>JAAWXA010000044.1:4876594-4936532 GCA_038090715.1 Florisuga fusca
CCCCAAAAAAAAAAAAAAAGGGGGAAAGAAAAGCAAATCAGGTTGGTTTCGGTTTGTAATTCGGTTAAAAGGCTCAGCCTTCCGATCGAGGCTGTAGACACCCGCCGGATCTGAAAGCGTGTGACATTAACGGGCTGCAAAGGTTTGCATGCAAAGCCCGGGCTGCGGCTCCTGAGATGAAGGAGAAAAGCTTCGGGCGTTTGCATCGCTCATCCCCCCCCCTCTGCTGGGTCATTTTGGCCGATTGAGCCCTGGCTGGGGGGCGTTAAACCCTGAGCTCTCTGCTCGCCTCTTTCTGAGCTGTGAGATGAAACTGCACCTTTTCGGGGTTGGGTGGTTTTGTTGGTTGTTGGTTTGTTGTTTTTTTTTTTTCCACTTGCAAAAACATCTGAGGCCTGGTTTGTTCCCTTCAAGTCACGGGGCCAATATTTGTATGTGCCAGGACCAGGCAGGTGATGTGTGTTCCCCCATCTCCCCCCCTTGCTCTTGCTGACCATTTTTTGTCTCAGATCACTGTTGGTACCTGGTTCCCTCCATCCAGCGACCTTCTCTGTGCATCCTGCAGGTGGTCCAGAACAACAGTACAAAATGCAAGGCAAGAAGCAGCAGCTTTCTTTCCCAGGCAGGAAAAATCCCCTGGTTTCTCTGGCTCCCTCTGCTTTGGCACTGGAAGCTGAAGATCAGAGGGGCACATCCCCCGGTGTGGATTGGGATGTCTGGCTTTGAGCTGGAATTCCCACTCCCATCACCTCTCGGTTGGTGCCGGACACAGCAGCAATCCCCTGCTCCAGCAATCCTCAATCCTCCACTTCCCAGCATTTTTTTTTTTTTCTTTTTCCTCCCGTTAAACCTTTCCTGCAAAGCCCAGGTGGCTGATGCAGAGAATTCAGCGTTATTCCCCCAGCAGCTTGAGGGGGGGGTTTGCAGGGATGGGTGGGTGGGATTTCACTCCTCTAGGAGGTGGGTGTGCAGGGGAAAACCTCTCCTGCTGCAGCCCGGGTTGTTGTGCTTCTTACCCCAGGGGTTGTTGGTGCCCGAGCTGCGTTTCCTCGTTACAGGGAGGGGATTTGAAATTGGCTCCACATGGACTGTGTTCCTTGTCGCACTTTTCCCCGAGGGTGATGGCATGAGGAGGAATGTGGGTTTGATGAAAGAAGCCAGACACTGAGTCAAGAGCAGAACAGCTCCCCCCACGTTCCCCTCCCTGTGCCTGTTCTCTCTTCCTCCCCCCCATCTAATTTCAAATATTTGATGTGATTCCAAGGCATTCTTCAGATGGCTGGTGAGGAGCACAAGGAGAAGCCAGCTGGTGGGACTTGTTGGTTTTTTTTTTTTAATTCACCATGCCCAAAACCTTGGGGGAACTGGTTCTGGCCTCTGAGCCCAGAAGATGTCAAAGAAAAGCCTGATTCCAGGGGAAACTGAGGCATGGTGTTCCCAGTATGCTGCAGTGGGAACATCCTTAGCTGTGCTGCACCTCTCCATCTCCTCTGCAGCACCAGGAAGGCCAGGACCAACCTTGGGATTTCCAGTTTGGATGTACTGCTTGACTTGGGTTTGGGCTGGGAATGAGACCTGGGGGGGAGGTTCAGCCTTGTGTTCCTCCAGGAACCAAGAGTTCCTCAGGATGAGGTTTGTGTGTCCCCCTGGGCTGGGATTTCCACTGGGATGCTGCCTCTCCTGGGGTGTGCTTGGAAGTCTCAGGAGGAAAGCTGCTGACTAAGGGAAAGCTGCCACTGATGTTCCAGCAAGTAGATTCCAGAAACTGGATCTGGACACTGGGAAGTGTTTTGGGATTTGTTTTCTGTTGCTTTTTTCACCCCCCCTCCTCAGGACTGTCTATCACAATAATCAAAATGTGGCTTTTTGACCCACTTGAAAGTTGTTTTTTTTTCATGGGCATCTTCATGTGTTTGTGCAAAACCACTTAATTTTGGTCAGTGTTCTGGAAGCAGCAAGGGTTTGAATTGTTTTTTTTTTTCTTTCTTACCTTTTAGTTTTGAGAAATTGTTTACAGAAACCTGAACCATCAGGAGAAACAACGTGCAAAAGCTTGAGTACTCCTGGCTTTTTCTGCTGGAAAATTAGAAAAAGATGCAGTGAAACACGTGAAATTTAGGTCTTTTTATTTTTGTGCACATTATTGTTAGAAGTGGTTTTAAAATACAATGCCAAGTGCTTTCTCTTATTTTAAAATCCCCAAGGCACGTGTTACCCATCCCACTCCAGGTCTCCAAAGTGTCCTGTGAGGTCACTCGACACAATTCCTCCTCATTTGCAGCCAGAGGTGGGGAAAAACCCCTTCATTTACTCAGTCCCCAGCATCACCCTCAGGCAGAGGATGAGTCTGACAGCAGCAGTGTGAATCCCTGTTCCCTGCCCTGACCCCGTGGCATTTCCCAGCTCCCTCCTTCCAAAGGGATGCCAAGAAATCCGGGTTTGATGTCAGAGGACTCTTCCCCTGGTTCTGAGAAGCCCGGTGCTGCCAGGGCTCTGGGAAAGTTTCATTTTCCAGCACCAGCAGAAGGGTTTTGAAGCTGTCACGGTAGCTGTGGCCCCGGGGGGGTGGGATGGGCTCTGGGGGTGGTTTCCATCCCTTTAAGCAGCTCCAGATTTGAAGTGGGCTCTGAAGCTTCTGACTTGAAAGGAGCCCCAGCCCTGTGCCTGCTTTGCCTTGGAGCTGGATGACTTGTGCACGTTCCTGCCTTCAAACAGCCCCAGCCCTGAGCAGCCCAGGACCAGATGGATCCTATAGAGTGTCCTGGCTGCCCAGGGCTCAGCTAGTCCTGGGCTAGAACAGCCCTCTTGCCACTAGCCCAAGCCATTTGGCATCTTCAGGCTACGATCATCTTTGGCTTCCCCAGGAGTTCACTAGCTTCTGGTCTTTGACAGCCAAAGGTAGGGCTAAAAAAATTCAAATAAACCCTAATATATATCTATATATAAAGGAAGAACTGGGGAAAAAAACCCCAAACCAACAGAGAAAAAGAAGAAAAGCAAAGGGGAGGGAAAGGAGGGATAGTGTGCCTTTAAACAGCTGTGTGTAACTCTGCTTGCTAATCTGGTGACTAATTCAGTGCGTTGGGAAGCAGCTGCCTGCCAAGCTGGGCTGTGTCCCCAGCCTAAGGCTCCAGGAGTCATCAGGTCCCCTCCCTCCTTTCACTCTCCCCCCCCCCTGCTCCCACCCCACCACTCCCCATGGCAAGTTATTTACTCATCCAGAGGGCACAGCCCTGGCGGTCTCTTGACTCAGCAGTCCCGGGATGATGGGAGCTGTGGGAGCAAATTCCAGGCAAGAAATAATCTCATGACTTGCCCTGGAAAAGATTGCTCCCAAAAGATTCCCCTGACAGTCATGGAGCTCTCTGTGCCCACCTCCCCAGCACAGCCCTGGCCAGGATCTTGATTTCCCAACCTCGGGGAGCCAAGGCAGCCTGGAGGGACTTGTTGGATCTTTCTCCCTTGGAAGAAGGATGGATTTGGAGATGGGGATGGCACAGGGGCCCTGGACCCGTGGCTGCCAGGGCAGGGAGCCCAGAGCTTGGGGCTGTGGTGATTTTGGGGTCATTCCTCCTCCAGGGAGGGGTTTAAACCCTTCCTTCACCCCCAGGAAATTTTGGTTCTTCCATAAGTGTTTTTGCTTGGACACCAGCAGGGTTGGCACTGGGGATGGCTTGCAGGTTGTATTTATGTGCTTTTCTTGCCTGTTTGCATCCTACATGTCTCTTTCACCACAACCTTTTTCCTCCACCTTCTCCCCATCCAGAGTCACTTGAGTCCCAACCCCTTTTGAAGGCACTTTGGGAGGTTCAGTCCCAATGCTGGGGAGGGGATTGCACCAAGTTTGGAATTAAAAATTAAACCCTCCTGTTTTGGGGCAGGAAGGTTGGTCTGTAGGTGGTCAGGTCTGCTGAACTGACAGCTCTCCTACCTCCTCCTTGGCTGGGGATCACACAGCTCCTGGGGCTGGGACCACAGGGACAGGGGGCTCCTGCCTCCCTGGAATGGTGCCTATCCACCCTGATGCCTTTTGGGATGAAGATGCTTGGCAAGAAGCAGCAGCCTGTGGCTCTCACTCCTCATATACTTCTGGTTTCACCCCAGCCCCTAAGCACCCATCCAAAGCTCTGCTCCATCCTCCAGGCCCTGTGACAATTGATGGAGGATTCCCGGAGTTCCTGGCAAGGGCTCTCAGCTCCTGAGCAGCCAAATGACGCCCCCTCCACCCCCCTCCTCCATTTGTGTCTCCTCCTAACAGCCTCTTGGCCTGAGCAGCCGAATTCAATCAGCCCTTTCACCATCTGCTCCCAGGCACTTCTGCTGGGGAAGGCTGGGGGCCAGGGAGCCTGTAATTCCTTAATAGCTTCCGGATGCTGCGCGCGGGGTGGATGCGAGGGCTCCGAGTGTCTCGGCCTCTCTGCCCCCCACCTCAGCCTTCACCAAGGTTTCCAAGCTCAGGTTTCCTCTGGACAAATCTGAGCACCTCCAACCCTTCTGATTTATCCCTGCCTGCCCTGTGCTCTCCTGTCCGTCCAGGCTGAAGCCAAGAGGTGACATAATCCCCATCCTGGACGAGCCTTGGCTCTGGGATGCAGATGGCTGAAGGTGATGGGGCAGCCCAGTTTCTCTTTGGCTGCTTTCCCCTGCTCACTCCCACCCTCTCCATCTTCCGAGAGCTTTTTTTGGTCCAATCTCTGCACTGGTCCCTTCCTCAGTGGGAACTTTCCTAGAAGTCAGAGCTGGAAAAGAAGAATTTCCTGGGGTAGCTTGGGAAAACCTTTGCTTCC
This sequence comes from Florisuga fusca, assembly GCA_038090715.1. Classification (NCBI taxonomy): domain Eukaryota; kingdom Metazoa; phylum Chordata; class Aves; order Apodiformes; family Trochilidae; genus Florisuga; species Florisuga fusca. The sequence continues at coordinate 4,881,382 of JAAWXA010000044.1, forward strand.
CTGCGTGGGGATAAACTGGAGGTTGCCTGGAAGGGGAAAGACTTGGAGCTCTGTGCTTGCTCTGGGATGGAGGAGGCTGAATCTCGAGGCTCATCATCTGCCCAGTGGGCTGGAGAAAATCCCCTTCTTCTTTGCCTTCATTTCCTTGCCTGCTTTGCCATAACACCAGGAGAATTGTTCCAGTGCTGCAATGGGTGCAGAGCACCCGTGGCTCTTCTTCGTGGGCTGGGACATGGGTGGTGCTCACAGAGATGCCATTTGGTGGCATTAATGGAGACACAACCCTGAGGGGTGCCCGGGGCACTGAGGAGCTGTGCCTGGCTCAGACAGTGAAGCCAAAGGAGAGGGAGCATCCCTCAGCATCTTTCACCCCTTTCTGCTCTTCCTCCCCTCCTGTGGAACCATGCTGCACCAAGAGATGGGGCAAGCGCAGGGAAGATGCCTGGTGTGGGTATTGTGAGCTCCTTGGGAGGGGTGGGATGGGAAGGATGCTTGCAGAGGGGAGGGCTCAGAGTGTTTGCAAGTGGGGAACCCAGTGGTGCAAGGGAGCAAATCCATCTCTAGAGCAGGGAATTAGAGGAATGTGGATCCTTAGGCTACTTGCCACCTCTTGGCAGTGGCCAGCAGAGCTGATTGTTTGCTCTAAAGAGTTACAAATCTTTTTGTTGATTAGAATGATTGATTGTTTTTGGTCTAATATTATTTAGCCAGAGCAAACAGGACTGAGATTTACCACCCACTCTCTGACCTCCCAACCCTCATCTGTTTGCAAAAGGCTGTACAATTATTTGTTTGATTTCAAAGCTAAATACTCTAATCTCTCCTCTTCTGCTTTGGTAACTGCTCAGACATCTTGGCCTGATACAGGACAGACCTGGAGTCCTGGTGTGTGGTGGCAGGTCCCTGGGCAGAAAGGGACAAGGTGGGGACATGATGGTCAGCAGGTGAGGACAGGAGCTCTCAGGCACATCCCTTGGCAATCCAGTGCTTACTGGCCAGAGCCAAAACCCTCCCTGCTGTATGGGGAGAAACAAAACAAACAAACAAACAAACAAACAAAAAACAAACAAAAAAACAAACAAACAAAAAAAAATCCACACAAAAAAACCCCCAAACAAACAAACAAAACAAAACAAAAAAGATGCTATGAAGGCTGTCAAATCCTGGTATTAGAAGAAGGGCTTTCTGGGGCCTTTGCATCCCTCTGCAACCCTGGGGGATGTGCTAGTTGAGCAACCAGCCCTGGTTCTTGCTGGCTCTGGCTGCTGGGCTGGCAGGCACTGCCCTGGAGGGAGGGGTTGGCCCGGGAGTTGGGGGTGGGATGGGGGCAGGAATCTGCAGCTGCAGAGAGATGTGGTAAACTGCATCCCCATCCCCTGCTGCCCCCGGGCCAGCCTGCCTGCTCCCGAGGTGACCCAGAGCTGCCGAGCCTCCCCGCTTCATCCCCATCCCTTCTGGCTTCCTGTGGAGATGTCCTGGATTTGAGGAATGCTAGAGGAACATCCCTGGTCACCTTCTGCTCTTGGCTCTTGGGGGATGCCACCATGTGTCTCCACGGCAGGCCCAGCCCCTCCAGCTTTAACAAACGTTCTTGGTTGATGAATGAGAGAGCTGGTGAGTGGAGGAGAGCAGCTTTGATGTGGAGGGAGATATTTTGGGGGCAGAACATAATCCTAGCTGGAGGGCCTGTCAGACCATGTTCTGGCCTGTTCTGCCATGTGGTACCCTCGTGGCTGGCATTGCCTCAGCCTAGGGGCAAGGGCTAAGGCCAGGAGACAGAGAAATCAGTTTATGCAGGAATTGGGCTGAAAATCCAGTGAAGGCTGGGGAATTCCTTGGGAAAGACAAGTTGGCTGAGCATCTGCATGTCCAGCCCTTTCCTGAGGCAAGGAGGGTTGGGGGATCCTTTTTAAGACCATTGGGCTGGGCAGTTGGGTTTTCACTCTGGGCACAGAGTCATTTCACGTGGCTGTGGCTCTGGGGTGAAACCATCCTGAGCTGGGAGGTCATGAGTGGCTTTTACAAAATGTGTTGGCACAGCACGTTCCTCAGGTGTGTTTGGGCAGACTTGGAGGTCTTGGGAGCTCTGTGGGGTGATGAGAGAGCTCCACATGACTGAAAGTTCCTGGGGCCTCATCCCTGCTGCCAGGGGACAGCCCTTTGCCAGGAGACCTCAGCCTTCCCTTTTCACCCTTCCCATCCTGACAGCATCTTCCTCACACAGTGTACTGAGGGGTATCAGCCTGGCCTTGCAAAATCTCTGCTTTCCCTCTTCTGAGAGGCAATCATTGGTGGTTTGGCAGCTCCATCCTTCCCTGGAGCAAGAGGATGGATGGATGGATGGATGGAGGAAAGCTCCATCTGAGCTGCTGGGGTGTGACACAGCCATACGTCCCAGGTGCTTTTGCAGCCCAGGGTATGTCCATGTTGGGTACTGGGATGCATCCTTCTCTTGGGAGAAATCCTTCTTCCTTCATCAGAGGGGTCAGAAATGGTATCATCAGGCAGGGATCTGAGGTGAGAGCAGCACAAGTCCTGGTTTTATCCCAACTGGAAAGCTGTGGATGCTCTCACAGATGACGGGAAGCACCGAGAGTGGGCAACCTGGGCCACTGTCCTCATAGTGCCCTGGGTTTGCTTTGGGAGGGCTCAGGCTGTGCTCTTGTGGCTGTGGAAACCTCCAGGGTGGTGGGGCCAGCACGGCCCTGCAGGGCTCCAGCCCAGCCCAAGGAGAGTCAGGAATTTCAAGAGGCTTCTGGTCCCAGGCGTGAGCCGTTCGAATACCTCAGGCACCCTTCCAAGCAGCCAATGAGTATCTGGTTGTTTGCTCCGTGGGGTTCACTGGGTTTTGGGAGGTTTGTTTGATTCTTTTTTTGTTATTTTTCTTTCCCATTTTCTCACTGCTGTTGAGCAATTGGAGCTCCACTGCTGGGACTCAGCCTGGCAGGAGCTGGGTTGTAGCCAGAGGAGCATCCCCTGGAGTGGGAGCACTGATGCGGGGCAGCTGACACGGGCACGACCTGGACTTGCTGGTTCCACTTGACCTCTTTTCAGCTGGGCTTGGGTGTCCATTACAAGCTTTGCTGAGCCCACCCCAGGCTCCCATTAGTGCCTGCCCCCCCGTGCAGGGGGATTAGAGCTCTTTAGCAGCGTGGTTAGCCAGGATTAGAGCGAATTATCACAGGGGAAACATGTCTCAGAGCTCTGGGCAGGGCTGGGAGGTGTCCCCCCAGCTCCCCTAAGGAAGGATGGAAGGCAAACAAGCCTGAAAGTGAGATGCTAATCTGTCACCAGTCTTGAAGCTGGTTGAAGAGTGTTTGCCTTGGCGGGAGGGGCTTGTGCTGGGTGAAGGGTGGAGCTGGAGCCTGGTAGCACAGCACAACCTCTGCTGTTGCTTTGCCTCCATGGAAAAAAAAAAAAAAAAAAAAAAAAAAAAAAAAAAAAAAAAAAAAAAAAAAAAAAAAAAATCTTTTTGCTGACTGCTTTGCATAGTTTTGATGAGTGCTTTGAAACCATGGTCACGTTCCCCAACCTCAGAGGTGGCCACATCTCCCCAGTGCTCACTTTTATCCATCTGTGCTCCTTCCAGCTGCTGAAACGGAGAGGATGGAGTGAAGTTTTCCACCGAGGGAAGCCCAAGAACTGTAGGTTCTGTCCCTGCCTGCTGAGGCTGGGGAAACATTCCCATTCCTGCAGCCGGGGTTGAGTCAAGCCCTGTGGTTTTTGCTCAGCTCCATCCCAGGGGTTTCTCTAGCTCTCCTTTCCCTCCTCTCCCCCCCAAAAGCCTGGGAGGAGGGAGCAAGCTGACCACCAGGCTGCTGTTCCCCTTGCCAGCTCCTGGGACTGCAGGGGATGCCACTTTCCCAGGATCTCCATCCCAACACCCACGGTGTAAAGCCAGGAGAGAGAGAGGGAATGGAAAGGAGCCTGGAAGAGGGAGCAGGGAGCCTGCAAGTTTGATGGCATCGGGGTGGTGTGTGATGCATCCTTCCACCTGTCAGTGGTGCTGCCTGGCTCCTTCCCACCTGCAGGATACCTCCAGTCAAAACAAATCCTCCCTCACCTCTTGGCTGCTCTGTCTCCAGTTTTTTCCTGGTGGGCACCCTAAATGTCTCCCAAGCACCCTCTGGCACCCATTTGACAGAGAGGTGAAGCAATTCACCCCAAAGGCTGAGCAGAGCATCCTGACCTCTCACCTCAACCTTTCTCACCTTCACCTTAACCTTTCCCCTTCCTTGCTCCCTCTGATGCTCTCAGAGGGTCCAGACTTGGAAGAAACACTTTCCTCTGCATTTAGGGAAGACAGTTTTTGGGCCCTTGCTTTTTGGGGCAGAGCTGGCCCCCATGACACACCACATCTCCATAGGAAAGCTGCTGAATGCCGGAAGAAAGCTGCTTTTGTTGTGCTTTCTGCAGCCCTAAGCAGTGTGGGCTTTGGGTTTCCTCTCTTGTTTTTCTCTTGAAGCCCAGCTTTCATCTCAGAGTATTTATTTTTCACTGCTTAAAGGACAGAAAAAAACAAAGAAAAGACTTCTTTTTCTTTATTTTTCTTTTTCTTTTATTTATTTATTTTTTTAAAAAGAAATATATTTATCTTAAAATAGCAAATGTCTGGGCCTTTTGTGCCATTCCTTGCAGAGGGAAGCAGGGTTGCTCTCTGGTGACTTTCCCTTTCCTCCTGCTGAATTTTCCTGCCCTTTGGGTCCGAGGAGCCCTAATTGGAACAGGCAGGCTCCTCTCCTGCTTCCTGCGTGGGAGTGAGAGGCAATGCTTGTGAAAACAGTTCAAAAGTGCAGACAAATTTTTGCCTAATCCTGCCTCATAACAGGGGGCTCAGCCAGGGGTTATTGCCCGGGTGCCCCTGCTCCAAAGAGGGGGGCACCTGGGAGAAGCAAAGCTGCCCTGGGAGGTGGCTGAGGTGCCTGGTGGTGGAAACCTGAGATGGGGAGATGGTACCTCCACCCTGCCCAGGCTGCTTGCTTGGGGAGCGTGGGAAGGGCCTCAGCTCCTGGCCCCCCTCTCTGCAGCCTCCTCTTATCCTGAGAAAGGTTTCTCTGCTGCTGAACCCTGCCAGCTGGGGGACACTGGGAAACGTGCTGTGGTTCAGCTTCTCCCCCATCTCTGTCCTGGTTTTGGTCCTTGTGGGGGCTGGAACGTTCAGGGTGGAAGGGGGGATGAGTTCAGGCAGTTGGGAGGGGGTGGGATGGGGTCTTGGTGGTCACAGGCTGACTGTGGGGATGTGGGTAGGAGAGCAAACCCCTGTCTTCCCTTGCTGACCCTCTGAGAAACTCCTCCTGCTCCATCCCAGAGATGCAGTGGAAGGGGAATGTCCTGGGCTGTCGACACCTCGAGGTGTGACAGTCCTGGGGGCTGTCATGCGTGGGGGCTCAGAGGAGGATCCCACCTAGCTCAGGGTCAAGGACAGGTCTTTTGAGGAAGCAGCCAGGCACAGATGTGCACAGCTCTTGGATGCACAGTCCCAGTGAGAGGATTTTTCTTGCCTCTGCAGATGAACTGGTTTGAAACCAACGTACAGACTTATCCCCATGGCTCATTCAAGCCACCAAAGGGTTCAAAATCCTGGTGGTATCAGCATCCTTGTGGGGTTAATCTCTGGCTTGGGAAGAGGAGGATGAAGCTGGGCAGGGTGTGGGCTTTTACCTGGGACAGCAGAGCATTGGGTTCCTGCCCTTGGTGCCCATCCCTCAGAGCCAGGGCAGGAGGAAGGGAGCTCCACTCTGACCCACCCTGATCCACCAGGCAGAACGGGGACCAGGCAAGGACACACTGGGCTTTGATGGGAAAAAGAGTGAGTGGCCGAGGGGAACTTTAAAGAGGCACTGACCCTGAGTAGAAACTCGGGTGAAAACTTAATTTACTCCCATCCTTCTGCTCTGAGCATATTTTTTTTTCCTTTGCCTTTACTGCCATTTATTTTGCTTGTGCAATCAGATGCGAATGCTTTGGCGTGCAGCATTTCAAGGTCAAAATCCCTAAAGTTTGTAAATTGTAGTGCTTTAAAAAGATCAGATGTGTAGAAACAGTTTATACATGTGGAGGGAGCCTGGGAGAAGCAGAGTGGGAACTGGGAGATGAACTTGGTGATCTTGGCCTCTTTGTCCCTTCGCTGGATGGTTTTCTCCCAGGCTCCAGGTCTTGGTGCAACACCTAGCACAGGCAGGGTGGTGGGGTTTGGGCAGATCCCCCTGAGGATAAAACCCTTGGCAATGGCAAGATCACTGTTAGCCTTGTGTCTGTCTGGAATTCTGTCCCCAGGGATATCAGGGAGCTGGAGGTAAAACAGGGATCTGGTTTTGAGAAGTCTTAAAACTTCAGCCCCCGGATCCTTGGCTGCCCCTCTCTGCCCTCCCACCCTGCCAGGCAAATGACTTCTCTCTGCTACGGATGCTGAGGATGCTGGTGACATCGTTTTCCAGAGCAACTGCAACTCCTGGTAGCATTTAAAAATCCAACCATGACACCCTGCCTGCCCTCCTGCCCAGAAGGAAAAGGCACTGGAGTTCCCTCCCGGCCTGGGGAGCAGGACCAGCCAGGCAGCAAACCACACGTGGCAGCCGTGTGGAGGAGGCTTTTACAGACCTCATAAAAACCCTCCAGCAAGCCCAGGCTGGGGGCTCTTTTGCATTCAAGCCCTGAGATATCTGAGGTGTCACAGCTGGTGGTGGTGCTGGGCTCCTGCTCCTTTCCCAACCATTTCTTGGGAGCCCGGGGGTGTGTGTGTGTGTGTGTGTGTGTCTGTACCTCCTGCAGGCGTGTGGGGACTTTGTGGGCAGCAGGAGGTACACAAAAGGAGAGGTTTTATTTGTGCAAGATTTGATTAAAATCTTGGAAACAGGTTTCAGATGGCAGTGAAAGCTGAAACCGGGGGAGCTGAGCTCTGCTTTTGTTGCTGAAATTCTGCTTGGCTCTGACCTTTGGGCATCCCAAGCTGAAGGTGGAGGACTTGGCTGGGGGGGCTGGAGGACATCACCAGGGCTTGATTTTCCTCCCTGGGAATTAATTCCCCTGCATCCAGCAAAGTGGCAGCAGACAGAGCAGGGGAAAGCCCATTGTGCTCCCTGGATTAGCAAAGGCAATGATGCTGAAGTACAGTTGTGTATCTCAGAACCATCAGAAGCAGAATGAAGATATTTATAGAATAAAGATATATAATATATATGAAGATATATATTATGAAATAAAATTCCCTGCTCTCCTTCAGACCACAGGGCACAGGCTTGTCCACAAACACCTATGCAGAGCTTTACAAATGCATCCAGGTTTGCACATCTGAGCTTTTCTGTAGATGTGGGATACTGGTGACTAAAACAAGGCTCCTCCAAGTGTCTGCAGGCTGGTTTGTCTTCTGAAGAAATTTTAGCTAATAGCTACAGTCTAACAGGAAAAAAAAGGTAGAGGATGTTACAATCTCAAACCTGCCTGCTGCAAGGCATTTTGAAGGAGAAGCCTTGAAATGCACATTTTAGTTTATTTTGGTGTTTAAACATAAAGCCTTCCCTGGCACTTTGCTTTTTAATTTTATTTTTTATTTTTGTTTTAAATTTGGAAATAGACTGTTTGCCTCCCCGCTGACCTCTCCCTGGGAATCACTTTTAAGTCTTCCCTGTTTTGACATGCTGTTTGTGCAGAGCTCAGCATTCACCTTACCAAACTGAAACCTTATCCCTTGCTACTGAAAAATTGATTTGCTTGGGATGTGCAAACCCGACCCCAGGAATCCTGCAGGGAAAAAAAAAAAAAAAAAAAAAAAAAAAAAGGGGGGGGAAAAATACAATTTTGCCCCCACCTCACCGTGCCCTGCTTAGCCTGAGGAGGTCCCCTCTGCCTAGGTTTTGGGGAGGGATTTGGTGTAAAATTGGGGTTAAAACGTTTTCTGAGCAGAAGTTTTGAGTCATCTTCCCATAGCAGGCGGGAGCAGTGAACTGCTGTTTAACCAGGCAGCCGAGGGGAGAGGATTCCTGGGTGGTCCCTGTAACCACAGAGCACAGAAAGCAAAGCATTAAAATGTAACATGAGGATGAAGGGAAAGGGGCACTGAACCACTTTCTCCCAGCCTTATCTCCAGGCAGCAGATGGAGAGCAGAGATAGGGAGGGTGGCTGCTGGGTTTGCCGTGCCCTCTCCAGCCAAACCCAGTAAATAATGAAGTGTCATTTGCCAAACAGCCTTTGAATGTATTGTTTGCTTTCCAAGGTCTTGATATCTCCACTGTGGCGGGGAATCCTTGATTTATGTGGTGGGGTTAGGGGGAGGAGTTGGGTCCTGAGAGGCTCAATGTCAGGGATTTTAAGAGTCTCACCTGAGCTGAGTCCTGCAGATCATTACTCGGGTGCCTTGGTGACTGACCCTAGAGGGAGCTGCAGACAAGAGGGGGGGATTTTTTCTGGTCTTTTTCTTGGGGGCAAAAGGTTGAAGGTGCAAAGATGCAGATAGGAAGGGGTTCTGCCTGCTTTGGTGGTGGAACTGCACTGGGTGGATCCATTTGGTGGTTTGATGGTCCCTGTTGCATCCGGGATGCACTCAGCTCTGCCCCAAAGCAGCATTTTGCAGTGTAAATGAAGTCAGAGCTTAAATGAACTTAAAGCAGCCAAGGTGTCTGGGCCTCCCACAAAAGAGAGAATTCTTTGGCTTTCGATGTCTACCTCCAGACATTCATGACAACACCAAAGAGCTCTCCCCTGGTCTTCTTTCTCCACCCAGAGCAGTTTTCATCCAAAATTTTTTTCCCATGTGCTACAGTGCTCACCAGCCTCAGGTGGAAGATTTACCTGTGAGACCCATAAAAGCTCAAGTGATTTTAGCCAGTGGTTGCATGAGGCTTTCCTCCTCCACGAAAGATGTTTTTCAGGAACACTTAAAAGAAAAAGAGCCAAACCTTTATTCAGACTGAAAAGGGAATTTATTTATTTTTTAAGCATTCACTTTTGTTTACAAAACTCTTTGGCTACAAATATCCACCTCCTTCCAAATAAATTAGAAAAAGGCAAAAAATTGAAATAAAAAAAAAAAAAAGAAAGGAAAAGAGCTTTGCTTCTCCTCAGGAGTTACTCCAAGGCCCAGCTCTTGGCTTGGCCCTGCAGTGTCCCATGGGGTGGCTGTACATGTTCAGTGACTCACCCCAAACCTTGTCGGGGCTGAGCATGATGTAACTCTGGGCTAATATGGGATTTTCCAGCTCTTTTGGTTTTTTCCCTCCCTCCTCAAATGGGTTTTCTGCTGGTTCTTCATCCTGCCTCAACCTACTGTCAGTTTATTTTTACTCCAGGATTGCCCTTGATGGTTTAAAATTAATTTCCCCCCTTTGTTTCCCTTCGGTTTTCCATTGTATCAGCCTTTGGGTTGGTCACCCTGAGATGCTTTTCTACCTGCTTCACCTTGGCACAGGACCCTCTGCCTTCCCTGGTGTCAGGAGCTGCTCAGCTGTCACCCAAGGCTCCATCCAGATGCTTCCTGGGGTGATGTCTGGAAAGGTCTTTGATATCCCCCTCAAATTTCCAGTAGTGTGTTCATGGATGGCTTGAAAGGAGACCTTGTGCAGTGTGTAACCTGGCTTCCCAGACATGGCTTGTTTATGTCCCCTGAGTATTATATTATAATTCTATTATATGATCATTATTGTAAGGGTGAGATTCTTTTTCTTGTATTTAAGAAGCCTGCTCATGGAGTTGCAGGGTTTAGGTATAGGGCTAAAGGGTTTGGGGATGAAAATTTCAGGAGAAAAGGATTCAGTGTTTTTCTGACCATTCAGTGCTCAGCACAACTCCTGTCATCTCTCCCAGTCCCATGTCCTTATCGCCACCATTCTCTCCTTCTTCTTCCAGATATGGAATGTGCAGATGTGCCTTTATTAACTCCCAGCAGCAAAGAAATGATGTCCCAGGCACTGAAAGCCACCTTCAGTGGCTTTGCCAAAGAGCAGCAGCGACTGGGGATCCCCAAAGGTAAGATGTGGCTTCCAGCAAGCAGAGATGGTGTCCTCCTGTCAGGATGTCCTTCTCCACATCTCCATCTTTTGTTGCTTCTCTTCAGGTGTTATCCTCTTGTTTCTTGGCAGCTTCAGCTGGAAAAATCTGGACCTTTCAGGATCTCTGGCAAGCTCTGCCTGTCTGTCAGATTGTGCCTCTTTGTCCTGTTAACCTCTGCGGGGTGACTGCTCTTGAGGCAATTGCTCCCTGTGGAGGCAGCTCCAGGGTTTCCCTTTGCAAATGGTCTCCACTGTATGGAGAAGCAGTAGGGATGCTTCAGAAGAGGTTGATGGCAGGGAGAAACCAAGAAAAATGGAGAAATGGGTGGGAGAAAGGAAGAGAGAACTGCTGGGCTTGCCAGAAGCCCCAAACAAATCCAAAGCTGCTTTGTGTGAAGTGGGGCTGGTCCAAGCTGGAGGAGCAGTCTTCCCCCAGCACATTTTACCCTGTTGCCAATGGATGGAGCTCTGCAGGTGCTTATCTACTGGGCCAGCTGTTCCACTGTTTGTATCCTGTTTTCCTGGGGAAATGGCTCATGGCTGCTCATTAATGGATGTCCTCTTCACCTCCTTGCTGCAGATCCCCAGCAGTGGACGGAGACGCACGTGCGGGACTGGGTGATGTGGGCAGTGAACGAGTTCAGCCTGAAGGGAGTGGATTTCCAGAAGTTTTGCATGAACGGAGCTGCCCTCTGTGCCCTGGGCAAGGAGTGCTTCCTGGAGCTAGCGCCTGACTTTGTGGGAGATATCCTTTGGGAACATCTGGAGATCTTGCAGAAAGGTGAGTGCTGGAGTCTCCGGGGGGAATGATTCACACCCTCCTGGCCAGCCTCATTTTGTGCCTTTCCAAAGAGCTTGGCTCACAGCCTGGCTCTGCAATGAGTTCCTCACCTTGGGCTTTAATCCCAATCAAAGCAGCATTCAGAGCCCAACTTTCCAGTAGGATTTCAAACGGGCATGGCCCAGCTGGTGGTGGGCAATGCAGATCCTGGCACTGCTTGAAAGAGGAAGGTTGTTTGTGCTGGCCCCTTGGCAGGAACCCACAGCAGGCAGGGACACTCTGCCTGCCTGGAATCAACGGTGGGATTTTCCAAAGCATTCTTCCTCGGCTCATTCAGCTCCTGTTGTGAATTTTACTACTTCCTCTGGTGAAACTGGGTACAACAATACCACCAAAATCCCACCCTAATTTCCCAGTTGTGATCGGAAGCTGCTTTGCTTTGTTTTGTGTCCCAGGAGGGGTAAATGACATTTTGTTAAGAGTGATTGTGTCTCCCTCAGAAGAAGCCACCTCTGCCAGTTCCTCCAAACCAGCATTTAAGAGCACTAATATGCATTTATTTGGGGACAAACACGTTGACTTTGGGTGTTGATTTTCATCCTGTCTGGATGCCCATGAAACACCCAGCCTGAGATGGTTTCTAGAGAGCAGGTGAAGAGCTTAACACCTCGAGCAGCAGCAAATCTGGGCTTTTTCTCTCTGCCCATTTTCGTGCAGAGCTGTTTGCTTTCCTGGAACAACCCTGGTGCTGCCACACCAACCCTGTGTGCCTGTCAGTGAGTCTGGACCGGGGGCAGGAAGGGGAGGGGGAGCAAAGTTACACCTTCCAGGAAACCATTGATGAGTGGATGTTAATTGCTGATTACTAATTTTACTGCTAACTGTGGTTTGCAAAAGGTAAACGTGGCTCTTCCCAGGGGTTGTGTCCCACAGGCTGTTTTTCTGCTCTTGTGACTCTCTACTTGGCTTTGTTCTCCTCCTTTTGCATTATTTTTGACAAGTGCTTGTATCAAGTGAGGAGCTTAAGCAAACAAAGCAAGTGATGTGGTCATCCTCATTTCTTCTTGCTAGGTGCTATCACTTGAATCATCTCTGCCTTCTCCCAACCCTTCTTCATTTGTTTGGGCTGGGACCCACTGGAGAGGGATGGGATGTCCTGCAGGGACTGCCCCAGGTGGCAGAGCTGGGACTGCAGCTCCTTCCTGCAGAGCCCCCCAGGCACAGGAGGGAACCTGGTGCTGTATTTTCACAGTTTCACTGTGACACCTGAGTGTTCAGTTGCTGAGATGGTGATGCAGGAGGTCTGAGATAGAGACACCTTGTGCATCTTTTCTTCTGAAAGGATGAAAAAGAACAAAGATGGATTTGTTTGTTTCATCACTCTTGATGCAGTGCTGGGAACCAAGAAGTCTCCACTCTGTGTTTAGTTTTACTGATGACTTTGTCACTTCTTGCATAAGCTATCAGAGCCTCCGCTGCTGTGGTGGGTTCTTAACACATTTCCCAGAAGGGCAATATCTGTGAAGTATTTGGAGAGTAACTAAGCAGAGCTTCCAAGAAACAGCCCTCCTCACCCCAAAGACTGATCTCTGCTCCTTGTCAGTCATGGGACTCATCTTGCTGGCAGTGCATCTCCAAACTCCTGACAAGATCTGGGTTCTGTTGTGCTGGTGCTGTAAGGTGCAAAGTTGTCCCTGTCACATCTCTGCCCATGCAGGAGGAGCTGGTTGTCTCCACTTGGCAGCTGGGGGGGGTGAAGCCTCAAGAGATGAAGGTTTCCCTGGGGAGTCAGGGTCCAGCTTGCCAGTCCCCATCTCTTTCATCTTCCCCAGCCATACCCCATCACCACCTGGGGGTATTGATGCTGGGAGTGGTGTTTAACCCCTAGATGTTTGGCTTTACCTGTAGAGGTGCAGCCACCAGCACTGGGTCAGGCTGGGACAGGCTGTGACCTTGCTGTCCCTCCTGCTGTCATCCCTCCCTTGTGAGCCCTTTCTGAGAGTGACTCATGTACCACAGACTGCTCAGGGTTTAAAAACAGCAGCAGATGGACAACTTTTCCCTGCATGGATTCGGGTATTTTCAGGCATATTTTTTTCCAAATTTCTTCCTAAAATAACCTCCTCAGTTACCAGCAACCAGCAGCTGCCCTCTGCTTGACTGTAAGCAGAGCTGAAGGTTGCTCTCCTTCCCTGTGGTCACCCACCCTGCCCCTTGGCACACACCATGGGGAGAGAAAAAGAGCATTTCTCATTAGGTCTCTGTTTGCACAAACCCTCCTTTTGTTAGAGAATATTTTCCACCCTGCAATCCCCAGGAGGGAAGGCCAAAATTAGGCTCCTTGCAAGCGAACGTGCGTTATCTTTGGTTCATTTCTCTTTAGCCTCAGCAGAAATAAACATAACCCCTGAGCTGTCTCTGTGTTTTTTATTTTGCTTACCCTCTGCAAAGAAAACAAAAATCTCCCATGCCGGTACCTCTGCCCACATGCTGTGCTGGAATGAGTAAGGTGTTCATGGAAAAAATGGTCAGGGTAGGAGCAATGTGGTTTTTACATGGGAAAGCAAATTCAGCACCAAGCCCAGGGGTACCAAAGTGCTTGGAAAAAGCAATGGAAAGCAGAAAGCCTGTGCTTTGATCTGATGCATGCTCTTTCTCCACAAATTATGCCTACAGGAGGGGTAAAATTTGATGTGCTGGCCCTGTGTACATTGAGGAGTCCCATCAGGAGTGGGGTGATGGACAACGTGGCAAAGCTTTCCTGAGATGGGATCCTCTTCATGGGATCCTCTGCCTGCACTGGGTGTAAGGTAGAAGGTGCTGTGTAGGCTGGGAGTGAGCATGAATTTGGGGTTGTAGGAGCTGGTTTTGGTAGCTCTTACCCACTTGCTGGGTCTACAAATAGGGACTTCTTCAGGAAAGCAGCTGTCCTTGTATAGGGACTTCTTCAGGAGTTCATGCATGGAGGTGTAATAAGAGAAAGAAAGACAACAGAACTGAAGGCAAGCAAGGAAATGATGCAATTAGTATTTCAGAACTACCTGGAGCCCCTGATTGGGAAAGTTGTTGCTGCTCTGTTTGGTTTTGTTTGGTTGAAACTTGGGCATGCCTGCAGCAAGAATTCCCAAAGGAACCCAAGTGCATCAGGCACTTGTTTCAGTGGGATTTCACCTCCTCCCTCATTTCCATCCCTTTGAACCTCCCAGCTGAACCCAGAGAGATGCACTTTAGGAAGCTGAGACCTCTCCGTGTTACAGCAAGTCTTGCAAAGCACAATATGCCTGTGGACATGTGACATTTCCTTCCTTTTCTCTTTGCAGAAGAGGTAAAACCATACCCAGCAAACGGAGCCAACACAACGTACCCAGAGTCCCGCTACACCTCAGACTACTTCATTAGTAAGTCTCAATGAGCAGTGTCATTCTGCTGCTTTAACGTTTGTCTGCAGCACTTGAGAAGTGCACCAGTCAGTTGTTGCTCTGTCCCAGCAGTCCTAAAAAGTGACCTCAGCATCCCAGAACATTGGAAATTTAAAAAAAAAAAAAAAAAAAAGTGTTTAAAAAGTGAGGGAATGGGGGGAATAAGATTAATTCTGGGGTGCTAGGTAGGAGCCTAGCAAGGAAGGGGGTGAGTCACCAGGCTGGATTCCTGCATTTCCCATTCCAATTGGTTCTTTAAGGGAAAAGCATTTGAGATCTGTGGTGTATTTCGTGAACCAGCAAACATGAACCCAGCCCCACCTGAACTGGCATTCCAGGCTCTGGCTAGAGAGGAGAGGTGACTATGGAAGTGACTCATCTATTACAATCATCAGTTAAAACTTCTTTGCCCTGTATCTCCTTTGCTGAGAAGGTCTTTCTTTATGATTTGCCATCTCTTTATGATTTGCCAGCTCTTCATGATTTACCAGCTTTTTCCCACTAGCAGCTTGCTTGGGAGCAGCTTGGTGTAATGCACACAGGTGATGGGTGAGGGTATCTTCTATTTTTCAGTAGCTGCAATTGTAAAACACCATCTCCCTGTACCTTTTAGAAACCTTACTCAAAGCCAGTACCCAGCTGTGGCAGGTATTTTACATCCAAACCAGTCCCCTCCTGCCCTGCAGACTGGAGGTGGGGAGCGCAGTGCTCTGGTGTTATTTGGGCTGTTTGGGTCTGGGTTTGCTTTCTGACTCTCCTGCTCTGCTGGCAGGTTATGGCATTGAACATGCACAGTGTGTGCCTCCCTCCGAGTTCTCTGAGCCCAGCTTCATCACAGAGTCCTACCAGACCCTCCATCCCATCAGCTCAGAAGAGCTCCTCTCCCTCAAGTACGAGAGTGATTATCCCTCAGTCATCCTGCGGGACCCAGGCCAGACAGACTCCCTGCAGACAGACTACTTCACCATCAAGCAAGAAGTGGTAACACCAGACAACATGTGCATGGGACGTGCCAGTCGAGGTAAAGACTGAGAATCTCCCAGGGTTTGCTTTGGTTCTTGCTCTCTCCCAGCATCAACGTAGGAGATGGGGCTTTGGGGGAACCGAGGCCATCGGGGTCCCATGCAGTGCTACTGACAAAGCCACAGACCTGATGAGGTTGAACTTCCCTGATGGCTTTGAGCCCTCCCTGCCTTTCTCTCCAGAGAAAGCATGAAGAAGGGCTCTGCACTGCTGCCTCTTTGTACATTGTCTGCAAAAATGTAGAGCTCTGGACTTCGATGGCAAATTTGAGTCAAGTTGAAATTGGCTTTCGGTTTATTAGGGAGGACAGGCTGCTGTGTAGTTATATAAATCTCATTTTCCTAGGAGAGCAGGCTAAAACCCCTCAAATCCTTCACAAGTTCTCATCAGGAATTACTGTCCAAGGCTGTGAAGGGTTTTATACTTGATCCAAAGCCTTTACCCATTCTCTCGGTTGATTTTGATGGCTGTCTGCTTGAACTGATCATCTGTCCTGGTGAACCCAAGCCCTGGGCTTTGTTAGGAGATGCAGATGTCATGGGCTGAGTCAGTGACAGAGCTGAAAGACCCCTGGAATCCTTGTGCTAGAGCCCTGCATCTCCAAAGAGTTACAGGTACATGATCCCTGTTGGAGATGATGGGCTTTAAACACCTAAACACTTCTGAGGATCTGAGCCCAAATGCCTTTTCAATTAATATTATTAAATTCTGAACACATGGGGCCCAGATGCTTGACTACATCACTTAATGCAGGGCTGAGGATCTGGCTCATGGTATATATTCAAAGCAAAAAGTTTAATCCATAGAGCTCTAAGTCCCTTACAAAGGGGTATCATTATCTCCTGATTCCAGGTAGGGAACCTGAGGCATGGAGAAGAGATCTGACCTGCCTGCAATCGAGCCCTGAATAGAATCTTGGTGTCCCTATGCCTAAAATTCATTATAGCAATGTGTGGCTGTGCTCTGGGTTTGATGTTGAACATTTAAACCTGTTCAGCCAGGCAGCAAAGCTGCAGATGTGCTTGCTGGGACCCCTCTGCAGGTCTGCATCCACACAGCTCATTTTAAGTATCTCACCCTTCTTCCCAGCTGGGACAGCTAATGACAGGAAAGTTATTAATTATATTATCAGCTCTACTTCTGGCTGAGTGTGACTTGGATGACATGGTGAGCCAGAGGAGCAGTGATGCTCTAGTTTTGGGCAAAGCTCCTCTTTCTGGAGTTCTTTTGCTGGTTTGTCTTTCACAAGTTTCTTTCCCTTTTCTTGACCTCTTCTTTACTGCAGGTGATTTCATAATAATCCTCATTGAAGTGCAATGATTCAGGCATGCTTTTGCAATTGTATCTTGAGCCTGTTCTCACTGGCAAACCTAAAAAGGCTGCAGGGGAAGGAAGAAAAAGCCTTTAACACAGCTTGGGGGCCCAAGGGCCCCTGGTGTTAGCAAACACTTTAACACATTGATTGCAATTGAAGAAATGCAACAAACTACAGCTGTGCTTACACTAATGCTACATATCAGCCCTGTTAGAAGGGCTTTTGGGGGGCATAAATCCTCCCAGAGTGGTATAAAGAAGGCTTAATATAAAGCAGAGGCTAGTTAATTTATACTTATGTACAGCTTTCCCTTCCACTGGATGAAGAGGTTGGTCTGTTGCAAAGTCAAGCACTCCAGCAGTGGGAAATTCCAGATGAAGTCTTTTTGCCTTTCTTTTTGTGGGCTTTAGGAGCTAATTTTGTGGTTCCACAGGACTGGTTTCCCTTTGCCTTATCAATGAGGACATCTGCTTGGAAAGTGGAGCTGCCAAACTCTTACCGAGTTTCTCCCAAATAGGTGCAAAGCCTGATTTTTCCAAAGGTTCACATTTAGGTTAACTTCAGTTGAGTTTTCAACAAAATTACCCAAGTCAGTCTCTGACTGTTACTCCGGCAGATTTTTAATTCCTTTTCTAAAGGAGCTGGTGTGGCAGAGCTGCTCAGGGAAGTGGTTATGGCAATGAATGAGCACGCACCAAGCGGGGTTATTTTCCCCCTGCAGGCTTCAAGAGGTGTATTTGGTGACATTCTCAAAAAAAAAGCAAACCTAGAAGAAAAAAAAAAAGAAACTGAGCTTGAAGCGTGGACATCACCAGCAGAATGGGTCCAAACTTCAGACGATTCAAATCAGCAAATCAGTAGCTGAGTCCTTTTTGCAGCAAGTGCTCTTCAAACTACAACACAACAAATATCTGGGGGAGCGTGCCAGCGTCTTTCCACGTTCCTGCTCCTCTGTGATTTACGAGCTGGGCCCAAGCTCCGGGTAGCTCTGCCAATGGAAATTTCTCCAGGAGTTCTTGCACAATCCCAGCAGCTGTTTTTAGCCCGCTTTGGGAAATTAGTGAACTTGAATGATCCTGTTACGCTCTTCATTTGTCAGTAAAGATGTTGAGCAATCGGCAGCGTACGGGAGATCAGAGAGAGAGATTTCAGTTTGTTCTTTGGATCCTTTTTTAGCTCTCTGGTTTAAGTACAGAGGGTGGACTCAGGCTGTCTCTAGTGGGTGTAAATCAGCATAGCACAGCTGAAGGATCTGGTCTCTCGTGTTCTGGTCTTTACTAGAAATACCCCAGAGAGCAGCCTTGATCCGATCCAGCTGTGCTCACCTTACCAGAACTGGAAAAATAGCTGTTGGAGCTCTCGGCCTTTTGCTTTCCTCCTCCATCAAATCTGCTGCTGCTTGGGGATTTCAGGGTGGAAGCTGATTGTAACACATGGCAATAAAAGGCGGCTGTATAGTTTTGTAGGAAACATCAAAAGTAAAGAAGCTGGGAGTCCAGTGCCCTTGAAGACTCCTGAGCAGCGTTTAGATGGGGCTGGCAGATGCAATCTGGGACTTCTTGGAGACCCATATCTGTCAGCAGCCAGAGCATGAGGACCTGGCACCTGGACTGTGCCTCAGACATCTGTTTAAAGTGGATTATTTCTTTGCTGTTGCCTTTTGAAACAGGGAACAAGTTCCCCTTAGCCTTGGGCACTAGTCTCAGGTAGAGAGTCAGGATTTCTGTGTTTTTCCCCTGACTCCAGGGCTCAGAATTCCAAATACAAGAAAATCACCTCAGTTTCAGGCTACACTTTTGAGTTTGTTTGGAGATGAGGCATGGTGGGGAGAACATCATCTGCCTGGTTGCCTTCTTGGGCAGACAAGGCATCCTTCTCCAGGCCAAGGCAAGCCAGAGCATCCCTGTGGTGGCCAGGCACATCTCACATGCCCTTTCTTCTCACCAGGTAAACTGGGTGGCCAGGACTCCTTCGAGAGCATAGAGAGCTACGACAGCTGTGACCGCCTGACGCAGTCCTGGAGCAGTCAGTCCTCCTTCCAGAGCCTCCAGCGTGTCCCCTCCTATGACAGCTTTGACTCTGAGGACTACCCCTCTGCCCTGCCCAACCACAAGCCCAAGGGCACCTTCAAGGACTATGTTCGAGATCGGGCTGACATGAACAAGGACAAGCCTGTCATTCCTGCTGCTGCCCTGGCTGGCTACACAGGTAGGGTCACAGCCCTCAGGAAACCACCTCTCTGCTGGGCATCCTCAGGAGAACCTCTCCAGGGCTGGAGGGCAGAGCCTCCAGGGCTCTCTGGGTTGGCCACCATTTGTTGTTGGTTTATCAGTCTGTGAGTTTTGAGGGGTTTTGAGGTGGTCCTGGGGTCAGCCCCATGCCTGTGGGCACACCTCAGAGCACGCAGCCCTCCAAAGCTTCATGTCCCTCAAGGGTGGGCACTCCAGACCTCTCAGAGCATGTGGGATCTGGGTGGTGAAGCCTTGTGTTTTCATTTGCCCCTGGATGCCTCCTGCTTAGCTCTGGGAGGAACTGGTGGCTGCTTGGTGTCACTGAGGACACAAGGTAGTAGAGAGCCCTGGTTTCCCCCTCCAACACTTCTATGAAACGTGCTGGCCACTTGGTGTGATTTCCCACAAATCCAGATCCAAACCTTGTCCATCCTCTACACTGAGAGAGATGAGAAGGTGACAGGCCCCAGAAACTGCAGCTTTTGATATGAGAGCACTCCAGCAATCTGGCATCTCCATGGAGAGAAACCTGGTGGGGTGGAACTTCCAGCTAAAATGAAGATAATCCTTTCCAGTCCTTCCGTGCCCTGTCTTTTCCCTGTACTATAAGTAAAATCCACTGGGTAGCCTCCTGCCAGTTCCTCTTTCCCTCGTACATGCTGATCTCTCCTGCCCCAGCTGGGAGCAGCTGTGGCCTGGAGGAGCCAAGCAGTGAAAATAGTTTGTGGAGATAAAGATCATCAAAAGCTTCAGAGCAGATCCTGAGGTGCGACTGTCCCTGAGATCTCCTCCCACACACGGCTCAGCTTTGGGCTGATAGAGAGGTTTTTTTGTCAGGGGGAATGGAGGGGGGGGGGAAAAGAAATGCAGAGGGGAGGAGAGGTGGGGAGATAATTTTAGGAGCTATGTGTAAAAAAGGAAGTGGTTTGTTGCTGTAGCTTTAGTTAGAAAGAAAGCTCAGCCCTGGCTGCTGAATGAGCCTGTTTCGAAGGAGTCTATGCAAAATAAAAGTGTGCTCTGCTGTTCCTGCTTGGGTTTTGGCTGGGGGGTGTGGTGGGAGAGGCAGGAGCAGCAGGAGGAGCTGTGCCCCCAGACACTGCCCTCCACTGTGCCACAAAAGTTGTTGTTCCTAAGAAAAGAGAAAAGAGAGCACAAATTCCAGTTTTTCTTCCTGCCTCCTGATAACGCCTTTCACTGCCAGTGGAAGTGTTGTGGTACCCAGTGCCTGGGCAGGAGCTGCAGTTGCTTTTTAACAAGTTGGGGAAACTGAGGCAGAGAGGCTCTGGCAAAACTAGGAGCTTTCTTTTCCCAGCTGGATGTTTCCCTCCCTGTTTGCTGATGGAAAAGAGCCGCCCCCATAGAGAGATGTTCCCAGCTCCCTCCACCAGCACGGAGCCCAAGTTGGAGGCTGGACCTTGTGTTTTGGCAAGGAATATTTGCACCCCAAAGAGTGTCCCTGGACTCATGCCTTCAGGAAGGGGAGACCTGGGTCAATGCAGTGACAGAGCACACTTCAAACACTCTGCTGTGCAACATTTTCCCTTCCTTCATTTCAAACCCTGTTTTGAGCCAGGAGGATAATCCCTTGGCCCAGGCATTTTGGTGTGATCAATAAGTGGGAGTGCCCTGTTTTTATTTTTTTTTTCCCCTTGCATTGCTTCCCTTGAGAATCTTTAAATAGGGAGAGGAAAATCCAAGTGTTTCCACAGTCAGCAGTCACTTGGAAATCCTTGGGCTGGAGCACTGCTTGCTTGCTCTGGAAGCTGCTAAGTAATAATTCAATATTCAGACTGCCCCAGCCTTGGAGAAAGATCTTTGGACAGATGAACTTTGCAGGCTCTGAACTCTCCAGAGATGTCCCCTGTCCCATTTAAAGCCTCCTGACCTGTCAGCACCTGACATTGTCTGTGCAAAGGGAGCCCAGCGTGGGTGCAAAGCAAAGCCAGGGTGCTGTGAGAGGCAGGTCACAGCCAGAGCAAGTGAGAACATGTTGTGTTAGGAGCTAGAGGAGAACTGGGCCCTCTAAAAATGGCTTTGTATTTGTGTATTTCTGGGGGGAAAAAAAAAAAAAAATCAGGCTGAGAAGTGCTGGACCTCTGTCTTGGGACAGCTGAACAAGAACTCTCAGGCAGAACTCCTTGGTCCTTCTCTTTCTGCTTTCCTTTACATTACTTGGACTTCACTCGGAGGAGGAAGTGCTGTCTAGCAGCTAGAACAGAGGAACTTGAGTCTGGGCTCTCTTTGCAGCTCTGCTGAGGAGGTGGAGCCTCCACAGGAGCAGAGCAGAGGATTCCCAAACCAGGGTCCCAAGCCCCCCCTTTCCCTTCCTCACTCAGATGATGCTTGGAGCACATGGACCCCCCCAGTCCCAGCAGAGCACCCAAAGCACTTGCCATGCTGTGCACCAATTTGGGCTGGAAGGCCACGTCCTTCATCTCCAGGGCTCTCTGGGCTGACTTGAAGAACAATATTATTCAGGTTTTGTTTTGCTGGTGGCCCAGGGCTTTATCACAGCAGCAGCAGCAGATCTCTGATGGTATCTGCCCTTGCTCTGGTGGGAAGGTGCATTTTGACGGAAGCTCCGGGTGCGTTTGATGTGCTCTTCACTCAGCTCTCCAGCAGCTTTTCAAAGCTCTGTTATCTGCCCCCACATCTTGACCTAATTTAACAAGTTGCCATGGTTGCTCAGATAGAGGTTGATGCAATTTTCTTATCTTGAAGGAGAAATGTAACTGCTTGGGAGTTGGTGAACTTCAGTTTCCATAGCTGCAGGGAGGGCCAGCTCTGGCCACCTCTGGGGTTGGGGCCAGCTCTGGACACCTCTGGGTTTGGGGCCAGCTCTGGACACCTCTGGGGTTGGGGCCAGCTCTCTCAAAGCTTGGCCAAGCTCGAGTCTAACATTAAGCCAGATGCTTTCAATTTTTTATTTTTTTTTTAATTTTTTTACATGACCTAGGAGAGGGAGACAGAGTGCATCTATTAAATTTAGACAAGCAATATGTCAGGGTGCAGGCAGATGTGCTAAACCTCACGCTGGCTTTGCTGAGCTCAGTTTAAGCTCCTGAGCTGATGCAGCAGAAGCATTTGGGGTGGGTGGGTGCTAAGTGCAGGCTGGCACCCAGGCACAGATCCCTCCAGGCCTGAGGCTGGATGGGCTAAATGGAGCTCAGCTTTGCCTCTGTGCCCCTGCAGCCATCACTGGGTCCTGCAAGCCATTGGCTACCATGGCCACCAGTGTCCTTTGTGAGACCATCATGGTGTGGGTGAACACAGAGGATGAAGCTTGGAGGGTGTGGGTCTGACCACACTGGGCCTTTCTGCCCTACATTTATTTTTCCACTGCTCTGACCTACTTGTGCTGCTGCCCACCAGTTCAGGCTCTGAACTCTGAAGAATTCCCTCTGAACCACTCGGGCTCTCGAGGCTGAATTGGTTTTGTCTTTTCTTGAATGCCCAGAAGCACCTGCATGGGTTTATAGCCCAGACATGGAGCTTGTTGGCTTTGTGGCACGTAGGACCAGGCAGGGGCTTTCCATCTCGTGGTGCTGTCTGCCTTGCCACGCCACCAGCACTGCCAGGTGCTGAGCTGCTGCTCTGCACAACTGAACAGACAGAGCAGAACGAGTCCCCTCCTGTTTGAGAGGCAGAAGGAGGAAAGAAAGACAAGAAAGGTGAAGTGGTTGCACACCAAAATTTCACTCCTCATCTGCCAGGCTGGTTTGGTGTTTGTGATGCTGTCCTTTCTCAGGGACTGAGTTAGGATGTTCCTGAGAACTTTTGTAGACAATCTTGGCACCTGAAAAGTCAATGCCCCCTCCCCAGCTCATGTCAGACATGCCCTGAGTGTCTCTAGATGCTATCCTCATTCTCATGCTCCCCTTAAAGACACCAGAAAGTGGTGCAGGGAAGAGCTGACCTCTGGCAGATGCTACCTCCCCCCAGGACCTCTTCTATCTACATAAGGGCTTTGCCCAGCCCTGACCCTCCCTATCAGCATTCACAGTTCCCTGGTGATTGGGCCCAGAATGTGCTTGCTGAACCTCTCTGCCCTGTCCACATTGTCTGTGGTGCAGAGCCCAAAGCCCTCGACCAGCCATTGTTTCTGGGTGGTGTTTATCTGTGACACAGAAGTGAAAGCAAGCAGCAGCTGCTGTTTTGCAAGAAAGTCAAGTTGGTGCTGCAGAAAGTGGGTCTCTTACACCAGAGCTTGTGTGCTGCTTCCCCCACTTCTTCTTGTTGCCTATTCTGCTGGCCTGAAGCTTCCACCAACAAGTTTCCTAGATGGGCTGTGGTCATCAGCATCCAAAAATCCTTCCTGGTCCTTCTTCCCACCACCATCCAGTGATCTGGCTCTCCTAGGCACCAGAGTCTCTGCAGGATCTTTCCTCAAGACATCCACATCCTTCCCACCTTCTTGCCTGCACTTTGGGAGAAGTGGCCCTGGGTGGGCACCCACAGCCACACGTGTCTTTGGGTGAGGGAGCTGGGAGACAGCAGCAGCACCCCAGCCCCTCTGCCTTGCTCTTCCCTTCTTTGTCTGGGTTTCTCTTCACATGCCCTCCCAGAGTGACCTCAACTGGCACCACCCCACCTCTCCTGCTTCTTGTGCAGAGCCTGCCTGGGCTCTTTTAGTTTTTTGCAAGGTGGGGAGCTGGGGGGTGGGGCTCAGGGATGGTTCAGAGGCTCCTTCTCCACTTGCCAGACCTGTGCAAATGAGAGGGAAAGCAGCCCCACAGCACTGCCCAAGGGTGTCAGCAGCTCAGCTGCCCCAGAGCTCCTCAGCCATGGCCAAGCAGTGACTATGGCTTAGTCCCTGCTTCCAAACAGTGAGCTGGAGGGTGTCACAGAGGCTCTTGACCTGCAGGACCACCTTCAGGGGGAGATGTGAAGCTCACCAAACCCCTTGTGCTTTGCCAGATGACTCAGGAGTGGGACCAGTCCTCCCAGCATGTTCTTCCCTGAAATAAGAGATGTATCAGGGAGGCCAGTCTGGCCTCTCTCCTCCCTGTGAGCATGGTCAAAAGCATGTGGCTCCCCAAGGAAGGTGCTTCCTGGGTCCTTCCCTGCTTCCCTCACACCTGCTCTTTGGAGATACTTCCATCTGGGCTCCACTGCTGCCCTCCCACACATGCAAAGCCACCACTTGGCAGGGATGTGACTGCCTGGGCAAGAGCTGGGGAGGAGGTGGTTGAGCTTGCTCTAACGAGATGGGGAGGAACTCTGCCACCCCCCAGAGGGATGAGGAGAATTGGGGACCTTTGGTGCCTCAGTGCCCTCAAAGGGGGCTCGGGGAGGGCAGGCACATGAGCAGGGCTGGGGCTGTTTTGGAGATGTTGCTATGCCCAATTGTTTTGTTGGGTTGAAGCCACAAACCACAGAGGAGAAGCAGAGGTGTGCTGCTTTTTTTCTTTTCTTTTCTTTTTTTTTTTTTTTTTTTTTTTTTTTTTTTTTTTTTTTTTTTTTTTTTTTTTTTTTTTTTCTTCTTGTTTGAAAGAAGGAGAACAAAACAGAGGCCGTTGAGAGGGGTGGGGGTGTGAAACTGTCTCAAGAGAGAGGGGGGATGACGTGGGTTCAGGCTCTGCCTTCCTGGGTATGGCTCAGCTGCCTGGCAGCCCCAGCTGGGTGGTGCCACCATCACCACACCAGCAAAAGTGGCCAACCTTCATCCTTTGGTTTTAAACCCTTCTAGACCCCCCAGGAAGGTTCTAGGAGATCTAGGAAATCTAGATAACCAAGGGAGGATGGCATGGGGATGGCACCAATGGTGCTGAGGGAGGAGCGGTGCTGAGGATGAACCACTCAGCCCACAGTTCCTGCTGTAGCAGCCAGACACTGTCTGGTTTCAGAGACATATTTTCTCCCTGACGTGGGAAAATTCCTGCAGTGTGACACTCCTCACTGAAGGGCCCCCCCATTCAGTGCCACCAAGCCCAGACAGGGACCCCTTTGTGGTTCCTGTCACCCTCTGGCGGGTGCTATTCTTAGCAGCCTCTGTGGGTGCTGGAGGTCATGGCAGGGTGGGAGGACATCCTACCACCCTCTTGAGTCCTTGCCTTGTCTTTTGGGGAGCAGGGGTTGACCCTGTTCCCCAGCCAGGGCTGGATTTGCTCTGGGAAGTCCCCGGGGTGCGTGGGGCAGTGGTTGTACAAGGTGGTTTGTGTCCCTCCACCCCATGCTTGGGGCTGCATCCAAAAAAACCCAAAAAACAAAAAACAAACAACCCCGAGGTTGAAGAACAGCCCAGTGATGGTTGTTTTTTGGAGTAACCAAGGCAACAGGTGGTGTGGTGAGTTGGACCTGGCTTTAGGGCAGCCTGTGTGGGTCTGCATGCTCACACCATGGGGTGGGGATTTCCAGCAGCCCTGGGATGAGCAGAAGTGTTGAAGCAGAAGGGATGGAAAATGGGCTCTGGTCCCAGCTCCTGCCAGGGCGGAGGTTTGGGGTGCAGAAACAAGCCTGGCAGCTTGGTGCTTGCCTTGAGAGCTTTGAGGAGGTGAAGTGGAGGGATGGCATCTCTGCAGGAGCCAAGGGTCACCTTGAAATCCTTTCAGCCAATGGGAAAAACAACCCCCAGCTCCTTGCTGGGAGAAGCAGCAGGGAAAAGCAGTCAATTTATGGAGATAGCCCTCCTAGCCACTAATTAGCGATGCCTGGACCTTCAGCACCCCTTCCCTGATCATTTCACCCTCTTACTCCCCAATCTTGCAGGCACACAGGCTCGGGCATGTGCTGGGCTTTGGTTCCTGTCACCTGGTGCATCTCCTGCCTCCCTGACATTTCGGAGCCGTGCGGGGCCTCTTCCCCTCTGGCAGGGGGTGTGTTTATGGGAGCTGAGACATGCCTGCAGTAAACACATTCTTGTCATAATTGCTGGTCCAGCACAGAGGGATTTGGGGTTTTACGTGCATCCTGCGGGCAGCTGGGAATAGACTTTGGGAATCCCTGGGCTGAAGATGACACCACTTCCTTCAGCATCCCAAAATACCCAGCACGGGGGCAGGAACCCTACCTGGGTGAGAAATTGCTGGGTTTCCTGACACCTCTTGATGCCAGCTGGCACTAAGAACTTTGAAAGTCTCCTGCAGAGCCAGGAGCCCAGGGGTATTTAGAGGGCCCTGGGGTGTTTTGAGGGCAGTAACTTACGTAAGAATCTGGAGCCTGGCTGATGGGTTTCCATCTGTCATGTTTTGGGGAAGGAATTAAAAAAAAACCCTCCTTGTTATTTGGTTGGGCAGGAGAGAAACCAAAGGGAGGTGATGAACCTGGGCTTGCTCCCAAAGTGTCTCCTAGGACTGTTTTTTTCTGCTCACCTGCTTTGGGATACTCTCCATGTGCAGGGAGGGAGTTGTTGTAAAGTTAGATGGGCCAAGGGGAGCTGTCCCTGGGTGAATTCACCTGCAGTTTCCTGTGGAGAACCTCAGGCAGCTGAAATAACTTTTTTGCCCAATGTTTTCTCTGTATTTAAAGCTCACTGCTATAAATAGGACTCAGCCTTGAGATGTGGTGGCATTTCAGGCCAGGGGGTTTGGCCCTTCCCTTTCAGATGAGAAGCAAAAGCATCATGTGAATTTCCTCTCTTGTTTTGGCATGGATAACCCAACTCCATCCCTACCAGGGAGCTCAGCTGGGGAGTCAGTGAGCCAACTCTCTCATTTCCTCCTCCCCAGCAGCTTCCCTGCTTTTGAGTCATTTTCAGCCTTGTGGAAAAGGGGGAGCAGCCCTCTCTTCCCTCCTCGGGTGATCCTGAAGTCAGAGCTCTGACAGCCTTCGTTGGCATTCCTGGAAACAGGCTGTTCTCCAGCCCTTTTCCTTGGTTAGTTTTTGTATTTTTTTTTTTCCCCTTCTTGAAGCTGATGCTGCAAGGTTTCACCCCAGCCTGCTGTCTTAATCCAGCCTGTGCAATTCTTTTTGTGAGAAATCACTTCCTTTAACCTCTGGCTCGTGTTTATTGTTATTATTGTCATTCTTATTGTGAGTGCTGCGTTCTCAGCTGCTTTTAAAACATGGCAAAATCTCTCCCAAAACACGTTGCCCGGAGCTAAGTGCAATATTTTGGGTGCGGCCACATTTGGACGTTGCTCATCAAAGCCATTTTGGCTTGAGGGCATCTCCTCTACCTTTGGTAGGCACAAAGAAGAGAGTAATATTTCAAAATCACTCCACGTACACCATTAATCCTGCCCAAACCAGGCTGGGGAGCCACAGGCTTTCCCTGGGATGTGCTGGTTACTGCAGGGTAGCTTTCCTGGGCTCGAGACAAATTGTTGTTGGCCAAAATTAGCACCTGGGGAGACCCAGCAGTCCTGGGGAGATCCACAACCTTCCCCGTGCAATCCGGCATAGCCCATTCCTGCAGCAACACGCCCTGGAAAGAGGCCAAATAATTTTCATACCTGTGTTCCCCCCCTTCTCCTTATCTCAGCAAACAGTGCTGCAGCAAAGAGTCAAGGTCGGGAAGCTGGAGTCTGCCCGAGTTCAGGCCATGGCCAGGAGCATTTTTGGCGTGGAGGAAATGGTGGGGCTTTTTGTGCCAAGACAATGACTCCTCGCTGTTTGGATGCCAGAAAAATAATCCTATTTATGTAACTCGAAGGGAAACATTCCAGTGCATGAATATTCAGCTCTGATTGCAAATAGGAAGCTCTTTTACCTGAAGGATTTAACTCTCAAGTTGTCATCAAGCTCAGATCTTGCCCTGTGCCTGCTGGTGTTTTCCTTTTGATAGGAGGTTTTGTTTTTATTTTTCAGCCAGCAAATGAATTTCCAGCTCTCCCCTCCCCACAGAAGGGGCTGTGCTTTTCCTGGCATTAATGTCTCATGTTCCCTTTGTCTTTCTAGGCAGTGGACCCATCCAACTGTGGCAATTCCTGCTGGAACTGCTCACTGACAAGTCCTGTCAGTCCTTCATCAGCTGGACGGGCGATGGCTGGGAATTCAAACTTTCTGACCCGGACGAGGTAGAGTGCTCTGGAATTAAGTGCTTGGCCCAAATTCCTCCAAAATCTTGGTGTGCATGACCTTCCCCTCCTCCCTTCAGTGCTGTGATTTGAGCAGTCACTTTTTTCTGGCCTTGGATTAGAGCCAAGTTGAAAACTTATGAAAAATCGGGCTGTGGTGATACTTAAGGAGCAGGAATCTTAGCCCAGAGTTGGTGGGAAGTAGCTGAGACACCCTGGAGAGGGACAGAGTGCCAAAGCTTTTCACATAGAATGTGTAGAGGTGAGAGGAGACTTCTCGCTGATTTGGGGGAATAGATGGGAATTTCATTCTATTCCCTGACTGATGTGTCCTCACAGAGTCCTCTGCAGTGTCCTGCCATTGTGCAGAGGGTGTTTTTCCCAAACTTCAGTGCTTGTGACCCGCTCATCACCAGATGAGGCAAGTCATAGAACCACAGAATCATTTGGGTTGGATCTTTAAGATAATTGAGTCCAAACATTAACCCACCTCTACCCAGTCTGGTGCTGAAGCATGTCTCTCATCCCCACATCTCCATGTCTTTAAACACCTCCAGGGATGGTGACTCCACCTTCCAGTGAAGAACTTTCTTCTAAAACCCAATCCTCTCCTTTCCTTTATCCGGCACCACCTCTTCCCCATCAAATCCAGACTGCTTCATCCACCCATCCATCCATCCCCTGCATTCCACCTTGACTCTCCTCCTCCCTCTCCCAGGTGGCCAGGAGATGGGGCAAGAGGAAAAACAAACCCAAGATGAACTACGAGAAGCTGAGCCGGGGTTTGCGCTATTACTACGACAAGAACATCATCCACAAGACCGCCGGGAAGCGCTACGTCTACCGCTTCGTCTGCGACCTCCAGAGCCTCCTGGGCTACACCCCCGAGGAGCTCCACGCCATGCTGGATGTCAAGCCTGATGCTGATGAGTGAAGGTGATCAACCCGGGTGGAGAATCACCCCGTGGCATTTCGGAGAGTCGATGGGACTTTTTCTGTTGTTTCGGTTTCACTGTTACTTTTGGTGGGGTTTTTCATTTTCGCAGCTCGGATCTGATGCTTTGAGGATGGTGGGAGAGAAGGTGGTGGAAGAGGCAAACTTTTGGCTGAAACCTAAAATGTTTGGTTCAGGGGAAAGATTTGCTTATATTTTTATTTTTTATTTTTTTCTTGAAAGCTCCAAGACAGGCTTTTGGGGGGTGAAATTCTGAGTTTTAAGAAAGCCAGAACAATGTAGCTCACTTAAAAAAGAAACAAACCCTTCCCCATCCCTTGCTTAGACAAAAATATCATCAAGTAAATCTCTTTGGGTTTTGTGTTACTCACACCCAAGCTGACAGGTCAGGAAGTGACAGTATTCCCCAGGATTTAAAACTTTTTTTTGGGGGGGCAGGGAGGGAAAACCAAGGTGGGTGAATAGTCCTGCTTTGGGGAGGGGCAATATAGGAAAAACCCAAGAACTCTTTGTTGTTCTTGTTTCTGTCAGTTGTCTTTTTTTCTACGCAAGGCAGAATTTTTGCTAGGAGGGATCAAGACTTTTTTTTTTTTTTTTTTAAAAAAAACAAATATTTTTTATTTTTTAAATAGTCTTAAGCTCTAAGATGGTCTCAGTATTGCAATATTGTGTGTGTTTGTTTCTGTTATGCCAGCAGAGATTTTTATCACAGTAAGGAAAAAAAAAAATTCAACAAAAAACCAAAAACAAAAGCAAAACCAAAAGCAATGAGTTTATGTAGACCCCACTGGAGAAGTTTAAAGCTACGGCTCGGCATCTCCGAATCGTATCTGAAGGAAAATTTAACTCCAGACTGGCTCCTGGGTGTGGGTAGCTCATGATTCCAGTCCCACATGCTTTGCTTTTCTGGTTGCTGATAAAGCTGGTTGAAATTTCTGCTTTTTTGTTTTTTTGTTGCTGTTAAAAAGGGGCCTTTTTGCGTGGCTGCGTTTCTTTTGTGCACAAAACCTGTCCAGATTTGCAGGGAAAATGTCTTTTTGCATTTTCCAAATTGCTTTCTTTTTATACTTTGGTGCTTTCAGAAAATGGGGAGGGGGGGTGTTGTTTTTTTATGGAGGGGAAAGGGCAGAAATTCCCCGTGTTTTGTTGTTTTGAAACCATGTAAGTTGATTGAGGGGGAAAGAAAAAAAAAATCAGGAAAAATTGAAAAACCAAAGGGAAATGTTTTTTCCTTCCTGTTTCGACCAGCTCTATCTTTATTGCTGTATCTTTTAACCATCCTGGGCACAAGCAGAAAGGAAATTGTCCTTGCAAATGACTTCTTTACTGCTCCTGCAAAGCCTGGCAGGGTGTGAGTAACATGAAGCATCCGACCTGTGTCACTGGGCTGAATGAGAGGTCCTGGCTGCTTGGCTGAGCCAGTTACAGGATCAATCCCAGGGTCCTGGGGGGGGGAAACTGCTCCTTCTCTCCTCCAAACCTTTTGCAGTGGGGTTTATGTTGGGAGAGGGAAATCCCTCTGCCCCCAGCACCCCCCAGGATGCTCCAAATGCCACCTCTGAGTTAGAGGAGGGCTGAGGTTTTGAAGGAGTTAGAGGTGAGCACTTCCACGGCCAAACACAACCCCCGAGGCAGATCTGACTGCTGAAATGTTGGTTTTTTTTTTTTTTCTGCCCTGAGAGCCACTGGGTGTTTTCTTTTCAGACAGTATTATGCATTGGAGCCAAAAGTACCTCCTTTTTGTGGTGTCTGCCTGTCTGTCTGTGGGGTTGAGGTAGCTGGGTTCACTGCAGAGGCACTGTGAGACCATCGTGGGGGGTGAGGCAGGGAAAGGCTTTCCCAAAATCCTTGTCAGGGCAGAGGGGGGTGCTGCCAGCCTCACCCAGGCAAAGAGCCAAAATTTTGGGGCATGTAACCCCACAGCATCAGGGACAGCATTGGGTGGGGAGCTCGACCCTGGGTCAAGGTGATGCTCAGGGGTGCTGGGTTCTCCTCTGCTTCCTCCAGAGCTGGGGGCAGCCAGCTCCTTTCAGGGGAGTCAACCCCAAAACTGCTTGAAAAAAGGGGGAATGAGTGGGCCAAGAGGGATCTCCAGCCAAGGGGGATGGAAGCAGATGGTGGGTTAGGTGTGGGAGGTTGTTAGTGATGCTGGTGGGGCTGCACATCCTTCACTGAGCACAGGGAGAGAAGAGGGTGGGATGGATGGAAAGGAAGGAAAAGGGGATGGAAGGAAGGTGGAAGGAGCAGGCACCAAAGGAGAGAGGGATGCTGCCCAGTGGGAACTTAAACTTCATCCCCTCAGGCAGACAGGGAGGATGGGAGAAAAGAACTTGGCCCAGCTGGAGGGAGGAAGGGACAATGTGGATCTTGGGGATGAGGCCCCAGGGCAGAGCTCTGCAAGGGGGTTGAGCAAGATGGTTCAGCAGAGCCATGGGCAGGGGGGCTTCAGTTCAAGAGCATCCTGACAGGACACACCATCCAGGCTGGATTTGCAGCAGCTGGGTGGGGTTTTTTTAGGCCCTTTTTAAGCCAAGTGCCCTTAGCTGACCTGTCACAGGCCACTTCCAGCAGTGCTTTGAAACCCCCTCCTGTACCCTACCAGAGGGTGCTGCCAGGAGGTGGTCACCCTCAGCATCACCCCATGGCTCAGGACATGGATTCTGCTTTGCTCAGCTGCTCCACTGCAGATGAAGTGCCTTTTTTCAAGTAGAGAACAGGGATAAAAATTTTCCCTCAGCTGGAAGGAACCACAAATTTGGGTACCAACCCAATCCTACTGCCAAGCTAAACCCCTCCTTTGCTTTGCTGGGCTTATTTTGTCCAGGTTTCCAAGCCAAACCTGCCCCACTGACGTTGGGAAGATGGTTTAAAGGTTAGAAAGGGTGAGTTGAGTTGTGGCAAGCAGCTCTGTTTTTTTGGAAGCAGCCCTTGGCCAGAGCTTCTCCCATCATTTCTCCTGTTTGCCATCCCAGCTCGCAGCCTGTGTGGAAGTGCAGCAGAAAGGGACATCAGGTTCTGTGTTTTCTCTTTTTCTTTAGGTTTATATTCCCAATCCAGAGACCATCCCACAGGGTTGCGTGCTGTTTATACACTGGAAATTTGCAGATTTATTTTTGTTTCTCTCTCCTTTTTTTTTTTTTTTTTTTTTTTTTTTTTTTTTTTTCCTTTTCTTTCTGCTTCTTAATTGCTTGTTGACTTTTGGCAAGGGATGTGCTGAAACCCAAATCCTCTGATCTCCTGTTTTTCAAAGCCATGAAGATTTGGTTAACCCACATAGATGCTGGAGCAGAAGGATGGGGTTGAGGAGGATGATGGAGATCTGCTGAGGATGGAACTCCTTCCTGTGTTGGTTTCTCTGCATGGGGACAAGTTTCACCCTTGGCAGATACATGTGGCTTTTGGAAATGGGGGAATTTTGTCTTGTTTTGGAATCTCCCAGTGATTTTTAGGGGATATTTTCAGACCCTTATGACCTCCTGTTCTCCATGCAGGGGTATGAGCCCTGAGCCCTCTCTTAAGAGCTTTGCTCTTGCAAACAGCTTTCCAGAGCCTTGATAAAAAAAAAAAAACAAACCCAAACCTGATGAGAAATGCAAAGCACTTTTCCTGCTGCCTCTCTCCATCTCTGTGTGGAGGATGACCCATAGCCCATAGCCACTCCTGTGTCTGTGTCCTATTTTATTTCCACACTCCACCATCCTGCTCCAGGCATCATTTCTCAGGTGGAGAAACAGCCAAAGAGGCTGAGGAATAGAAAATATTCTCAAACTAAACCTTCTCACCTCTTTCCAAACCTCCTCCAAAAAAACCAGTCCCTGTAAGCACGGATAAATTCAGATGCTGAGGGAAATGTCTCTGTCTCCTGACTCTTGCTCTCCTGGAGGGGTTTTCTGCAAGACTTTAGGGCTTGATTGCTTGTTCCTTGTTTCAAAATTTGGATGCCTTGGTGTGCTCTGCTTTCTGGTAGGGTCTATATAACACCTGTGAGCTGTTGTCTACATTCCAAAGAGGTATAAATAAATGATAAATCTATGTATACATATATGTTATAATGGAATATCTCCAGGAATTAACTGCCTCAGTAAAAGAAAAAAAAAAAAAAAAGGTATTTTTTTGTGATTTTTTGTTTGTTTTTACACATGGGATTTTTTTTAAGCTGATAAAACATAGAAGTAAAAAAAAAAAATATTGTTATATTGTGCTGTTTGACTATTTTCCAACTTGTATTTTCATATAATTTATATTTTTTAAAAGTGGGGAAAAAAAAAATTTAAAAAGTGAGATTAAAAAAAAAAACAAAAAGGAAAAAAGCAGGTGCTTTTTAAAGAAAAAAAAAACCTGAGCTGAGGTAGCTTAGAGATGTAGCGACGTGTGTGTGTGTCCGTGTGTTGTGTTTTGTTTTGTCTTTTTTTTTTAAAGGATGCAAAAAGAAAAAAAACCAAACAAAGCCAGCCCCTCCAACATCGAATTCTTAAAAGAAGGAGGGGGTTGGTTTTGTTTTAATTGCTGATGCTGGCACATCATTTTGCTGGAGAGTTTTTTATATACTGTAGCCTTATTTCATATCGTATTTTAAACCATGTGAAATTAAAAGAAGAATAATTCATAGCCCTCGGAGTCCGTGTGCTTATTGGGTGCCTTTATTCTTGAAATCTGGGGAAGAACAGTGGGAAAAAACCTTAGAAATCCCAGCAAATTCCTTGATTTCTTGGCTTGTTACCATTTCTGGGGGGAGGCAATAGGGGTCTGGGTTAGCTGGTTTGTACCATCACAGTTATGGATGGAGGTGGGGAAGGGAGATGCTGCTGGAGCAGGACATGGGGGTTGTCCTCAGTGACCACCCCACCTCCCATTGCTGTCTCATGGTTTCAAACTGTTTTTTTTTTTCATCCTGAAGCATCACTGGGAGCTTGAGAAACCTTTGCCACCTCTCATGACTTTTGTGGTAGCTCTTTTCCTCAGCAGCTCTCAGTGGAGCCAGCTCCCCCAGCCTCATGGTCAGCAGCTCACCAGGAAGATGCTGCTCTGCATCCCACTTGCCCACTCAAGACCCCGGGGCTGTGGGGAGAAGAAATCTGCCCCTGGGCTCCTGAGGCATCCAGCCCCACCACCCTGCTGATTCATGGGCTCAGCATCTCCCAGAGGTTCACAGCCCAGGAGCCAGTGCTGACTCACAGGGCTGGTGAGCTGGCAGGATGGGAAATTCCCAGAGGACAAGGTGACTGGGGCTTGGTTGCTTGAATCAGCATGAAGTGGAGCAGACAGAGTGCCCAGCACTGCTGAACAAGGGCTGAGGAGTCACCGGCTGCAGGAGGATGCAGCAGCTGAATCCAGGATGAGGAATATTTAGGATAACTCCAGTTATAGTCACTCAGCTTGCAGCCAGGCAGCAAGCAAGACATCCTGAGGAAGGACTGAAGGACCTTGCAGGCAAGAGGAAAGGAGGAAAGTTAAAAAAACCAAAGGGGAAGGTGAGCTGCATCCCTTATCCCCCTCTCTCAGTGATTATTTTAATGTTTTGCCCTAATAATACCAACGGGGAAGTCCCCCTGCACCTGGGGAACCCCCTAGGGAGATGATGGGTGGCAGTTAACAGCCCCACACCACCACCCCCTCCCCCTCTCTGATCCTCTTGTCCCCCTGTCTCCTTTTCCCACCCTGAGGCTCCTCCTGGAATAACCTGTTGAGATTTGGAATGCAGAAGGGGAGTGTGGGGAGGGAGTGGGAAAAAATATTACCACAGCAGCCCCAAACCCATCCCCTGCCTGGCTGACCACTGCCTTCACTGAGCTGTTAATAAAAGGGTATCAAAATGGAGCTGAAGGGGAAGGGGTCTGCAGGCAGAACCTCCCCGTCAGGGGAATCCCACCTGGAGGAGGATTTTGCATGGATTGTGACCCCCAGCTGTGGCTGCTCAGGTGCCAGATTTAAACCAAACCAGAGCACCAAGAAGAGTTTTCACAGGCATAGCCCTGTCCAGGGATGTTGGTATCCCCAAGGCCAGGGGCTGGGATTTGGGGGAAGGGTTTTTTTTTTTTGCACACTCGAAGGCAGCCACACACCCCAGGAGCTGCTTAAATATTGGCCAGAGAGCAAAGGGGCTTTTTTTTTTTTCCCAGGTTGCTGTCTTGAAACGAGACCTCTAAACTGGTGCTTGGGGGGGACGAAGAGGTTGAAACAGGAACTGAAATTACCAGAGGCTGAACTGAACTCAAGGACTCTCTGGAAATGGCTGAGATGGAACAAAGAGGAAAAACACAAACATAGTGGAAGGATGGAGAGATGCAAGGAGGTAAAAAGGTGCTGCAGCTGTGAGCCTTGCTCCTTCCCTGGGTGATAGAAGGTGTGTGAATGCCTGGCAGAGGGATGCCCACCCCTGCAGATGCATTCATGCCCTTGCACACCCTTGCACACCCTTGCACACCCTTGCACACCCTTGCACACTTGCATCAAGCACGTGGCCAAGCATTCGGTGGCATTCCGCCCAAATAACTGGGGATTTGGGTCTGCTGGAAGGTTTGTTGGACACTTGGACCCCCTTTCCCTGCCTGGGGCTCAGTGTGCCCAGGGTGGTGGTGCCGTGGGTGGTGCTGGGGGTGCCAGAGCTGCCTTTCAGAGTCAGCATTTTCCACTCCATGTGCTGTTTGCTTTCCCTCCCGCTGCCTCCAGGCCTCTGAACTCCATCCAACACCAACTTTCCGGCTCCTCCAGGGCCTTTCCCCCCGTTCCAGTGAGGGTTGCTGTTCCCTGGCCTTGCTTGAAAGCTGCCCCCACAATGAGCCATTGTGCCAGGCTGATCCAGCAGCCACCAGAGCCAAAAAGCAGGTCCTGGGGGGGAGCCATGGGCCTGCCAGCACCCAGCTGCTTCGTGGGGGGCTCAGGGACAAGGATGCTTCCCAAAATCTTGCAACCCTGCCATGGGGATGCTCCCCAGGGTGTCCCCTTTTTGCCCTGGGCTGGAGGTGTTTCACAGTCCCTTCCTCTCCAAGGATTTTATATCCCATCTGTTCCCAATCCACCTTCCAGCTCCTGCTTCTCTCCCTCACCAAATCTCCCCCCCCAAAAAAAACCCCCTCTGCTCCACACTGCCCCAGTCTGGGGCAGCAGAAAGCCCTTGTTGGAGCAGAGCTCCCTGTAAATCACTGAATTCTGCATCACCAGGGGCTCGTTTTTCATCATGAAAGCACCAAAAAAAAAAAAAAAAAAAAAAAAAAAGAGCAAGCTGGGAAAATATCACTCTAGGCATGAAACGGGCACGGCCCTCGTTCAGCTTTTCCCTCCCCCATGAGAACCATCCCTCTGGCACAGGCTGCTACTTCTATTTATTTTTCCCTTTCTCCTTTTTAGGGTCGTGGTGTTGCTCCTGTGAGGTCCCACGCTGTGGCTTTCATGGCAGATCCAATCCCTGCTGGTAAAAATAGTGTTGAGGGCTTCAGGCCAGCAAGGGGAAAGGGAGAAAAGAGGGGATGAAATATAGATTAAATGAAAAAAAAAAACAAACCACCATAAAAAATGTTGAGGGCTTGAAGGGGAAAAGAGGAGATGAAATGGAAATTAAATCAATAAAAGCAAGCAAGTGGCCAGAGGGAGGGCGAGTGGAGCCAAGGGCTTGCAGGCTCCTGTGGGTATAATTCTGGGGAAAAGGTTTCAAATGATGATTTTAGTCACCCAGCACCCATGGTTGCCTTTGCAAGGGTGCTCTGTGCTGGTTGGGTGGCTTCAACATCTAAGGAAGCATGACCCAGTCTCAGATGTTATAGAAATAATGATTTCTTTGGCAAGATTTTGCAAAAAGAGCTTCACTGTACCAGGTTTTCCTGGGATTTGCCAGGATTTGGTCCACATTTTTCATCACCTTTGTCCTCTGGTCAGGTGCAGATAACAACCAAAGATGTGGAGCAGCCTAACAGCTCTGCCATTACCTGGGTCTGATTTGGGGATGGAAAATAGGGGAACATGACCAAGGAGCTGTGAGGAACATCCTTACTGGGTGACAACTTTTGAGCTCTGACAGCACGGATATATTTACAGATGGAGTAGGGGGAGCTCCAAAAATTGGCTGTGATTCAGGGTAGAGCAAGGAAAATTACTGGAATGATGCTCTGGGAGCTTCATCCTTACCCCTAGGGGAAGGAGAGGGCTTATGGAGACTGGAAAGAGGGAAGATGTATTTACTGAGAGGCCTTGGAGCTGGAAACATAGCTGGATGCCACTAGGAAGCTCATCCCTCCCCAGCCCTGACCTTGCAGCAGGCACAAAATGGGATTTTGCATCATTTTTCTTCCCCAACCACCCAGGGCTGCACCAACCCTGCTGGTGCCTGTCCCAGAAGCCTCCCTGCACCAACCCAAAAGGCTGGTAACAGCCAGACACACAGGGGAAAAACAAAACCAGGGTGATGTGGCTGCCTGGTCCCTGTGAGTCACCGGTGGCCTCAGGATGGGTGAGGTGTTGCCAACTCTTTGCTCTCCCACCAGCAAAATGAAAAAAGAAAAAAAAAAAAAAAGAAAAAACCCAACTCAACAAAAAACCATTTTCAGTTCTTCTCAGGCAAGGCCACCCCTCACACATGATGCCATTTCCATGGGAGCATTCCTGGGGATCTGGGCAATCCTTCTCTGTTAAAATTAGCAGGGAGGAATGTGCAATTCCTACCGGGATGGCTCATGGAAATGATAAACAGAAACAGAACAAATAAAGTTTTATGTGTGGAGTTAGAACTCGGCAGCTGGAGAGTTCGCTTCCCCCCACCGCCAGCACCGGGGCTTGGAGGAGAAGGGGAGTGGAGGGAAACTGGAGCACAAGCTGCTTCCAGAAGTTGCACATTTTAGTTAAATTAGTTTAATAAACAATTTGGTTTATGATTCAAGCTCTCTTAACCACACAAGCAAAACTGATAGAAATCAGCTGGGGGTTGGTATGTGCTCGCCGGGCGGGTTTGCACGGAGCTCCAACCTGGTCCTTGCTCTCTGCCTGCACTCCTGGAGAGGAGTGCTCAGGGCTGCATTGCTGGGGGAAGTGGCTAGAAGAAGGAGTTGAAGAATTCACCCCCAAATGTTGCCTTGACCATGACCCAAATGAGGTGGCACAGGAGCAGGTGACAAACCTCCAGCCCAGAGCACCTGCACCCTCTTGGCTTTGCTCATCCCTCCTGTACCTGGATGATCTTTCAGACCCATTGACCATTTTCTCAGCCATTTCTTTGTGAGCCGTGAGAGCTTTTTGGTTTGGGTTGCTGTCACTACAGCAATAAACACAGAAGTTTCTGGTGTTGGAGAAAAATGACTTGTGGGTTTTGTTGACCAAAGGACGTCTGTGGGCTCAGCTTCCAGATGCTTCGAGGAGGGTGGTTGTTCAGAGAGCAAGGCTGGGTGGGATTTGAGGTTGAATCAGTGTCCCCACTTCTGCTCTTGTCTTACAGAGTCTTTACTTCCCTGTCTACTTCCACTCATGCCTTCCAGTGTTTCTAGTTCTATCTCTTTTTCCTCTTACAGTGTCTATTTCCTCGTGTCTACTTCCTCGTGTCTTACAGAGTGTCTGCTTCCTTGTGCCTAAATTTCCCGTTCAAAGTGGGCTCCCAAAATTTAGGGCCTGATGAGCTTGGGGCTGATGGAGCTATGGAGAGGGAGAGTCTAAGCTTAGCATTGTGCATGGAAGGGTGAAAAATGCTGGTGGATTCCCATGTGCATTTGGTGGGTGTGTTCAAAAAGCAGCTGGCAGATGTGGGTCACCTCCCAGCAGATATTAGAAGTGCTGAGAAGTGGTAACTCAGGTCTTGTCTTCCCTGTTTTCCACCCAGAACACTGGGGGTCTTTGAAGAAGTACCCAGACTTTGCTTTTCTTGTGCTCTGGTGGCATGGAGCAGTCCAGGCCATGGATGTCCCCATTTCTGTAGGACAGACCCTCTCCATTATCTTCATCTCAACCAACTGAGCCACCAAAGTCTGTGGCACAGTCCCGGGCTCTTTCTTGAAGCCCTGATACAAGGATGTCATGGAAAAGCAAAAGCTTGGGGAGCTCCAGCCTTGAACATCCCTATGAGGAGTACCATGGTGTCCTGTCCTCCTGAGGATGAAATCCCAGCCACCAGCATCCCTTGGAAAACCATCCAGGGAGGAGACCAAATGATCTCCTTTGGGAAAAACAAAAGTCTGTATCAGAAAAACTGGTGGTGAATGAATGGAAGTCCAGCAAAGGAACTCGGAGCTGTGAAGATCTCAGCTGCTTAACCCAAACCAGATTTCTGTAGGAAATAACTCTGGGCCACAAACTATGCACGGCTGCTGCTTGGAGGAGTCCACACGCTGTCATCCCAGTCTAATTTTTAACCCATCTTCCCTTCCAAGCATTGTTCCAAGCCTGAAGTCTCTGCCGCAGCCAGCTGGGTGCCCTGGGAAATAACTTTCCCAGCACTTTCCCTGCCCCAGGAAGGGCACGGGGGGGAAGCAGACACGAGGTCTCGCGGAAGGCAGCGGGGAGCCAGGGGCTGTGTGTGTGTCTGTGTTAGTATTTAGGAGCAGGGCTGGGAGGAGACAACGTCAGCTCCTCATCCCCGTCACCAGCAGAGCCAAGCTGGGCTTGAATCACAGAACAGTTTGGGTTGGAAAAGACCTTGAGGATCACTGAGTCCAACTGTTAAAATTGGGCCTTTAAATGGTTCAAGTTGAGCTGGTTGCTCAGGCTCCAGCTAGGAAAGTGTGGGATGGGCTGGGATGCAAGAAGCCTGGCTTGGAGGTCAGGATGGAGAAGACAATATCCATCTGCTTTCCAGCAGAAGGGAGGATGAACACAAGGAACCATGACCTCAAGAGGAACAGGATGGGCCAGTGCAGCCCCAGCTTGCTCTCTTCCATTCCAGATGTTTAGGAAAAAATGGGATGTCAGTGGGATTTCTAAAGGGTTTGCAAGCCAGTGCAATGGGTGTTGGAGGTCAGGGCTGATGGATGGAGTTTCTGGTGGCCATTCAGAGTAACTGAAAAGGATCTACACCTCCATCTACCTTGGCAGAGAGAGGTGGCCCAACCAACCTGCTGAGGTCCTGCTGGGGTATGGTGATGCCACTGATGTCCCCTGAGTGATTCATGCACTTCCCAAGCCACGTGGTTTCTCTGGGCAGGGACAAGTCGATGGTTGAACCCCACAGGGTTTCAAGGCACTTGAGGGTTCTTCCCCCTATAGGTCCAAGCTGGCTGGTGTAAGGGCAGGAAGAATTACCTCTCCAAGCATCTTTTGGCCCCACAGCAGCAGCTGCCTTGGCCCAAAGCCCAGAAAAAGATTTATACCCTCAAGAGCAAAAGGATAAACTCCACCTCTGCATCACTGACAGCTACAGCTACCTGGAAGAGAAAACAATTTTTTTTTTTTTAATGAACCTTTATTCAAACACCTATTGAGAAAGGATTTTGGGGAGCCTGGGCATTTCCTCCTGGGGCTAATCCAGTTCACCCAGTGTGGAGCAAGCTTTATGAGTGTGCCTGGGTTGGCCACAGTCCCATTGGGAGAGGGAGGCAGTGGGATTTAACCCTCCTGGGGGAGATGTGGCTTCACCCCTGAAGCCAAACCACAGGAGCACTGGGGCATGGACTGGGCAGGGATTCTTTCATCTTGTGGTCCCAAAGATCTTCCCAGCTCTCCTGATTCCTTCTAAAATCCCAACCCATCATCTGGGAGTTGGGAGGAGCCAGCTCAGGGTTTTAATTGTCAGCTAGGCAAAGAAAAAGATAAGGAATAAAGCAAAACAGGAGATAATGATCCTTTTGGTGGGGAAGGGGTTGAAGTTAGATGAAAACTGCTTGGGGGGAGGAAGGGACTGGTCCTGCAGGTTGATTTCTGGATCAGACAGGGAAGGAAGGATTTTTCTTCAATCTGCTCCGTTTCACAGTTGCCTTTGCAAACCTCTCACCGCCACTGCCTCCCATTCCTCCCCGTGTTGCACCACTGGGTTCCCATGGATGGAAAGGGGAATGGAGGCTGAAAAAATCCCCCAGAGAGGGCAGGGAAAGCAGGGGGTACCCCAGCAGCCACCCAACTCGGGGTGTCCTTCCCCACTGCCCCTCTCCCAGCCTCCCAGGGAGTGGGTTGGTAACGTGAACCCTGTAGGAATGAAGGGTTTGACCAGAGCCTGGACCAAAAAAATTCCCTGAGTCCCTCAGCAGCGTGTAAGCCCTGGGAGTCTAAACATGTTCCCTGGCATTAATCACTGGTAATAGAAACCAGAGCTGGCTCTGGTCCCCGCTGAGTCAATGCAACCCTTGACGAGGCGTTGGGAAAGGCGCACGCAGGCTGAGAGCTGGGCATGAAAGAAATTCCAGGCAGGGTTTTTTTTTTGTTTTGGTTTGTTTTTTTTATTCAACTGGAATTTCAAAATTGGGGAAAAAAAAAAAAAAAAAAAAAAAAAAAAAAAAAAGGAAAAAGAACAACAAAACCCAAAACATAAAAGGAGTAAAAATAGAAATGACAACAGCAGAAACCTCGACCTCCCCGGACCTCCCTCCTCTTCCCCTCTCCTCTTTCTCCATGGCCATCCCCTCCCTCCCCTCCTACAGAGCATTTAGCTGGGTCAGGGGGAGCAGACAGGACACTGGTGCAGAGAAAAGCTGCTCTGGTGCAGTTGGTGAGTGATCTCAGGGCAGCTCTGGGTGCTGAGGTGGCATCAGTGCTGCTCCAACCTACGGGAGTTCCAGGGGTCCTGGGGTTTCAGGGGCCACATCCCATCCTGACCATCTTGCCATGGGGACCCAGGGGGCTGCTCTCTGGGGGGATGCTGAACTTAAACCCCCTCTCCTGTCCCTCATTTTGCAGGATTTATCCCTTTAGCAGAGGTTTCCATTCTGGGATGGACTGGTTTCTCTTTCTCTTTAAATTTGGGCTGGTTTAGTGCTGCTACAGGGGAAATGTTACTTTAAACACTATAGGTTGTGGGTTTTTGTTTTTGTTTTTTTTTTTTTGCAAAGCTCACCTAGGTGTGAAGTTTTAGCATCACCCTAAGAGAATCAGGGAAACTGAGGCACGCAGCCAAGCACAGGACTTGGCAGCAAGCACCTTTCTCCCAGTGATGCTCCTGGGGGAAAAGAATCGTGGAGATTTCTCTTTCCTCTTCAGCATCTCCCCTCCCCCCCAGAAAAGGAGAAGAGAATGAAAATGATTTGTGCTTTCTGAAAAACTTCTTTCCTGAGGGCTGTGTTGCAAGCAGCCTCAGCATCCTACCCCGTGGCTGCATTCTGGTGGCATCTGAGAGTCTCTGGGAGGCAGGAGGTCACGTTTGTCTCCACGCTGTGAGAAAAAAATGGGGCAAAACCCCAGGGTCCTGCCCACGCACGGCGGTGCTGAAAGGGCTCCTGGCTCCCAGATGGATGCAATTAGGGTGAAGGCAGCAAGAAAAAATATTACGCAGGTGCTGGGGGATGGTTCTGGAAACTTCAGACACTGCATTTTTTTTTAATTTTTTTTTTTTTCCCCCAAATCCCGCTCCTATTTACTGAGTTATTGCTGTTTCCCAGCCCGTGAGGCTTAAGAAACTGGATGACCTTTTTTTTTTTTTTTTTCTGCTTTTCCCATATTTTGTGCCCAATGACATCCCCAAAAACCTGGGGTGCAACCACATTGGAAGGGCTGGCTGTTGGCACAGGTCACTTTTTCACCCTGGGACTTGTGGCTTTCAAATAAACCTTTTTTTTTTCCCTTTAATTATCCCACCCAGATTAAAAAAAACTCCAAGTTTTTCCAAGGAAGGCACTGTGGGACAGCTCCTCACTGCTGACCGTGAGAACTTGGGCTTTGAGGAGGGATTTGAGTGACTCTTTTTTGGTTGATTGATTTATTTTCCCTCTGGCAGAGAGGATGGGAGGATGGCATTGCACGTGTCCACCAGGAGCTTTGATTTTGGCCGGGATTGCACAAAAAATTTGGATTAAATGCCCCATCTGAGCCCCAGTATCTGAAGGGGAGGGCAAATCCCATCCTTGCTCCACGTCTCGGTTTCCTCATCTTAAAAACGATATTGAAAAGCCCCTTTCTGCTTTGCTTTTTGGTTTGCAGAGACTCAGACTCTGCCTTTTAGGTACAGAACAGAACTCCAGGGGTGGAAAAAGCATCGGAATGGGAAAAGAAACCCCCAAACTGGGGGGAACCCCCTGTTTCCATCACCATGAGAAGAGCACAGCGGGTTCCCCATGGCACTGAATTTTCCATGGGCAGGAGGAGCCAAGGTTTTTTTTTTCTGCCCTCCTGGTATTTTTAGCAGCTGCTGCCCCGGGGCAGCTCATCCTAATCAGTTGGCTGCCATCTCCTGTTAAGAAATTTCGGTGACAAAGAATCTTACGAGGGGTCATTTCCTGCAGGGCAGGCTCCTGCTGACCACAGCAACACTGGGAACTTCTGTTTGACATCTGCTCCTGCTTCTCCTTTGGCTTCTTGGGTCACTGGCTCTGCCCAGCACATCTCCCCTTTCACCTTGGCTGGCTCGGGGGGGGGGACAGGGAGCATCAGAGCCTCCCCATCTGCCCTTCTCCTTGCCCCC
Organism: Florisuga fusca; assembly: GCA_038090715.1. Classification (NCBI taxonomy): domain Eukaryota; kingdom Metazoa; phylum Chordata; class Aves; order Apodiformes; family Trochilidae; genus Florisuga; species Florisuga fusca. Next base: position 4,924,565 of record JAAWXA010000044.1, read on the forward strand.
AGCACCCCCAGGATGGGGTTTGGTGTCTGGACATGCTCCTCACCCCTCTGTGAGGTCACCCATGTAGGTCCCATTTGGTGGCACTGGCCTTTGACCTGTGGCTCCTGAAGAATCCCATCAGATGACTCTGGGTCACTGGGACACCATCACTCCAGCATCAGGCATCCCTCAGCCTGGTGGTGTGTGAACGTGCTGGCTGCTTGGCATCCCCTTTTCTACCCTGAATTTTTGCATCCAGCAACCACATTGATCACAAGTGTCAAGGTGCAGGGCTGTGGCACAAGCCCAACCCTTTATTAGACATCAGAGAATATCCATGAGCCTGTTGGAATCTATGGATCCTGCAGCTCCTACGTGGGAAAATTAAGAGTTTGGGTCCCTTCCAGAAGTGTTCAGCTTTCTGCTTTCCAAGGAAATGACACGAGGGTCCTCAGAGGAGTCACAGAAATGGAGATTCAGCAGGAAAATTCATCTCCCTGGAGACTTGTGGGTTGTTTGTTTGTTTTTTTCATTAAACCCCACCAAATCATCAGTAAAATTTCTTCCTTTCCTATTTTTAGAAGGCAGTGTCTCACCTGGATGAACACCACCTTGAAACTGAATTCACCTCCTGACTTATTTGGGTGTCATCAGGAAGGTCCTTGTGGCCACCTCCATCCTTGGGGCACCCTTGGGAAATCATGCACGTGGTTTTCATTTTCCTCTGGATCCGTAGAGAAAAGGAAAGCAGGAGGATTTATGGGCTCCCTTCTCCTCCTCCAGGTTTATAAATAGCATTGCTCAGGTGCTGGGCACATGGTGGCTTTGGGAGGGAACAGGAGAAGGGATCAAAAGCAACACTGGGTTCCTCCTCCTCTCTCCTTTCAACATGTCTAATCACTTCTCCCATCTAGAAATGGACACTTTAACCTCTTGGGTTCAAACTGGAGATTCTCTAGGGCAATTTTGCCCAGTTGGCAGAGGGGGAAAAGGGATTTTAAAAAAGAAAGGGAAATAAAACCTGTGATTTTCCCTCTTGTACCTGCAGCGTGTCAGTAATGATGTCAGGCAACATCCTTGGGATGCTGGAAGGGGTTGGCTTAACCCAGGAGCTGTAAATCTGAATTATCAGGCAAAGGAAAAGAAGATTTTTGATACCAAGAAGTAAGAGCTTCTAAGGACACTTTATAAAAAGGTGCCTTATAACCTGCAGAGCTCAGTTTCTAAATCACCCTTTAGACCAACACTGTATTTCATCTGACACCCTCAGAGTCTCTGGCCCAAACCCAGCCCAGATGCCACCACCTGCTGAATCTCAACATGCCTCCCTGAAACTGCAGTGAGAATAAAAAAACCCAAAAAATCCTCCTTGGGAGAAGCTGTGGGCTGCACCTGAAGAATAAAAAAACCCCAGTGATGGATTTCTATTAATGTTGAAATGGTTTTTAGGGCAAAGCTGGTTTTTTAGGGCTGGAGCTGTACAAGGTGTGCCTCAGACACCACATTTTATCTTTTCCAGGTAATTATCACACGCTCCTTATCTCCCCTCATTAAAAGGAGTTATGGTGCAAACAAAGCCCAGGGGCTAATCCCCATCCCTGCCCAGAGCAGAGCAGCCAGGGCCACCCCAGCCCAACCAAAGAGAACATTTCCAGCTGGGGACGTGGCTTCCAGGAGAGTTTAAACATCAGGATTAACCTTCCCAGACCCCTCTCTGTGTTCAGAAAGTGGTTTGTTTGGGGTATTTTATGGTTTGGGTTTTTTGTTTTTTGTTTTTTGTTTTGTTTTTTTTTGAGATGTCAGGACCAGGAACAAACAGATGAGGGAAGTTTGAGAGAAGTTTTCCAGCATTCAATGATTCAAATCTCCCTTTCCACTTTTTTTTTTTTTTTTTTTTTTTTTTTTTTTCTTTTCTTTTTTTCTTTTTTTCTTCTCTTTTTAGGCAGATGCCTTTACTCAACTCAGTGTGGCTGTAAATGGGGGATTAAAAAGCCTTGGTAAACAATGCTGCTGCTGGAGACACATTTGGAGCCAATTTCCAGGTGATAAAACTCCCTGCACGTCAGCAGGGATGGACGTGAGGTTGGAAAATCCTCGTCAACGGAATTGCAAAACCACCAGCTGCTGCCTTCAGCTTGCTCTTTGCAAGCACAGTGATGAAATGACAGCTTTTTAACTGATTCCTCTGCTTTTCTCTCTATTTTTTGCAGCATTACCTTTGCCCAAGTGCTGCAGTCCCTTGGTTGACCCATTGCATCCCTCCCGTGCTCTACCTCAAGAGCTGAGGTTGGTTTTGGTGGGCCTGAGGCAGCATTTGGGTTCACAAACAAACAAATTGAAGACTTTTCACTGCTCCAGCTTCATCCAACCCCCCAAGGACTTTCCAGCCCCTCTCTGGGGTGACCTTCTGGCCAGCTGGATTTAAGGGATTTGAGCCCATTTGCATGACTCTCCCCAACTCCCCCGGCATTTGCGTCTGGGTTTTTTTGGGGGGGTTTTGTTGGTTTTTTTTTGCACAGATCCTTCTGTCTTTAGTTGAGACATTTTCCAGCCTAACATTATCTCCTGGGGCTGACCATTCCCCCCATCCAGCTGGGGCAGCTCTGTGTTCCTGGGGTGAGAGCAGTAGCTGAACTCTGCTGCCAAACCCAGCCAGAGCCAGGGGAAGGTCTCAGCCATGTGGCTGCCATCACCTCACTGCTCGACAGGAACCAGCAGATGCCAAATTAAAAAAAAACAAAACAAAACAAACCAACAAAACCCTCCAGTTTCAATCCTGTCCATCCATCCGTGAGGTCCCAGGCAGCCTCCCCAAGAACTTTGGGCTGGACAATCTCAGCCCATGCCCTCAACAAGCTCCTTTGAACTCCAACCCTCTGGGCCACGAGCGAGAGCTGATTGAACATTGTTTTAATCTGGTTGGATGTATTTAATTCACTGACATGTCTTAAACTGGAGGAGATCTAAGCTCTGCCTGGCAGGTGTGATGGAAAGCAGACTCCTTCTTCCTTGCCTTTCTGGCTTTGGAGGTCCTGGTGGGAAAAGTATGATCAGAAGCACTTGCCTGGCTAGGTTTTGTATTTTTTTGGTGGGGTTTTTTTTGGTTTTTTTTGAGTTTGAGCATCCACAAAAGCTGGGGGAGGAAAGTAAAAAAAAAAAAACACCAAAACCAACCCAGAAATTGGAAAGGAAACAAAGGAAGGTGAAGAGGACACAGAAAGATGAGAGGATGGGGATGAAGCCCAAGGAGAAGGCACCAGCAGAAGTGGAGCTGGCACTTCTTGCTGAGAGCAAACATTTGCAAAAAGAAATTGGTGGTTTCCCTGTTTCTCTTCAAAAACAAAGGACTTGTTGCCAGCAAAGCCCACGGGATGAGTGCCTCAAACAGTGCAGGTGTTGGGGTGATTCTTATTTAACCTGAGCACCCCCAGTTTTTCAAGCCAGAAAGTGACAGACAAATGGGATAGACCATGACAAGAGGTGTTTATTCTGCATAATTTGCTGTGTTGCCAGTTTCTGTTGCCTTCCAGGATAAACTGCAACACCAGGGATCTACTGCCTATTTTTACTCCCTGGTTCTCCCTGGCCCCAGTGAAATTCCTCCTGATTTGTCCCAGCAGAAGACTGGGATTGAGGCCTGGGAATGGGGAATGAGCAGGTCTGGCCCCTGCAAAGGTGAGCAAGGCAAAAAGCCTCAGCTCCTTTATTCTGGCACTCCCACAGCTGCTGTTGTCTCTGCTCAAAGTCTGTGTGATCTATTAAACATCTCCAATAAGGATTTAATTTAGTTTTAATAAGACAGTTCGGGAGATGTTAATTAAATTGAGTTATTAAAAACACATGGGCTGGACTTGGCTGATACATTTCCTTTTTTTTTTTTTTTTTTTTAATTAAACCCCTTAAAAAATATAAGGGAAGATAGAAGGGGAAAAATGAGAAACTAATTCAAAAGGCTTCTTTTTCCTTTGCTAAACTGAGCAAGGGAGATGAACAGATACCAAAAAGAACCAGCCAGGTGAGCTTGAATCCTCCCAGGCCCAGCAAAACCTTTTGGCTTAAGGGTGAAGCCAAAATGATGAACCCCCTCAAACCCAAGTGCCCAACGAGTCTTTGCACCCTCAAACCCAGAATTTCCCCATCCCTGTTGGATGATTGATGCTGGAGAGATGCAGCCACACACCATTTTCCATCCACAGCCTCATGCTCCAGCCAGGGAAAACTTTTTATCATCTCCCATAATCAGATTTTTTTTTTTTCCTACCTCTGGTGAAAATGCTGCTGGGAATCTCTGTAGTTCAAGGGGTTGTCAGGGTGATCTGGTTAAGCTGAAGAAAAACTCCCACGTGCTTTAAAGATGACAAATATTTTATTAGTTGGACGTGTAAGCAGCCCATAATTAGCTTAGCAGCCCTGAGGATACAGTGCATGGGGGAGATGAGCTGAACCAACCTGTGTAAGAAATTTATCCTGTAGATCCCAAATTAACTTATTCTTTATGTCCAGGCTCCTCATCTACAGCTCCTGCAGCTGCTCATGGGCCTGTCCTGAGGGCTGCAGAGGATGAGGAACCCACCAAGGCTTTATCCCAGCTCCATCCAACCTGTGGGATGATTCAGGGCATTCCATTATCCTCCTTTCCTTCTTCATTCCTCTGGGATTTATTCTTGTTTGTTTGTTTGTTTTGTTGGCTCAGTACTGGCAGGGCACATCTCCCAGCTTGGCACCTTCTTTTCTACTCAGCCTCGGGGTGGAAAAGGGTTAAACCCACCATTAAAAACCTGATTGTATTAACCAAGGCTTTGAAATGCACTGGGAAAGAAAAGAAAAGCACTGGAAAGCAAACCAAGACAACCCAGACACCCCAAAAAACCTTTGCAATGGCTTCTAGCAGCTCGTGGTGCAGAGGTGTCCATCTGCTGGCTCTGTGCTTCTGCAGGTGAAGATACTGAAAGGCAGAATGGCATTAAAAATGCATTTGTTATATACAGCCTTGTGCTCTGCAGGCATGAACTGATCTGGGGTGGGGGAATGATGATGAATTGCTGGGGAAACTGAGGCAGGAGGGGGGGCAAGTTCTCTGCAGGGTCCATCTCCAGGCCTGGGGGCACTGCTGTGATGCTGCCCTGATGGGTGAGAATTTGTGGGTTTGTCCCCAGAGAAGCTAAACATCTCCAGAGCCAAATTTTGGTGGAGCTATTGGAGTTCTTTTTTGGGGGAAGTTACTGGATTTCAGTGGCTTTCAGGTGGCTTTTTGCTGACCTGCTCAGAGCATCCCCCAAAAGTCCCACCCTGGTGTCCCCAGAGGTGGGGATGGAGGGGAGATGACTCTGACCCATGAAGGTCTTCTCCTCCCAGAGATGCTTTTCTATCTAAACAATCTTTCCCTTATCCCTGAGTGATCATGGAGGACAGAAAAAAACAAACCAGAGAAGGAATCAGGGCTGGGGAAGGTTTCTGGGAGGGTTGGTGAGGAAGGGATTTGTCTTCTGGTGTTACACAAATGGGGGAAAGAGGTTTTGGGGGAAGATTAGGAGCAGCAGGGATCTGGTTTGTGTTGAAATCTCATAAGCTTCCAGGGAGTAAGTTTTCTTCTGCAGCAGAAGTAATAGTTAATTAAGAAGGGGAAAAAAAAACCAACCACGAAAATTCTTACTTTTTGACTCAAAATGTGAATTGAACCTCCCCATCCCATCATTTTTCCCCCCTCAGACCCTTCATGCTCTTCCTTCCCCTGTCCCAGCCACCTCCATTTCAGAGTGTGTGTGGGGGAAAGGGGGGATGTTTGTGGGATTTGTCCCAGCCACTGATTTTCCAGCTTCTAAAGGTCCCCACATGGTCCCTCAAATCCCTGCTGTTGTTTTGGTTTGGTGGGTTTTTGGGTTTTTTCCCTTGAGCTTTACCCTGTCCTGGCAGAGCTGCCCTTGGGCTCTTTATAAGAAGGAAATCCCATCCTAGAAATCATATTTCTTCCCATGGGAAGTCCATCCTGGAGGTGGACTGGCAGGATCCCTGGAAGGATCTTCCAAAGGTTCTCCAGGTCTGGGATTTCCTTGTACATTCCCTGCTGGAAATATCTCTTCATCTGGAGGAGAAAAGTCACCTCTGTGAGTGCTGGAGCCCAATCCTAGGGCTCTAGAAAGTTATATGCAAAATAAAGAAGTGATTTTTATGGAGCAGAAATTTGAGGGGGATTCTGGGGGGGGTTTCAGGCCTCAGAGTCCCTGCCTGCTAACACCCTGCGGGGGTTAGGTGGGCAGTGGCACCTCGTGTGGGCTCCACGGGTCCTGCTGTGACTTGGGGACAGTTTTGAGGTCTCGTGCCACCTCCTTGCTTCCATCCCAAGCACCTCGTGTCCTCTCCCCTCTCCTGAATCCCTTACAGGGGGATTATTCCTCTTACTCACCCCTCCCCCCAAACTTCCCAATGACCAGAACATTGCAATTTATTTGGATTTTAAAGATTAATTTTTGATATTAAATATTGATGAATAGGACCTTGATGGGATATTTATTTTTTTTTTTTCCAGGGGGCTTTTTTTTCTATTTTTTGGAGGAAAATCAACATTTGCAGTCAGCTGCTGAGCTCCACAGATGAGTCCATCACCAGCCTGGCCGAGTGGACAACCCAGCACTAAAAAAAGACCCAAAAACCTTGGGCTGGGCTCCGGGGTAGGAAACATCTGGAAATACATTTACTTTGCCTGTCACAGCCAGATAAAGAATAAGTGTTAGGTGACAGCCCTGGGCTCTGACAGCCCAGCTGGGGCTCCAGGGGGGATTTCATGGGGTAATTGTCCATTGGGTGGCTCAGGGAAAAAAAAAAACCAAACCAACAACCCCCAAAACCCCAAATATTGGAGCATCAGGAGCCACAGGGGTGGGAGCAGGGGCTGATGGAAGGTTATTTTTTTCCTATTTGAATGCTGGGGGAGGGAACAATCAATGTTCCTCCAGTGCTGAGTAGATGTAGAGGTCCCCACCTGGCCCCAGAGGTTGAGCCAGAGGTGAAGATAATTACTGATGAGTATTTAGACTAATGAATGGCTTTGGATGGGAGTTTTCCATGAGCTCTTGCTCCACCCAGGCTTAGGTGAAGGCTGGGAGGATCCATGTTTGGGTTTGTTTCATTCCCAGTGCTGGGAATGCACTAAGAGGGTCTGGATAGGGATGGTGGGTGAGGGGATGGAATCTCGGGCAAGCTTTGCAAACTCTGGGGTTAGCAAAGGCTCCATTTGGGCAAAAATAAAATGGGAAAAAATGGAGATAACTCATCACCCCACCCAGTGGGGGTCATGGTGGGAATGGCTCAGCTTTCTGCCCAGCCTATGGATCATAAGCTATTTGGGGTTAACCCAAGGGCTGATTTTTCTCCTCTTTTTTTTGGCAATTTACTCTCTTTCTGGCAGGACCAAAATGCCTTTTCCCTACCCATTCCCTGGTGATGGCCAGGACGCCCCTTCCTCCCCCTTACTCAAGCAAAAAGCAACCAGGGGTCAGGTTGCTGTTTTCTTGACCCACTTTTTCTCCCTAAACATCAATTTTCATGGTTTTTTTTTCTTTTTTCCCCCAGCCCTTCAGCAGAGAGGAGCCCAAAGCCCAACCTGCTCTGGCCCAGCTCTGTTGCAGGGAGGGAAACACCAGCACCACCCACACCCTGCCTGGGTCCTCTGGGGGAAGAATTCAAGGTATTTGGGCAGAAGGTCTCTTTGACTGTAAGAAACTATTCTGTACATGGTGCCAGAGCAGAGTGTTGATTTTTTTTCCCCCCCCCCCTTGTCAGCATCAAGGAATGGTCATGTACCACTGGGCTTCAATTTTTTATCCAGGAGAGAAGAAAAAGCTGGTTTTGAGTTCAAATCTGAGCCTGGAGGTTGGTTTGGGGTTAAGAAGTATTTCAAGGAGGTAAAAAGGCTTGAGATAGGGCAACTCTTACAGCTCAGTGCAAAGCATCCTCATCCTGGGTGAAGCAGGGAGTGCAGAGAGGCTTGGAGCTGACAGACAGACACCATGGGAGCTGATCCCCACCTAACCTCCCCCCCCACCATGTTCTGATTTTTTTCTGTAAACTTTGGCCTTCATGACCTATTTGCAAGAGTGATAAGATGTCTTATTCCAGCTTGATCCATCCTTTCCCAGATTTGGGGGCTTGTTGGGTTGGGCGGGCTCATCCCAAGCTGCTGCTGTCCCGTTTTTGCTGGAAGAAGAAATTATTTAAAAAAAAAAAAAAAAAAAAAAAANAAAAAAAAAAAAAAAAAAAGGATGACTGGGCCAAACTCTTCCCCAGCCCCGTAAACAGGAAAAGGAGGAAGTGAGGAGTCGAGCCTGGGCTCATCCAGGCCCCTCAGCACACAATGCAGGGCAGGAAAGGGGGGGTTATAAATACCCAGGGTCAGGGCCGGGCTCTGAGGAACAATAGGGATGGAAAAGGCTGCTGAGGAGGAGCTGCTGGGCTGGCAACACAGAGATGAAGCTTTGCTGGACTCTGGGGGGTGTTTGGGTAATTGGAGCTGCCCTTTGCTGGCTCTGGGGTTTGCACTCCCCCCAAAAGTTGGTGTCTGGGGGGGTGATTTAAGATTTTAAGGGTTTTTTCACCCTTTCTTGGGGTTCAGCCTGGAAAGGAGGGGTCCCACCTCTTGCAGGACTCCACAAGGCCACCTTAAATCTAACCTTGTCCCAAGGCAACTTTAAATAGAGTCATTTGGAGTTCACAGAATCATAGAATGATTTGGGTTGGAAGGGACATCTAAAGGTCACCTCGTCTGCAGTAAAAAGAAAAAAATAATCATAGAGTCATAGAACTGTCAGGGTTGGAAGTGACCCTAAAGATATTGTAGGTCCAATGCCCTGCAGGGACAGGGACACCTCCCACCAGCTCAGGATGCTCAGAGCCCCATCCAGCTTGGCCTTAAATACCTCCAGGGATGGATGGGGCTCCCACCACCTCTCTGGGCACCCTGTGCCAGGGTCTCAGCATCCTCATGAGGAAGAACTTCTTCCTAACATCCAATCTGAATCTCCCCTCCTCTATTTTGAATCCATTTCCCCATGTCCTACCCCTAGCCAAGATCCTAGAGTCCCTCCCCAGCTTTCCTGTAGGCAGGGACAGCCTCAGTTCCATCAGGATGCTCAGAGTCTTGTCAAGCCTCACCTGGAATATCTCCAGAGATGAGGCCTCAGCCACCTCCCTGGGGAGGAGTTACTTGGGAATGACGTGGGAATCTTAGGCTGCTCCTCCAGGCTGTCCCTCCAGGGGTTTTCCACCCCCATTGCCCCAATCCCCAAGGACCCAAGAGGCTGGGATGCTCCTGCCCCACCCCAGGGAGCCACCTCAGCTCCTTGCTGAAGACGTCAAAGGAAGGGAGAGGCAGGGATGGATAACCTGGGATGAGGGGGGGGTACACTGCAGGGGACAGGTCAGGGATAATCCATTGCTGGGGGTGCTGAGCCTCAGGACCTGGCTCGATAATGAAAACCAGGTCAGGGCCAGCAAGAATTGGAGGAAACATCTTGGCTGGGGGTGACAGCCAACAGGAGCATCACTCAGAGCTGGAGAGGAGCCCATCCCCTTCCTGCATCCCAGACCTGATCCCTCTGGAAGCTGGGACAGAGCCCAGGGCTCCAGTGCCTTCAGACACTGGGATTTTGCATTCAGAGAAGCACACTGGGCACCCGAATCAGAGAGTGGTTTGGGCTGAAGGAACCTTCAGACCATCCAGTTCCCAGGCCAAGGCACCTTCCCATTGAGTGCTGAGTTTGGGGGATGCAGGGGCAAAGCCTGACCCTTCCAAACTCACCCCAAAAAGGCACCCAGTGCCCTCCCAACACGTCTTGGGGTCCTCCTGTGGTGGTGGCTGCCATGGGCATCAGCTCCTCTTCTAAAAAATCATCCCCCCATACAAACTTCTATATCTTGATCATTGTTTTTCCTTAAGTTTTTTTTTAAAAAAAAAAAAATCCACAGTCCTTGTATTTGGGGTTTTTTTTGTTTTGTTTTTGTTTGTTTGTTTGTTTTTGTTTTTTTGTTTTTGTTTTTGGGTTTTTTGGTTTTTTTGGTTGGTTGTTGTTTTTTTCTTTGGTTGGGTTTTTGTTTCTTTGTTTTGTGTCTGTGTTTTTAGGGGTTTTGTGTTTGTTTGGGGTTTTTTGGTATGATTTCTTAGAGCACTTCAGTGGAAGGAGGGGACTGGTTGAGACCTGCAGCTCTTCGGTACCTGAACACTCATTTCAAGACTGATAAAAAACCCCCAACCCCAAACCTTTTAAAAAGTCGAAAGAGAGGTGCTGCAGAAACAGGGTTTTGTGAGGACAGTTGTTGGGGTTTTTCCCCCTCACCTTTCTTTCTTTCTTTTTCAAAAGCAAATGGTGTGGCTGGGCTCTTTGGGAGCTTGGGGGGATGGTGGATTTGGGATGAGCTGACGTGTTTGTTCCCAAGCTTTGCTTCTAAACTAAATAAATGTTAATTTTGGTTTCCATAGGAAAAATCCAACTTTATGTCCTGCCTCTGTATTAAATACCCCCTTACCTGACACTTTTGTGGATTAGGGGTGTGATCTTCAGCCAGAAATACCTGGGTTTAGGACTTGCAGAGTTTTTAGGGGGACTGGGAAAGGGTTTTTTTGGGGGGGAGGTTCTACCATCTTTGCTGTTTCTGGCATGTCCACAAAAAGAAAAGGATTCAGGGAGCATTTTGATGGGTATGGAGGGGAATAAGTCTCCTGGAGATCCATAGCTTATGCTTAGGGAAGGTTTTGAAGAAACCCCCCAGGTCGTATTGAATTATCAGCCTAAAAAAGCCTCTCCCACCCCTATCCCAAATCTTTTAAACTGCTCTCATCCTTCCAGGCTTCACTTTTTTTCATAACCCAGAATTTATTGAAGTAGGGAACCCTCCAAAACAGAACCTTGGGGGAAAATATCCACAGAGAGAGAGAGAGAAATCTTTCCCTCCAATGCAGGAGGTGCTGGTCCTGCCCCAGGGATGGGGTTTTTGGTGCAAGGTTTTACCATCCATCTCCATTTCCCCAGCTCTCTGGCCATGCTGTTATTTTTGGATTGCATTACACGTCTCCCCTGATGGAAAGCCTCAATCCCCAGGGGGCAATGAAATGGATTAAAAAACAGAAAGAAGGGGAAAAAAAAAAAAAAAAAAAGGTCCTGACCTCATCAGTAAAATTGTAACAGAGTTTCTTGGGGAGAAAATTCTTTCAAGGGGCAGGGAAGGGGAAATTTGGGGCTGGGGAGTATGGAGCTGGAGGGAAAATGGGGATCCAACACACTGACCCCATTCATTTGGAGCCTGTTGAAGGTTACAGGAGCAAGAGGAAGGGAAAGAATTCCACCAGGCTTCATTAATAAACCTCCTTCAATGTGGAGATGGGCAAAGAGGGGATGAAGGCAAAGTCCTTGGTCCCCAGGATGCTCCAGCCCTTCACTGCTTGGCAAAAAAGGCTGAGAAGGGTGGAGGCATGGTGCTTTTTTTATAGGTATTTGGGTTGACTGGAGCTCAAATTGCTGCTTTCTGCTGAGAACTTGAAAATAGTTTCTCACAGAGGAAAAAAAGCCCCGTGGCTGCTCACAAAAAAAATTCCCTTAGCCGTGAAAAATTGGGATTTTCTTAAATTCAAATGATCACTGGGGTTGGAGGCTTTTTTCCCTTGACTTTCCCATAAAAAGAAAGCTGGAAAGTTGGAATATTTCTGATCTAGCAAGTTTCTGGTTTTTAAAGAAAAACTTATTTAGGAGGAAAAAGTAATAAAGCTTGGGAAGGGGAGAGTTTCTTCTGCATCTGAAGTTGTTGATGCTCCTGGGCAGAGAGGGACTCACCAAGGACTCCTCTAGATGTTTTAATTGACTATATTCTTTATTATTAATTGATTAATTCTTTATTGGGATCCTAGACCAGGCCAGACAACTTTACTTTTCCTGGGCAAAATACAGTTTTATGTGGGGAAATAGCAGCTGCCTTCAGGAAAAGGGGGGGGGGGGGGGACTTG
>JAAWXA010000044.1:4936552-5016369 GCA_038090715.1 Florisuga fusca
GGGGGGGGGGGTGGACTTGAGCTTTTGAGCATCATTTCCTTCCCTGACTCTCATCACTCAAAATTTCTCTGGACTCAACTTTTATTCCCAACCCCTGATTTACTCTGCCAAAATGATAACAAGTAGCTCCAAAATCCTCCAAAAAACGTGAATCTTTGTAGCTGGCCTTGATTTACCATCCCCACCTCATGCCTCACTTTCCCTACTTTGACAAATAGGGTTTCTGTTCTCACAAAACCAAAAGGGTTTTGGTTGGGTTTTAAAGTTTTATTTTATTTTATTTTTGCAAAGCACATTTTGCCTTATTGCCTTTCTGTGAAAAAATGATGCAGTGAAGAGCTTTGATCTGCAAATGGATAAAAATCCCCCAGAATAAAGCTCAGTGCAGCATCTGGGTCAGCAGCTCTCCTGTTTGCTTCTCTGCCCTCAACTCCTCTGCAGAGGTTTGCACCCATCTGCAAGTTCTGAAGGACAAGATGCCCCATTTCTCTTTGCAAACACAACCTGGACGAAGGATTTGAAGCCCAGAAAGATATTTTCTGCCCAATGGGAACCATTCCCCAAGCTTCTCCCCCTGAAGAACCACAACACCAACCCAGCTGTGGTTGGTAGCTGCCATCACCCCTTTATTTTGGTTTTATCTGGCACAGGGTCCCATATTGCTTTTTAATCCTTCATCTTCGTAGTTCATAACAAAATAAAACATTAAAAAAAAATAAATAAAAAGGAGCTGTTACCAACCTGACCCACAAACAGAAATGAAACAGGGAGTTCTTGTCACATCTCCCCAAACCTGTTGTCACACACACCTCTGACTCACCCACTCTTTGGTTTTTGGTTTGGGTGTTCCTGGTAACACTCAGGCCCTGGGGAGCAGAGAGCACTTTGCTGCATCTGCAGCATTTGTCTGTCTGAGAGATGCAGCAGCAAAGGGATGTTTGAGCTGAGGGGTGCTCTGGGTACACGGGGAGCATCACCTCAGCCTCCCCAGCTCCTCAGCATCACTGCCTGGGTGGCTCCCGTGTGGGTACCTTGAGGTGCAGAGGTACCAGCCAAGTGTCAGCTGTGCCCTCGGGAAATCTTTCTATTTGTAATGGCAAAAACTTTGCTTTCAACCTGATTTTTTGGCTATTTAAAGTTAGGTCTGATGCTGGACCCAAGAGCAGCCCCAGATGCTCCATCACTAGCTGGAGCTGAGGAGCTTCATCCACCTGGGCCCTCTTTTTGCTCTCTTCTTTTTTTTTTTTTTTTTTTTTTTTTTTTTTTTTTCATTTTTTCCTCCTTTTCTCTCCTTTTCCCCCTCTTTTTCTCTCTTTTTGTATTTTCCCCTCCTTTTTAATGAGACCTTCATTGCCACAGGTTCCCTCCACCCCATCCGAGTGACGCTCAAGCTCCTGAATCATCCAGGAACCTCAATGGTTTGAACTAGATGAGCTTCATCATAATACCCATGATTTATTTCCACCCCTGTAGTGGAGAAATTCCCCTTTGGATTTATCCCTGCTCTGCAAACATCTACCCAGGGCTGAGATCCCAAGCCATGGGATGGCAGAAGATGCTGGAGAAGACTGTGGGAGAGGGGAATGCTTTGAGGTTTGGGGCACTTTTTGCTTCTCAAGCCTTTTCCCACCCTGTGCAGCAAAAGAAATCAGCACATGAAGAAGAAACATCCTCAATTAATAAGAAAAATTCGGAATTAATAGGGAATACCCCAAATCACCCAAACGCGTGAATTAGGGGGGGAACACAACAATTCCTCTTCACACCCATTTTTCCAAAGCCTCGTTGCCCACTTGGTGGTTAAGCAGAGACCAAGTCAAGCCATGAAGATCATCCCAGGGCCAGGAGCTGGAGGAGCAAGGCAAATAAATCCTTCCTGCCTGCTGAGGAGGCCACGGTGGGGCTGTGGGTTCTGGTTATTGGCAGGGTCCTGACCTCCCCCCCCTCATTTATGACCCCCCTGGGACCTTGGGCATGGGAAGGGGATTTGTAATGTAACACCAAGAATAACAGGGAGCAGACAGCCCTGGCCAGGGGGGGGTTCTCCTCCACGTTGCAGCTGGATCCTCAGGTTGGAGATGCTCTGCAGGCAGCTGGTTAATAGGAAGGTTTTTCTTCAAGTGTTTGGGCTCTGAGCAGGATCTGCTCCTTTTTGGGAAGGTTTTTATACCAGGGATGAGGAAGTGGGGGCATAGCATGGCTGGGCCGTGGTGGGTGAATGGCTGAACAAGAGTGCTGCAAAAAAAAAACAAACCCAAAAATAAACAGCTCCCCTGGAGGGTTTCACCATGGCTTGGTGAGCAAGTTCAAGTGGTGCCATCACTTGAAATCTGTTGTTTTTCCCCCCGATGTTACAGTCAGGTCCTTCCGTGCCTCAGTTTCCCCAGGGAAGCACTATCCTCACCACAGCAGTGTCTGCAGCCAGAAGAGGGGATGATGACACTGAGGGATCCACTTGAGTCCTTGGGGTTTCCAAACCAGTGGAAATGGAAGGTCACAGCCAGAAAAACGTCCCTGCAGCACAGGGACCCCCTCACTGCCTTGGGCATCTCCACAGGCGATGGGACCCATCCCACTGCACTGGTTTCCATGGTGACAGCTTCCCAACCTCCCATCCAGGTAGGAACCCAGGGACAGGGATGGGAGGAGAGCAGAGAGCACCCCAGGAGCACCCACAAGGACACGCAGTGAGCTCACCCAGCAAACCCAGTATAAACCCAGTGCTTTCCCACTATCCCTCCACCACCTCCCGACTGCTCCAGTCCAGGAGGGCTCAATCCCAACCTCCTTCTTCCCACCTTGTTTCTCCCACACTCTTGGCACCATCTAGTGGTTATGGGGATGGAGATGCCTCCTCTGCTTTTGGATTGGGGTGAGGAGGCCACCACCCCCTCCTCCTCCTCCTCCTCCTCCTCTTCCTCCTCCTCCTCATCCTCATCCTCATCCTCGTCATCCTCCTCCTCATCCTCCTCCTCCTCCTCCTCATCCCTCCAGCCTGGCTTCACTCCTTTGGGATGCTGGAAGCAGGAAACCCAACCCCTAAAAGATGAAAGGTCTGAGGGAAAAGGAAGAATCCCAACACTCCTGGTCTGAAGGATCTTTGGGAGCAATTTCCAGCTGACCCAAGGGGTGAAATTTCAGCAGCTGGTGTGGAACATTTATTTCCAAGAGGGAAACATCTCTTACATGGCCTCTCCACCAGCACCTCTGGATCTGCCCTTCCAGGGTGGTTTTCTATATAAATTAAGAGAAAAAAACCCCAAAATTTTCTTACAAAGATGCACTCCTCAGCCTCAGTATTTACAAATGATTCTGAATTAGGAGCTTTAGGAAGAAGCTCCTGGAGGAATTTCCATGGGAAGATGTTTGTGTCACTCCGTGTAGGATTAATTTTAAAGTTAATTTTACTGTTAATTAAAATTTTAATTAATTTTAATGAAACCTTCACAGTTTTCCAGCAAAACAAGGAAGATTTCCTTGAAGATAACAGAACTGAAGGGATGAATTGGGATTTTTTTCAAACCCTGGCTGTGGGTTTCTGCCCTCAGGAGCTCCCTGGCACCACAAAGCCCCTGCTGCCCATCACGTAGCAGTGGCTGGAGGTTTGCAGGGGGAAGAAGGGGCTGAAAACTCAATGTCATCATTTTCTGGTCTTTAAAAATAAAAAGCAAATGTTGGGCTGGAGAGTCCAGAGTTCAGATCAGGGGAAAAATCCACAAATCTCTTTGGCTGTCTGGGATTTTTTGTTTATCGCTGCACTTAATCCCATCTCTGGGTCTCCCAGGCTCAGGCTGGAAAGAAAGATAAATGAGGTGGGTCAGAAACTCACCTGATTAACTTGGCTAAATGCAAGGATTTTATTTTTTTCCGAGGCTGGTTTGGAAAGGGAGGGAGAGGAATTTGTGCATGGAGAATCCCAGCCTCATGAAGGCAAAACAAGACTTTTTTTTTTTATTTCCATAGGACAGTCCACAAGGAGGATTTCAGAAAAAAAGCCCCAGACCATTGGACTCCCCAGGACTGAAGGACCCAGGGCTTCTCCTTGCATTTTTTCCTGGATAAGAAGGATGCTGCATTCACACCTTGCTCCTGCTGCAAGATCCGGGTGAGGGATGGGGAGAAAATGGAAAGGCAGATCCTGGGATCTGATCCAAATGTGCCATAAACTGGGTTTTGGGAAGAAGAACAGATTAATTCTGCTTCCCAGGATGTAAAGAATCCTACTCTTCAGATATTTGACATGTTTGTAGGCACCCAGCAAGGGAGATGCAGCAAAACCCCCAGCACCAGAGGCTCCATCCCTCATTTTCTCCCCTCTCCCCGGGGCACCTCAGCTCTCTTTCTGCAGAAAATCTGTTTTAATCACTTTATCTCACCAGGTCCAACCTAAAAAACCCCCTGTCCTCTCCCATCTGGTTTGGGTTAAGAGTCTGTCTGCCCAGTGCATCACTGGGGGGTGGGGGGCTGTGGGCTCAGCCCCTCCTCAAGCACTGGGAGCACTGGGGTTACTGGGGAGGGGGGGCTCAGTCCCAGCCTCTCCCACCCCTCACCCTGCCCTGTCCAACCCCATCCAACAAGCTGCTGCCTCCAACATCTGCTTCCAATTGCTTCTTCATCCGGGAAAACCCAAGGTTTTGCTGCACTTTGGGGTCTTAAAGGCACCATGGGGGGGATAAAACCCATCCCCTGTGCCCACTCTGGTTATCCAGCCTAAAAAAACCCCCACCCCCCAGAAGGATTTTCCCTTTATTTCATAGGAAAACACTCTGTTTTCCTATTAGTAGTTTTCCCTATAAATAAATTCCAGGCCAGAGAGGCAGATCTGAGAACTTTCCTCCCCCAGATCAGTTTTTATCCAGGTGAGCATCAGCACAGACTGCTCCTCCTGTTTTGTGCTGCTGTGTCCAGGCAGGATTTGTCCCTCTGGAATTCTTTAGGCACAATCCTCTACCGGGAAGGCAGATTTGGGAGCTGCCTTGGATTCTTCTTCCCCCAGTGTCACGATAACCCTTTGGTGCTCAGCCCAACCCCAGCAGCATCCCAGCTCCTCCCAGCCGGGGAACTGGGAACCCTTTCCAGGCCAGACACAAGAGGGAGACAAAAAGCCAAGAGCAGCCACAGATTTGAGGTGGTGACCTGGATTTATGGGGAGAAAATAAATAAAAGAGGAAATAAAAAGGAAAATGTGACGTTTCTGGGATGTTTCACAGTGTTTCTGCTCTTCTTCTGCTGGGGGTTGAGTTGGGAAGTGGCTTGGACCCAAACAGCCCTTTTTTCTAGAATAATTTTCCACTAATGGATTGAACTGGGATTTTTTCCCCTTGGTGAATGAAATCCCTTTATCTGAGGGACCCAAGAGCCTGACCCAAGTGTCACAGAGGCACTTTTTGGGGTTGTTGTGGTTGGTTTTTCTTTTTTTTTTTTCCCCGTGCACAAAACAAACTTGGCCTCGGTCAAAGCAAATTTCTTGGCTCTGCAAACAGCAGATGGATGTAGCAGGGTTGTTGATGCTCAGCAGCACCCATCACCCTCCTATTCCAGCCAGGAAAGTGATTCCCAGCACAGGTCCCATCTCACTCTGCAGCACGGGTGCATCCAAAACCAGTCCTGTCTCCTCTCAGGCATTAAAAGCTGGAGAGAGCATTGAGGAGCTGTCTTTAAATCACTGAAAAAATGGCTGCAATGAGCTGTGAAACCTCAGGGCAGAGCCAGGGATGGGGAAAGGAAGGGGAAAATCTCTTCCAGAGGTTCAGAGGGCTCAAAATTTACATATACATGGAAAAAAAACCCCAAAACAAACAAACAAAAACCAAAACCAAACCACAAAACAACAACAAAAAACGCCCAAATAACCCCAAACTCTTCCTTCTGCACACAGTAAGTGGGATTAAGCCCTGGAGAAACCTTCTGCTTGCTAAAGTGAGCCTGGAGAAAGCTTGGGGATGGGAGAGGCAGCAAGAAACTGCAGAGCTGGGAGAGACTGAGCCGACCTGGGGGATCCAGGAGGGGATGGAGCCCTTGGGGTTTGGCAAATTTGCCTTTATTTACCCCCCAAATGGCAATGCAAGCAGCCAGCTGGTCCTGTCCTGCCCTCCCCTCCATCCAGGAGAATTCCTTTTGCTGCCCTTGTTTTCAACCCATGCAGATGGGTTTAATTAAAACTCATTAGCAGCAGCCTGTGCCTGCAAATGAGTGTAGAAACCTTCATCACAGAGCCAGGGCCTTGATGATGCTCTTCCACCCCACAGACCCATCTTGGGCACAAATGTGGAAATCCTCACCTTGCTCCTCCTCCCAGCCCTAAGGAGGGTGAAAATCCAGGCAGAAAGGTGGAAATTCTGGGGGGGTTGTACAGCTGGAGGACAACCAGAAGACATTCAGAGGACAAGGGTCTCCGTGGGACCATCCCTCCTTGGATGAAGGGAATTTTGGGGAAGGAATTTCAGCTCTGCAGGTGGAATTTTGTCTCTTTGGAGTAAAAATTGCAGCTGATCTCCTGGGCATGGCCTGGAAGGTGGGCTGGGAAGCTCAGCTCTGGTGCTGGGGGATGGGGATGCTCCATGCAGGTTCCTAGGAGCAGGGGCTGGGAGATGCTGTCAGGAAACAGCAGCAGAGCTGAGAATCCCTCTGGAGAACAGCAAATCTCACCAAGAGCTTCACCAGCTGGAAAAAAATGATCCCAGGCCAGATGTTGGCTGTATCCAGAGGTGAGCTGGTCCCAAAAACTGTCTCCAAGAGGGGATGAGCATCCTCAGCATCCCCTGGGGTGGGTTTTTTGGCTGCCTCTTCCCCTTCCCTGCCTCATGCTTTGAATAAAGAGGACAAATGATGAAGGGTTTCTTCTCCCAGGCCCTCTCTGCTTCACCACCAGCCCTGGGCAGCTGTTTCCTTTTCCCATAAAAGCTGCCAGGGTGCAGGGCTGGAGCAGAGCCTCTCCTGGCAGGAAATTTTGATGGGAGGCAGAGGGCAGGAGGTGGGTGTCTCTGATGGGTTTCAGGAGCTGTTAGCAGCCCTGCTGTCACCTCCTCTGGTCTGCAGCCCAGCAGCTTGGCAGCATCAGCTCTTTCCTCACCTGGGGACAGGGATGGGACATCTCAAGCTGGTGAGATATCTCCAAACAACCTGGGGTTCCACTTGTTTTCAGGGAATAAATCTCCAGCATGGTCATATTTACCACCTGTTATCAGAAATAACCCTAGAGATGGATAATTTCAGCCATCCTGGGATTTTTTTTTTTTTCCATGCCAAGAATCTGGTACTCTGCCCTTGGCCATGCACAGCATCCTCACCCATAACAGGGAATCCAGGAGAGCAGGGGCTGCTGGGCTTAAAAATTAAATGTATTTGTTAAATCAAATCAGAAATAGATGTCCCATCTTCTAGGGACCTGTCCAGTCATTTCCAAAGTCCTGGAGGAAAGAAGCACTTCCCACACAACCAGTCCTTGTGTCCCCAGCTGGGTTAATAATAACTAATAAATAATAAAGAATGAATAAATAATAAAGCCAGACCTGTTAAAGGCTCTGCCCAGGGACTCAAAGATGTGATTGAAGTCACAGCAACTGGAAAAATGCCCTGTGCCAGGGGGGAGAAAGGATCATTGCTGGGATATGGGGGCAGCAAATGCCTTTTGCCTTCACAGATTTGTCTTTCCTGTGACTTGGCTGAGTTTGGGAGAGGTGAGCATGTGTGTGCTGGCTCTGGGATGGCCCAAAACTGGGGGTCCTGAGCTGGAAAAGGCATCGACCCCTGCAGCTTGTCTGGGCAAGGGTCTGAATCCCCCCTTCCTCCTCCTCCTCCTGACAATTTGATCTCCCTAGAAACTCCTTGGCAAGCCTCATTTGCTTTTTCTAAGCGTGGCTGATCCGTTTCAATTCTCCTTTATTAGCTGGTAATGAGATAATTTTCTTGCCTCTAACCTCAGTCTGGGCTGTGCAGGCAGCTCCTGACCCTGCTGCACATTCCCCAGCACCAGCCTCATCAGCAGGGAGGTGCCAGCCTTCCCTAATGAACTTCCCAGCTCCAGATGAGGCAGGGGTTTGTATTTTGCTATTAAAACCTGATCCCATCCTGCTCAGCATCAGCCAGATCCCAATTCCAAGCTCATTGCTTAACTTTTCCTGCCTGAAAATACAATGTTGTTTCTCTGGAACTTCTTCCTTCATCACCAGCACCAACTGGTTCTTGGTGGACCCCAAAGCATCTTCTACAACTCATCCTCCTGGCAAATACATTCCTGCAGCAAGGTACAGGGGGAGAAGGAGGATTTTTTGGGGGTCAATTGCCTCTTTGTGGGGATTTTCAGGGAAACAGCAGATTAAAATCTGGCTGAGCTGGATGGGTTGAGTCCAAGTGCAACATCTGAGCTGGGCTTTCTGCACTGAACCCTCTTTGTGTGGCTGCTGGACCTGACACTGTGCTGGAGGGTTTCATACCCGTGTTTGTCAAGTGTCAGGTTTAATTCTGGGGACAGGGGTGGGGTTTTAGCCAAACTGTTATTTTCTTTTGGTTAAACAGCATTACAGGGAGAACAAAACTCTGGAAAAATGGGGTGAGAGCTGCTTCAGCTTGGGGTGAAAAGAGGAGGTGAAGCACTGGGGGTGTGGCCAAGGGTCCAGAGATGGAAATATTCGACTTTATTTTTCTGGAGACACCTAAAAGCAGGTCCAAAAGTGGGACCCCTTCCCTGTGCTCCCCAACTTCTTTGCAGTTGCATCATCCCAGCTACATTCCCATGGATGTGGTGGGCTCTCCCCAGTGTTAGGGGGATGCCTGGGGGGAATGCCAGGATTTGATCCTTTGGACAAAACAAGAAGTTCCATCAGCAGTTTGACTCCAGTGGTGGTCCTGGGCTTGAGAAGCACTTCAGGATGAAAGGAGTGATAGAAGTGTCAAATATTATGCTTAAACAGCCCAGCAAGAACTCGTGGATGTTTTAGGAGTGCTGCCAGGCAGCAGAGCTGAATAAAACCCAGCTCTTCCAGGAGATTTATTTTTTGAAGGCTTAAAGTTGTTTGAATAGAAAGGTCAGAGCAGATAACAGAGCTGAGAGCACCAGTGCCCCCTTCCCACCCTCTGGCACTCCACACAGAGCTGGGCAAAGCTGGGCTGCTCCCCCAAAAAAGCTCAGAAGAGAAAATGTGGAGTCTCCCCAGCATGTTATCCAGGATCCACAAACCTTGAGCTGCAGGTCCTGATTCCTTGGGCCAGCTCCTCTCCTGCCAGGGCTGCAGCTGAGGGATGCAGAGGCCACGGGAGCAGCTGAGCTGAGCTGAGGTCCTGCTGGCCAAGCTCCCTCCTGTCATTTACTGATCCTAATCAGGCTGCAATAAAGGCTGGGATGGCACATCTCAGTAGCAAGATCAGAGGGAGAGCAGGAAATGAGCTGAGTTAATCAAATTAGATGAAAGACGAGGAAAAAAGGAGCCTGAAGAGCCCATCTGGGGAACAATTTTATTAGTGCTTTGCACTCCTGTTGAATATTTTTGAGGCACTGGAGCATTAATTCATCCAGGCAGTGCCACTGTCCAAGGCCAGAGGATGAAGGTGAACATCATTTCCATCACCAAAGCCTTTTTCTTCTGTGAAAAAAAAAAAAAAAAAAAGCAAATCAAGACCTATTTCTCATTGCAATGTTCTCCTTTTGCTGAAATTCACCTCAGCCTGCACTTCTCTTTCTTGCAGATCAAGGAGGATTTTTTTGGTCTCTCCCATCAGTCCTGGTCCTGCTTTTGCTCTTGGTGTCCATCAAGCTGGCAAGGAGTCAGATCTCTCCTCTCCCTGCCTTGGGCTACAGAAATGCAAATGAAACAAGCAGGACACATCTCCCTGTCTTGATCTCACATTTGGTTCCTTCTTCCTTCCCTTAGTTGGATTTCCTTAGCAGAAGGAGTGAATATTTCATTGCATTCCCTCTGACATGGACTCCTCTTGCAAGTCACCACAAAAACCTGGCAAAAAATTCGAGAGGATGAACACAGACACTGTGTGGATGTAGCAGATGAACCCCACAACCTCCAGGCCACCCAGCACTGCAGAAATGTCTTGACAGTGGTTTCACCTTTCCCATCCTTGGTAGTTTTGGGGTCCTGCTGCCTCAGGCAGGCTCATCTGTGGTCAGTGGGATGCTCTGGGATCTCATGGAGGTTTCCCCAGGCCTGGCATTGGCAGTGCTCAGGTTATGCTGAGAGCAGTTTTTGGGGAAAACAACCCAACCAACCATCTGCCTTCAGCCTCTGGAAGTCCTCTTGGGGACCAGGTGAGAGCCAAGCAAAGTGGGGATGGTTTGAAGGGATGCCAGGATGCCTTGGTCCCAGCTCTAAGTGTACAAACCCCAAACATTTAACCACTTTCCAGCCTCACACAAGATCTTCTGGGCTTCAACCCCCCTCGACTGGACTCTTACCCCCCTCAGCCCCACTTCCCTCTGCATGCAAAGAGGTGGAGAAGAATTTGACTTGCAAACATCCTTTCAGTTCTTCTTTGAGAACCAAGGTTTCTCCCCCACCAGCCACCACCCCCATTCCCTCTGGGACCCAAAGAAGTGGCACCTGCCCTGGTTTTGGGATGCAGAGGAGGTGCTGGGGTTGCAGCATGGACACCTTCACTTCAGTGCTTTGCCATGACCTTGGTCTCCAAACACCTCCATCTCCACTGCCTGGCTGCTTCAGGACTTCAACGTTGATCTATTACCCACTCAGGGTGTTTTTAGGGGCAGAAATCCACTCTGAGGATTTTTAAAGCTTTTTTCTTTTTTGCATGTGGCAACTTTTCTTTTTAAAAAAACCCCCACAGTCTGTCAGAAAGTGCAAGTTTTGTCACAACTGAAACCACTTGCAGGGAAGTGCTTTCAAATGAGCTTCCTATTTCAAAAAGCAAATTAAAATTGGGGGGGGGGAGGCTCTTAAAATACCCTGAAATTGTCAAAAGCATCATCCTGTTTCGACAGTCACAGAAATTTGGTTGGCAGTGGTTAGTGAAGAAATAATCCTTTTCTGAAGCAGTGGGGCAAAGAAACCCCAAAACCCACTCCAGCACCCCAATGTTTGCCATTCACAAGATCTGGCCCAAACCATGGTGGTGAGAACACCACCAAGGAGCCAAGCAAGGTTCAGGTCAGGCCAAAGCAACCAGAATTTGTATTATGGGTCAAGTGAATTGATTTCCTGAAGTCAGCAAATGGTTCTTTTGGCTTTCAAGAGGAGGTTTTTAGTAAAGGATTAAACCCCGCGGTGCTGGGCTCCTTTTTTCAGACCAAAATATCCTTGAAAATTAAAAAATAAAAATAAAAGTACCCAAATGTTATTTTGAAAAGTGGTGAGAAGGAGAAGGACTTGTCTGGACTTTTTTTTTTTTTTTGCCAAAGTTGCTTAAAATTGCAAGTTCAGCCCCAGATGGTGAAGTTTCCTTCTTGCACTCCAGCAGCCTCCTCAGAATCTGATGTGTTTTAGAAAATTTAAACCTGTTACTAACACAGCAAACACCCCAGCTTGGTTTTAAAAGCTTTTGGAGATTTTTGGTGGTAAAAGGAGTGCTAGCAATTCATGCCTTTTCTGGTTTACAAGCTCTGAGACACTGAAGTCATTAAGAACCTGTGGACAGAATGCAAATAGAGGAGCAGGGAAGGAGAAGACGTTGCTAACCTGATTTCAGATGATGAATCTTGAGGTTCCCATGTGATGAAAAAGCAAAGCAATATGAGGTGGCTGCAGTCACAAACCACAGTCTGTTAAACCTCCTTGTTCTGGAGTGCATTGAACAAAGCTGGGGAATTTTTTAAAAAAAAAAAAAAGGCTAAAATAAATGCTTTTGATTTCCTAATGTATTTGGATCCTGGGCCAAGAGCTCAGATGGGTTTGTGTTTTTTGTTGTTGTGTTTTTTGTTTTTTTTTTGGTTTTTTTTTGTGAAGAATTAGGCTGGGTTGTTTGTGGGGAAATGGCTCTTGACACTGGAACAATCTCTGGAGCTGGTGAAATGCATCCCAGCTGCAGGGCTCTTGGAGTCAGATGTTGCTTGGGTCCTAGCAAAACTTTCCTCCTCCACAGATGCAAAGGGGTTTGAGCCTTCCCTGTGCTTCAGTTTAAGCAACTGCCCTAAAAAACCCCTGAAGTAGGAGCTGCAGGGAGCCCTCTCCAGCTTCAAGGGGTTGTGGGGACTTGTTGGGGCGACCTGGGGAACAGGAGGGGAGGAGGAGGATGCTGGGACAGAGGTGCAAAGCTGCTGTTGGAAAACGGGGAAAAACCAGATGATTTGGCACACCCTAGGAGCACCAGTAGAGGTATCTGTGTCCTTCAAGGCTGCCAGCTCTGCTGCAACAATATCCCAGCCCTCCAGACAGCCCCAAGCCTCATCTCTTCCATGTTCTCCTTTTGAATCTTTGCTCTTCCCTCTCACTTCCTATATATATATATATATACACACACACACACATATTTTTGCCTTCTCTCCGGCCAAAGCCTTTTGCCAACATGTTTCCTGCTTCCAAATGAGTGTATCAAGGAGGTTTGGGGGAGAGGAGGGATCATCTGGACATTTCTGGGCCTGTGATAAAGGGATGGGGGATGCTGGCAGCTCCATCAACCCGCGGCTGATGCTTTTGTGATGTGGGCTGTGGAATGTCCCAGCTGGGAGAGAGCTGAGGCCAAACTCACCCACTCACATATTTTTCCAGAGATGTGTTACTGCACATATGTTCAGAGGACAGGAGAAACCTGGTAAAGAGATAACCTCACTGCATCCCAGCACTGTCCTCCTCGGAGGTCTGCTCCTCTTGCAGGATCCTCCTTGCCCCACATCTTGCTTTCTGCTGTGGGATTTCTGGGTTATATACCCCTAGCCTTGAGAAAATGACAGATGGGGAAGAAGAAAGGCTGCTGAGGGGGTAAAGAGCTCCCAGAAACACCCCATCTCCATCCTACATGGGGAAAATGGGCTGTCTCAGGTGGTGGTGCTGCAGAGCTGGGTGGGATGATGGAGATCTCCCACCCTGCACCTAAACACCTTCACCTGCATGGATCTGCACCCTTTTCTGCAACCCCTCTGAGACCTGGATGGTCACCCCTGCCAGATGTTTTACAGACTTTATGACTTTGGATTTAGCAGTGTCAGGTTCAGAGCTAAAGCTTCCAGTAGACCCAAAATGTCCTTTTCAGCAAAGCTGAGTGTCCAGGCAGCAGGGAAGATGCTGCAGCAGGTGGCTCACACCTGGGGCTTGAACCTGCTTCCAGCCCAGGCTCTGAGCAGCTGAGGTGGTGACCCTGCATTACTCCTATCCAAGGGGTGTCACCCAGTCTGTCCTCTCTGCAGAACAAGGGAATGGCTTGGAAATGGCCCTAGAAGAGTGCTGGGGGGGATGCAAGAGGATGCTGCTGGATGGTCCAGCTGGAGTTGGGAAACAAAGGCTTGGCAGGCACTTTTATCACCTTACTCATCTCACTGGATGGCTGCCAGGCTGCTCAGAGGTCAGGGAGTTAGAGATGGATGTTCAAGGCATATAGTTTGCATCTCTCACTCTGCTATTATGGAAAAAAAAAAAAAAAAAAAAAAAGGAAAATGTTCCTGCTCCTCCATTTCATTGCACACCAGGGTATGGCCTGGCTAGCCTGAAGTTGGCAGTGACCTCTTCTTGCTGCTCCAAGACTCTTTCATGAGCTTTAGGAATACATTTTCACTTCAGGCCAAGTTAAAGAGGATAATATGAGGCCCTGGCTGCTCCTTTTCACACTGAGCATCCACAGGGGAGCAGTCCTTACCTGCTTGCTCAAAATTTGACAGTGGAAATTTAAACAAGAGCCTTTGGAGGGTTAAAAAGGGGAAGGTTTGCTGGTGAGGATGAGGAGGGTTGTCAAGTGCCCCTGGTGCTGGGTGGAATCCTTCCATCCACCACAGCTCATCCCTCTCCTCAGGAGATGTTTAATGTTTTCAATCAGTGAGTTGGGGAGCAAAATCCTCATGGGTGCTGGACACAGAGCCAGGACCCACCAGGGCACCCAGACACAGGGATGCTCTGGCATTATGTGGCAGGTCACACCTAATTTCCATGAAATCCTTGGATTTGATCCTGCTGGCTTCAAGGCTGCAGTACTACAGCACAGGAGGTGACTTGCTGGGACACCGTGTCCTCTCCTTGCCATGGTGGGCAGACCAAATACAGAATAAATTTATCATGGTCCACTTCAAGCTCCTGATTTCCCTTATCAGGCCTGGATGCTTACCCATTTTTTCCACTCTGGCACATTCAAGCTGCTTCTCTTCACATTCCCCCCGTAAGCTCACCCTTGCATTACTCCAGTTCCTCAGGGGTTTAGCATCACCCCATCCACCTTTGCACCCACATGGCCCCCAGAAAACCCCTTGGCATTGCCAGTCCATCAGTCCTCACTCTTTGGAGCATCCAGCCTCAGATACTTTGGATTTTCTGGAAGAGGAGGGAGAGCACTCATGAATAAAATGCTTTTGTGATCTCCTTTTTCCAACAGCATCAATGTGAGTGAGCAGAACATTTTCCCATCTTGTGCTGCAGAGAGCAGGGACTTTCTGCAGGAGAAAGAAGTGTCCTTGGATGTGCAGATGTCCCCGAGCTCTCTGCTATGCTCATGGTGCATGAAAGCAGCTTATTAGGATGCAGTGGGTGACTGCAAAGCTGGGATTTGTTCACTTAAGTCCTAGAGATCTGATTTGTGAGTTTAGATTCTTTGCATGCGTCTTGAGTGTGTGCAGAAACGTGCTTCACGGGGGCTTTGATGTCTGCAGTGTTTGCCATCATCTGGCTGCTGAGCAGGGTTGTGTTCAGGGATGGTTCTGCCCCCTGATGCCTCCATTTCTTCTGACTTTGTGCAACATCTGGGGAGCTTAACTCGTGCTGGGGAGGGCAGCGTGCTATTAATTGGACATTAAGTGGTGGGCCATGTCTGAGGCCACTGCACGTTGTATTCATTACTGAGTGGCTAATAACAACCTTCTGCCCCTGGTATTTATAGAATAATAAAATCTGTCCATGACACTGGCCTCACATCTGGTGAAACTGGCAAACACATTTACCTCCCTTTCCCCAGAGTGCTAATAGCTTTCAGATTTCCAGGAGGACAACTGGAGATCCTGGAGTCTTACAGCCACATTGGCTCTGGAGTGAAGGGGGAGCTGAGATTTACACTTCAAACAGGACCAAACCCTCCTGTTCCTCTCCTTGCACAATGTGGCATCTTGGTTCTGGGACAAAAAAGCAGGAATTTTGGTGGGATGCACTGAATGAATAGTTTACAAACACCCCTGCTCTGGTTTTGAAACTTTTCCCTGTGCTGTTCGAGAAGGTAAAAGCCTCCCTGGAACCACCAGGATTTAGAACCCCCATGGGAGGGATGCTGAGCACCATATCCTCAGGTGCTGGGACTCTCTACAAGTCAGATATGGATAGGGACACTTCTGGGAAGGCAGGCACAGGGTCAGCAGGTCCAATAGTGTGACCAGTTTTGTCCTGAGGTTGATTCAATCCCACAGAAAACACAAGGAAAGGGCAGGCCCTGGGGCAGGGCATCACTTGCTGCAGTTTTCTGCTGCAGTTTCAGTGCAATTATACATATATATATATATGTGTATATATATATAAATGTATAAAATATATAGCTCCAGAGCAGTCTTTGATTCAAAGAGCCCAAACTGCTGATCTCCAAGCCCAGGCTCCCAACTAACTCAACACCTATGGGTATGGTGATGCAACTACAGGATACCCATCTAGACCTTTGTAAGTTTGCCAGAGGGGTGCTTTTCTCTAAAGGTTTTCTGTGAAAAACACTTTGTTCTTCACTTGTAGGGCCAGCAGGGAATAGGTTAAGGATAGAAAATTCATCATCAGGCAGCAAAACTCCTTATTTTGCAGGAGATGGCTGATAATGTCCCATCTGTCCAAGAGGACTGGAGGGAGGATACATCCTGCTGTCTTCCCCAATCTTCTCCCTCCCCATTCTCCCAGATCAATCCCCGGGTTGTCTCCCTGACAGCTCATCACCAGCCTGGAGGAAGTTATTTCACCCTCCAGGAATTGCTTGGCCAGGGGGATGTGCTGAAGGTATGTGCTGCTCGGCATCTTCTCTGGCAATGGCCCAGATCTCTGCCCTCCCCCTCCCTCTTCCACCTTATCAAAGACTCTCTGTCTTATCACCAGGCAGGAGGGCATGATGTCATTCAGACACCAAAGGAGGAGAGACAGAAAATCAAGTGTTTCTTTAATTTCCTCCTCTCACTCTCAAAATCTGGTGGTTCCCAACTTCCCACGGCAGCTCCTAGGGCCTGATTTTTGGAGCAATGGACATAAATAACCTCCCCCTTGCTGCTTGTGAGCATGCTGGTGTCTGACATGGAAGTGGAAGGTCAGCCCATGGCAGCCTGCAGCCCTGGGTTTGCTCTGGACACTTGTTCTCTGGACGAGTCTTGGGTTTGGGCTTGATGTCTTGAGTGATCACCTGCAAGAGCTGGTGGGAAGTTTATGTTGTGAGGGAAAACATCTCCATTAGGTGAAAAGTCTTCTGAAAATCTAACAGTCCATCCAATGGTGCCAGAAAGCTCCTCCTGTGTGCCTTAGCCTGCTGAGAACTTTGTTTTGTCTTGAGGGAAACTCATGAGCTTGAAGGCCACCAAGGGACATGGTAGGAGGCATCCAGCTTCTTCTTGACCACTGGAATGATGGCTTTTTGGGACAGTGAAGCATCTCCGAGTCTCCTCCAAGCATGTCACACATTCATGCCTGGGGAGCAGCAGAATGAGGGCATCAGGATCACTTTACACCAACGTTGCTCCTTTGAGGCTTCCCCTCCAAAATCCCTTTTCATTTGGTGCCTCCTCTGATGCTTTTTTCCCCCCCCACACACACTTGTCACCACTTCTTCTCCTGGCTCTGAGACATCTGCTTTGCCCATGTCCCCTAGAAATGCTGAGGGGTGGGTGAGCTCCTTGGGAGCAATGTCCCAGTCCTCACTGCCTTTAAACAATAAGTGCTGAAAACATCTGAAAAGGACATAATTCTCCTTTTCAAGAGCCCTATCTGAACAGCTCCCCAAATGCTTGGCTCTGGCTTCAAAGTTGGCGTTCAGCTATAAATAAATAGCATTGCATTAAAATAAAACAAAATAGAAAAGAAGAGATAAATTAGCCAAAAAAAAAAAGCCTACAAGCAGAAGCTTAACCAATGCCAGATAATGGGGCAATATAGATTTTTATTTTTAGCCCCACGTGTCCAGGGTCTCTTTATCTCCCACTGTAATTCAGCTTTATAAATGAGGCTGATGATATTAAAATAACATTAGAGCCTCTACCTACCACAGAGAGAGGCTGCAGAGTTTCATCAAGAGCTTTGAGATCCTCAGATGAAAGGGCCAACGACCTTGACCCAATGGTTAAATACATTCAAGCATTGCTGAGCCTGGAGAATTGTATCTAAAAAAACCCCTTTAATTGGCCTTTAATTGGCAGATTTGTACCCGTTAGGCTGAGGTGAAGTGAGGAGAGGCTCCAGTTACCCATCCAGGATCTCAGAGCACTGCAAGGTTATGGGAAAAGTTCTCTTAAGCTACCAACCATCCCCAGAGAATCATCTGAGCTACATGAATTGGGTCAACCCTCTCACTCGGGTTGGTCTGGTCACCCACTGGGATTTCCAGGGCTTTTAAGCCAACATCTCTAGGAGCTGGGGCAGGGTAGCCAGAAGCCAACGCTGTCGGGTCAGCAAAAACCCACAGAGGTTGCAAAACCAAACCCTAAAAGCCACAGATGGCCACCAAGTCTGATCCTGCCACTTGAGTATCCCTTTCCCTGGGCTTTTCTGGGAGTCTGGGCCTCTGTTTCCCTCCTGTTCAAGGGGTTTCTTGACTCACATTCTGGTTTTGTGGATGTGGCACCACCAGCATTTGGCTTTTCTGCTCCCTGCACAAGCTAAATTCCCGACAAGTCTGTTTTCCCAGGGCAACATCTGAGAGATCCCATCCCTCACCCTTTCCATCTGGAGTGAACCACGTGAAGCTCCTGTTTCCAGCTCAGCTTCTGATCTCTTCCAAACCTGAGGATTTTAACCCTGTCCAGATGCCTACATGAAACACAGCCACGACTTTCACCCCCATGGGCTCCTAAGTGGTTCCTGACTGCAAACACAGCTTGAGCTTTTAATATCCCAAGAGCAGAGGTGGGGATGATGTTCTCTAGAAGATGGGCTCCTTGCAAACCTGCCCAGCAGGGCACTTGCTGACAAAAATCAGTGCCCTCTTTATATTTCTTCCTCCTAGTCCCCAGACTAAAGAGTATTTTGGTACCAGAAAGACTAAGTATGGACTCTGTGGTGTGCTGCTGAAAGTAGCATCAAATGATGCTTGAAAGAAGAACCTGGGAGGAAGAGCATCACTAGGCAGTGGGGCTTTCCAGTGACTCATGTCTAGTACCAGAAAAGCTGTGAAATGTTGAGGAAAAGGGAGACCAAGTACACTGGGGTGGTTTTTACCTGCAGCCACTTGCTTATCAGATGTGCTCAGGGTGGATTTTTTTGGTTTTTCTTTGTAAAAAAAAAAGTGCTTTGTTTTGTTTTTCTTTGCCAGTGCCTCAGCTGGGGCTGTGAAACCCCCTGGGAGCGACAGAACAACAACAAAAAAAATGACTTCTGATGTCAAAGTCTTGCTCAGAACTTGGCTCCTCTGTAACCCTCTGCCTCTTGCAGTGCCCCAAAGGAGGACAAAAAAAGTGGCCAAGAAATAGTCTGCATTCCCTCCTCTGCACAGCAAGCATTTTGTCATCCTCTCTCCACCCCTGCCAAGCATCCCATTCAGCCAAGTAACCATGGTTCCTACAGTTCCATTTAATTTAATTAGAGGTGCCTTTGACTGGGGCCTTCAGCCCTGGAAGATGAAGCCCACATGCTGAGCATTGCTCCTCAGCCCAGCACCTCCCCTGCCTCCTCGGGGACTCTGGGCAGGACAGACAGGAGATTAGTGCCTGAGAATGCCTCAGCCAGCCAGGGAGCATGCAGATAAGAGAGAAAAATGAGTCTGCCTTGGGTCTGTGCCTGCTTTCCACTGCTGCTGGAGCTGGAACCTGATTTTTGCTGGACAGCAGTCTGGCAGTGCCACCTCTTGGTCCATCACCATTGGCATCTCCATCCCACCACCACTGGTACCTCATGTCCATCACCATTGGTACCTCCATCCCACCACCATTGGTACCTCCATCCCACCACCACTGGCACCTCCATCCCACCACCATGGCCATCCCAATCCCACTGTTGTGGCCATCCCCATCCCACTGTGAACATCTCCATCCCATGACCATGGGCAACCCCATCCCACCACCATGGGCATCCCAATCCCACCACCTCAGGCATCCTTTATCCCACTGCCACGAGGATCCCATCATCATGAGGATGTTTCCCACCCCCACCCTCAGTTGTGATTTCCTTGCAGGGTTGATGCCATACCTGAGGTCTGCAAAGCATTAAAGTGAGGATGTTGTCAGGGGTATGACCTCACTGGGGAAGCAGCCCAGACACATTTGTTACTGGGAGAGAAACTTTTCCTGACCCACTCCTGACTCTGTTTGGCTTCATTGTTTTCTATCAGCACCTTCCTCACCCATTTGGAAGAGCTGCTTATTCTCCTCCTTGTCCATCTTCTCCTCTGCATCCTCAGCAGCTGCTGCAGGACCAGGGATCTCAGGGAGAAAGGGAAAATTTTCCCTCCTGATGTCCATAAGAAATCACAAACCCCAGTTATTTCCAGGCAAATCAGTTGGCCTTGTCACTGGTGGAGATTTTTGGCAAATTTTTCTGTCCCCCTGTCTGTTTCCCTGCTCCCTTCTAAACCTGGCTTGACCCATCTCAGCCTGCCTGCATCTTGGATTCTTGACGAGCTCTTCAGATGAGCTCCAACTCATATTTCATCTCCATTTCTCCCCCACCCCACCAGCCCCAACCTTTGAGTTTGTCACCTTTCCTGGAGGCTGAAGCACAAGCCATGCTTTAGGCATTAGCTGCTCTTCCCTCTGCAACAAGCACCTGCAAAACATTTTGGTTCTCCACTGGCTCAACAAGGCTTATTAGGCATGACACTTTCTCCCTGGCTTGGATGGTGAAGCTACATTTAACTCGGCTGTAAAATTGCCTGGAGATCATCCCCTTGGAAGAAACCCCTGCACCACTGAGGGCTGGGGAGTTATTTTAGTCCTGGAATCCAAAAAAAAGCTTTATCTAGGAGGAGCCCAGGTTTTCCAGGCTCTTTGGAGCAGGCATGCTCAATTATTATCTTTATTTTAAGCAGGAGTTGTATTGGAGAAAGGGTCCAAAACTCCTTCAGCTCCAACCTTTCCAACCCCTCTCTCTTGGCTGATGAATATTTCTCGGATGTAAAGCAAAAAAACTTCAACGGGGAGAGGCAGAGAAACTGCTTTCCCTGTAAACTCCAGAAGCTTGGGTTAAGACTTGGATGTAAGGCAGGAATAAATCCCTCCTCTGAGTCAGCCAGAGGCTTAGGTGCTGCTTGTCAGGCTCAAATAATTCAAAATATTTGTGAATGAGCTCCAGTCCCACAGTGTCTTGGGTCTTGGACCACAAGCATCACACCTCTGCCTTTGGCTATTTTCTTTGTAGATTCCTTCCACCCCACCCTTATCCTGCCAGCCTTCCCTGGGGACTGGGTTACTACTTCAGCTCCCAAATACCTCCCAGCCAAGAGTTTTTATTCCTCTACACCACTCACACTGCATTGCTCTTCCTTACGTTGCTTTCAATTTAATTATCTTAATTTATTTCCCTTCCTTCATTTCCAAAGCCCTTTAATCACTTGTTTGCCTTCCATCTTGTCTTGATTTTTTTGACATATGCAATAAAATTGCCAGTAAAATATTCATGAAAAACCACTGATCACCCCCGATTGCTCTGTAATTAAAAAATGTCTCCAATAAACCAAGATATTGTGAGGAGCTAATGGCCCCCAGCTATGCAGGACATCAAGAAGATGCTAAAACTTATTTCCAAAGCTTTTTATATTTAAGATTACAACAGTTGCTGGAGAAAATGATAAAAAAAAAAAAAACAGTGGGTAAAGACATCCCCATGCCACATGATTTGGAGCATGTATTTATTCAATGCTAAATAGGGAAACAAGCCCTGAAATAGCAAAATTTCACTATTTGGGGGGGGTAAAAGCCTGAAACAATCCCAAGAGCTGATGCACTTCACAGCTAGGTGATTTTTTTAATTTTTTTTTTTTTCAGATGGTTTCTTATCCTTGGTGAAGGAGGGGATTAAAGGGGAGAAAACTGTTGAATAATCTCTTGGAATAATGCTGCACACTTTATCACATCCATTATTCAGCATCCGGGTGCAACCAGCTCTGGGTGGAAGATGCTGGCAACACAAAAATACCCTTTTCTGTGCAGCTCCAAAGCAATAAAGGGCCATTCCAGACAGAAAAAACCCAACACTCTGGCATTGTCCAAAGTGTTTCTCCCAAGGCTGCCAGGAAAAATTGTTGGTCTGAGGAAAGAGGGGCAGAGATTTATCCATGCTCTGGTGCAGAGAGAGCAGGGACTGGATAGCCAGAAAGCTATTTTCCTGTGTTTTGGGCAACAATCATCCAAATTTCCAAATATAATGGGCTGAGGAGGACCACGGGAGCAGCTGTCTCCATTCCCAAAGCACCATTTTGCTGGAAAAAGGGGAATTTTGAAGCCGGCCACCAGCCTTTCATCCCTCCCCCCTGCCTCCCTCATTACTCACCCATCTGCTTTTCCATTGTGGCTCCAAACGGGGTGGGGGTTTTGTTTGGCCAGGTTAAATATCAGCCCCATTGATTGGATGTGTCCCTTGGGGCAGCACTGAATTTTGCTTTTAACCCCTCTCTCCTCCCTGCCCTTCCCTCCGCAGCCTCCCTGCCCTTTCCTGTTATTGTCCTGCCTGCCCCTGATAAGATTAAATACCTTCATGCCCTTCAAAAAAAAAAAAGCAACCCCCTCCTGATTCCTCACCCCCACTCCACCTTATTGTTCTTCAAAGGGATGGGGAAGAAGAGATCCCAACTCCTGCTAAGAAACTCCATAACCCCCAGTCCCTGCCCTCAGGAGAGCCTCACCAGAGACCTTGGGTTTGCTTTTCTAATTCACTGCCAGTGAAAGAAAATTCACATTTTCTTTCTGTTTTTTCTATTTTTTCCTTTCATTTTTTTCCCTTTATTTTTTTTTCCTTTTCATTTTTTTCTATTCTTCTTTTCGTTCACTTTTTCTTTCCTTTCTATTCTTGCTTTCCATGCTCTCTTCTGATTTTTCTTTCTTTTTCTTTCTATTTCTTCTTCCTATTTTTTTGTTTCTAATTCCTTCCCATTTTCTGTTTCTACTTTCCTCCTATTTTCTTTTCGACTTTATTTCATTTATTTCATATTTTAAAATTGTATCTTCCCTTTTCTTTCACTTTTCCCCTACAAAAAGCCAACCAAACCTCCCCAGGCCACCTGCTATTTGCCCTGCAAAACCTTTTTCCTTCTGATTTTGCCTTAGTTTTATGACAACTCAGAGACAAGGTGCATCCATATACCTGTTCAGCTTTTTGCTCAAAGCTGTGTCTGGAAAACACATACCTACAGCAGAAACACAGAAACACAGTGCATTTTCACAAAACATTCTTGGGAGAGGGATATGTTATTTTATTTTATTTTTTTATTATTTATTTTTTTCTTTAAAGTCACCAAACCATTTCTAGCAGTGGTAGTATTTCTGGCTGCTCTTGCTGTGTGTGGCATCCTAGAAGCAGAAAGCATCTCCTTGGGCATTCTTCTTCCTTCCCCTTTTTCCAGAGGCTGGAAAAATTTTTCTTTCTCCACTACCTGCCCAAATCCCCATGAATTTTATAACAAGGGAAATTTCCTTTCTTGTAAAACAAAGGGACCAACCTCCTCCCCTCAATGCTGCATTGAATGTCCCCTTCCCCAGTTAAATGCCTCCTTCCCCAAATAAATAATCCCTTTCCCAATTAAATATCACCTTCTCCAGTTGAACACCCCTTTCCCAATTAAAAACCCCCTTCCTCAATTAAATCCCATCTTCCTAAATCTCCTTCCCCAATCCAATACCCCATCCCAATCCACTACCCTTCCCCAATTAAATACCCCTTCTCCAACCAAACCCCCTTTCCTCAATTAAATCCCCTTTTCCCCAACAAATCCATCTCTCCCCCAGCTCCTGGAAAAAAAAACCCAACCTTTCAGGCTCCCCAGAGCATGGCCAGGGCTTGGCAGCTTTCCCCAGGTTAATTTTTCAAAGCAGTAAGCTGATATTTCAGCAGAAAATGTACATCTGCAGGGTAAATGCTATTAAGTGTCAGTGAATTATGGTCCCAGAGTACAGATCACTTGAGCCTTAATGCTACAAGCACCTTAATGTTTTGTGTTTGGTTTTTTTTTTTTTTTCTTTTCTGAATGAAGCTGCTGCTAATTGCTTCCATATGATTTCTTTTTATTTCTTTTTTTTTAATATATATATATAAATATATATCCCTATGGTTTGTTTTTTTTCCTGTCATCTAGCAGAGATGATGCTACAAAAGACAAGCCAGGGAGTTTCACTTTAAATAAATTTTTTTTTTTAATGTCCATTTTATGTCCATTTTATTTAATGTCCATTTGTTTATTTAATGTCTACTCAGGGCTGGATTTTTGTATGGGGTGTTTGGCATGGGCTTGTCCTGACAAGGTTGCTCTCAGCCTTAAGAAACAGGAAGGTGAAACACAGAGAATTCAAGAGTTTTCCCCACAAATCAAGGTACTGGAGTCCCACCTTGATGCCCAGCACCCTTCATCAGGCAGAAACCCATCTTCAGCCTCTTTGGTGCCTTCCAGCTCTGTTTTTCTCAAAAGTGTCTTTTTTTTCCCCAAGGTGATACTCTGCCCTCCATCTGCAGCCCCATCTGGGTTCCACAAGTATCATCTGTGATCAAGGCTTCTGGAAACAGGAGGAAAACCTGTCTTGTGAGTAAAAAAAAAATAAATAAATAAATTCTTGGGAGCAAAACTTGTGGATTTAATGTAGGAAAGGGGGATGTAGATTGCTGGAGGAAAATGTGTCTCCAAACCTGCAGCAATGTTCATCTGGGTGATGGCAGGAGGAGGGTGCTGAGCATTTCTCCTCTCAGCATCTGGATCCAACTACTTGTTGCATCAGATCTGAGCAAAAAGCCTGGGAAATCATTCTTGGCCATCTCATCCTGCACCTTGGAGACTCTAAAACCATTTGAACATCAGCCCAAGTCCCACCAAGGAGATAGTTTTGCATCCAGAGTTTCATATATGCATCCATGTGCATTTGAGGTGGGACTTAATTCTACCTTCCTGCCTTTTTGAATAGCAAAAAATGACCCAAATCTCCTGAAAAAACAAACTTTCCTGGATGTTTTTTCTCACTCATGGGGAATCAGGATTGAGGAGCAGTACTGGAAGCTCTTGGGAAATTCGTGCCCATTTAGAGATGGAGGTAACACAGGGGGAAAAAAAAGAACTTTAAAAAGGATTTATTTAGTTTGTTGTTTTGTTGTTGGTGGTTTTTTTTTTTTTTTTTTAGGAAACCTTGTGGCCTGTTAAGGTTCCTGGAGCTGGGAGAGGGCTGGGCTCACAAAGCCAGTGGAAAGGCAGGAGGGCAAAGCTGAGCTCTGAAAGACAGCAGGAGGCACTGGGTGGTGGGCTCACTGGTTTACAGCCTGGATTTTTTTACAGCCAGATCTCGGGGCTTTACAGTACAGCCCCAAAGCAGGGAAATTAATTAGGAAAAGCAAAGGGCCCCGGGCTGGTGGAAGCTCTTGTTGTGCATCACCCCTTGATTAAACCTTCAGTCCCTTCTCCTGGTCAGGCACAGCTGCACCTCCCCTGGCTGGAACATAATGAGCAGCCTGAGAGAGAACAAAACATGGCCCAGAGGAGGTTCTGAGCTCTTCCTGAAGTTCAGATCAGGTCAGGGTGGAATTTTCAACCCCCTGCAAGCAGATTTAGGAGAGGAGCATTTGGTTCCTGGGCACAGAGATGCACTGAGCAGCCTCGGGGACTGGCGAGCAACCTGGAGGGAGCTGCAAAAAGGGGGAGATTGATCCCAACCCAAACAAAATCCCCATGGAAAAAACCTTTCTGAGCACTGCAGGAGCATCCAAGCTTTTGCCCCAGGCTGGGAGGTAAACTCCACATCCCATGGAAATTCCAGCATTGGGGTTTTTTGCTGGAGGGATGGAGAAGATCAGAGGATGGGGAACTGCAAAAGTGAACTGGAGCCAGGGAGTTCCTCATGGATTAATATAAACCAGTCCTTAATATAAATTCCTAAGAATGTGTATTTCTGCCAGGACTCTTTTTCCCTGATGTGTGCTTGTGTCCCTCTGAATCCCAATTCCCTCCCCAAAAGTGACTCTGCAAATATATAGAAATATATATAATTATATGTGCCTGAGAGTATGTTTGTCCTTATTTTTCTCTTAATAACAATGTAAAATGCTTGGATTTAAAGGGAGTAAAAAATATGCATGAAGAATTAAGGCTTTTCTATACCAGGGACTTAATTTGCATTAAGAGAAGGAGTTCAATGGAAGCAGAATCCCTCTCCCTGTGTGGATGCTCCCGGGAGTTCTGGATTCACACCACAAGGAGCAGGACCTCAGCAGAAGCTGCTGAGAGCTTTGGTTCAGACAAGCCCAGGGACAGTTTTTGCAAGTCAGAGAAGATTTTATATTTTAAAATTGTATTTTTATTCTCTTTAGTTGTTTTTCCCGGGAAAAAAAAATAAATTCCATGAAGGTCATTCCCAAACTCCAGCAGCTGAATGCAACAGAGACAAACCCTCAGCTTCCCCAGATTCCACTTTTTGTCTTATAATTCAGGAGATTTATTGACTCATGTGCCATACCATGACTTGTAAAGCCAGGAATGGGGAACCTGAGGTTGAGCATCACTCCCCCCTGGGCTTTGGCACAGAGCTCTCAAAGCTCTCAAACAGAAGGGGATACACCAGGGACTGTCTTCTGGCTTTTTCCTCCTTTTCCCATGGATTTCAGATCCCTTTTCAAGGCAGGCATGGCACAGGTGAGTGCAAAACCACCCAAAACCTCTCTGCTGAGGCCAGCAGCAAAAAAGACAGTTTCTGTTTCCTTAACCCTTTTCCCCTTTGTTTTTTATTTCCTTTCCCTATGAAAAAAGCCCCAAACCAAAAACCAACCAACCAAACAAAAAATAACCCCAAACAAACACAAAACCCAAATCTTTTTCATATCAGCTGTAAGTGCCAAGCTTTATTTTCAAGGTGGGGAAACTGAGGCACGGAGCTGGTGTAGCTTCAAGCCAGAGGTCTGGCTGCAAGTCTGTTGGTGTCTTGCTGTTGAGGATGGGCATTAATTTGGGAATTATTTTGGGGGGGTTAGAAATTTGGGAGGTTGCTGAGGTTAAAGTCTGGGAAGCCAGAAAATTCATCTTGGCCTCAGAGAGGTGGAAAGGAGCCAGAAGGCCTTAAAACCAAACCCCAAATCAGCTCACCTGCTCCCCAACTCAATGTATTATTTTCAGGGGTGAAAAACAAAATTTAAAAAAAAAAAAGAAAAAAAAGGAGGATCCTCATCTGCAGGACTGCACTGCCATCTCCAGGGCTGCCTGCACAGCCCAGGAAGCACAACCTGAGCCTCCAGCCCCAGATCAGTCATTCTGCAGCAGCTTGGTGAAGAAGAGCTTCGAAATTTTATTTTTTTTTCTTGGAGATTTTTTTTTAAATTCAAACTCCTCTTTTAAATTATTTATTTATTTATTAAATAAATTTAAATTTAAAAAAATATTTATTATTTATTTAATAATTCCATAAGAATTTCTCCATGAGGAAAATCCAGCCTGGGCATTTTTGCTTCAGCCCCCTGGATGCTCACAGAGATGGTGGGATAGAGTGGTTCATCTCCCATCCCTTTCTGCCTCCCCCAAATCCTGGGGGATATCAACCATTTCCAGCAGGATCCTGAATTATTTTTTTTTCATGGTTTTCTTCTTTTTCTGGGTGCAGTAAGTCCTGGTGTGACCGTGTGTTTCTTCTCTGGTGCCACCACTCTCCAGCAGAGATGTCCCCCTCGGTGTCACACACATCTGCTCTGCTCCAGATGGGCTCTGCTGCTACAAGAGGGTCTGGATGCGACCTGAAAGCACCCACCCACCCATCCACCCATCCATGGACCGAGCTGCACCATCCCAGTGTCCCCATGAGGTGGCACTGAAGCAGCAGCATTGCTGCCAGCCCAGGACAAGTGGCCGGATCGGATTTGAGGGGCAAAGCTTGTTTTCTTTTTCCTTTTCTTGTTTTTCTTCTCTTCCTTTCCTTTCCTTTCCTTTCCTTTCCTTTCCTTTCCTTTCCTTTCCTTTCCTTTNCCCTTCTCTTTCCTTCTCCCTTCTCCCTCTTCCCTTCTCCCTTCCCTTCCTTTTCTTTTTATGAAACCAAAGCAAACAAAAAACACCAAAAAAACCACCCAAAAACCAGTTCAGTGTTTAGGGTTCCGAAATTTACTTCCCAGTACAAGGCTGGGTTTGGGTTTTTTCCCTTCCTTGGGAT
This sequence comes from Florisuga fusca, assembly GCA_038090715.1. Taxonomy (NCBI): domain Eukaryota; kingdom Metazoa; phylum Chordata; class Aves; order Apodiformes; family Trochilidae; genus Florisuga; species Florisuga fusca. Next base: position 4,964,127 of record JAAWXA010000044.1, read on the forward strand.
CCAAGTGAGGTGTGGAGCAGCTGACAAAGAGGGAAGATGCTGGAAAAGAAACCACCTGGGGCATGGGGCATGGGACACGCCAAAGGAAGCTGGTGAGCACTTTGCAAACTCTCCCCTCGCCTCCAGCCCCAATTTGTACCCTCCCAGTGGCCAAGGAGCTGATGCAGGAGCTGTCAGGCTGAGCTTTCCCACCCTCTGCTGAGCCACAAAACCCCAAATCAACCCAAAAACAGGGGCTGTGGACTCAGGGAAGGTGCTGGTGGGACTTTGGGCTCTGCCTAAGTGCACATTAGTGCTTAAATTCATAAATATCTCAATGCAGAAGCAGTGAGTCCTGCAGAGCAACCCCCCAGCTCTCTCACTCTCCCTCTTCCTAGCAGGTGTCCAAGCATTTATTTCTGCCTGGCTACGTTCACAAAATTTCTTCAGAGTTTTTCCTGCTGGTGAAGCACGTGGAGATGCTCCCATGGATGTCCCAAAGCCACGTGCATCCCTGCTGGCACCTGTGAAATCCCCAGAGATTTTTTGAAGTGATTTCTGAGGTGGGAGCTCAGGCGGTGTCCTGAGCCTCTGGCTTGGTGGGGTGCAGCATCCCATCCCTCCGAGGGCTTTGGGTGGTTTGTTTCCATGATTCAGGCTCTGAATGGCAGCTCCTTGGGGATGAGGTGGTGGGAGCTGATGGGAGGGGGGTGCTGGTGCTGCCCATGATTTGAGTCACCATGGATGGGCACCTGGAGCAGTGACTGACTGCAGCTCAGTTTGAAAAAGCAACCCGTAACCTTCACCAAAAATCTTATTTCTCTCCCCTTTGTCCTTTCAAACAAACCACAGGCTGGTGCTGAAGGCCACAGTGAGGGGAGCTGGGTGTCTAAGCATCACAGCATCTGGCCTTGAGCCCTGCTTCACAGATGCTTTGGGGCTTCCCACATCCATGGGGTTATTATTCCCTTCTCCAAACCCAACACAAGGACCTGGATTTCTGAGATCCATTTGGTACCCGTGAGGCAGCAGAAATCAGTGAACGAGCCCTGTCCTCTACCCCAGCAAACATTTTCCTGTTGCATCAGCTCCAAGTCTCTAAAATTAAGATCATTGCTCATGCCTGATGGTGGACTCTGCCTGGTGAGGTCAAGAAAAGATTTTCCTCAAGCTTTTAGGAGCACCTGGCACAGGGATCTCCATGGAAGAGCCCCCATCAGCACAAGCTTAAGGGATTTCTTTGCTCTGTGTTGCTCCAGACACTCAGACATCCCCAGGTTTGGCCAAGAATGGGATTAAAAAGTCATTTTCCCACTGGATTTGAATAGAGAAGAGAAATTAGGAAGAAGTTCTTCCCCATGAGGGTGCTGAGACACTGGCACAGGATGCCCAGAGATGTTGTGGGAGCCCCATCCATCCCTGGAAGTTTTTAAGGCCATGCTGGATGGGGCTCTGAGTCCTCCTTTCATCCTTTTATTTGACTCCTTGAATAATTTTAGGCTTCCAGGTCAGACTGGGAACATAAATACACCAGAGTGCATTGCTTAATAATAAGAATATATATACATATACATCCACAGTATGCACAGCAAATGGAAAATCAGCAAGCTGTATCTTGCAGCTACTGATTTCTATTATTATTATTATTGTTTATCAAGCTCAGGGAAAACAATTTAAACTTCTGAAAAAAAGCAGCCCACCAAAACCCAACCCACCAGCCCCTGCAAGAAATCAGAGCCCACGTTTCATCTTCAAAAGTTTCTTGGAAAGCTTAATTAAATGGTAATTCATCTGTGCCTTGGCTCTGCCTTGTGAAGCCTGATAATGCTGGAGTCTTAATTAAAAAAAAAGAAAAAAACCTAATGCAGCTTTTAGTTTTTATTCTGCCAGTTGAAGGGGAAAAAAATCACCAGGCAGTGCTGTCAATAGAGCTGAAAGATTCCTCAGTGTCTCAGTGATCTGATTCCCTTGAAATTCCCAGGGTTGGTGCTGGGGATGACATGAGAAGTTACCCCCAATTTACTCCTTTTGTTTGTTTTTTTGTTTTTGTTTTTTCCACAAGATGAAAGAAGTCCAGGGGAATTTTGCCACCTGGAAATATTTCATCCCAAAGTGGTCACCCGGGACCCAGCATCTGCCATGGCAAAGGTGCCCTGCAGATCTCTGATCATTTTCGTGACTCTGTTTCCCCAAATCCTACAGAAATCACTCTGGGATGGGGCTCGGCTCCTTTCCCTTCAAATTTTTCAGAAAAATAGAGTCAGTTGGGTTCATCTGACCCATTTCAGATGTTTGTGTTGGGTTGAAAGGGGCTTTTCCCACCAGCATCCTTTGTCATTCCTCCTTTCATCCCCAAATTTTACCAGCTGTGATGAATGCCAGACACCACCTCAGGACTTCCCACCCTTTTCTTTGCCAAAATCTCCAGCTCAGTCCTATTCTTAGCCCATTTGGGGGGCATTTTTCCTTTTTTTTCCCCATCTGCTTACCAGGAAACCAGGTACAAAACCCCATCCAAAATCAAAGGATTTAATTTCAGAGCATCACCCTGGAGAAAATATCCTCATGGCTACATTTCTGCTGTCAGAAATAATGCCTAAAAAAGGGATGATCCTGCTAAAAACCCTACTTCTGCTGAGCCCCTGAGGAAGTTCTGGAGAGCCTTAAATGGATTTACCAGCTTTGGGGGGTTTAGGTAACATTGTGCTAACAACATTGATGTCTTAAATCACTTAAAGGGGAGAAAAATGTTGGTGGGAAGAAAAGAAACCATCCCCTGGTGCTGTTTTCCCCTCTGGGAATATCTAGTGGGATGCTGCTGGGATATGGCTTTTATTTTTTTGAAGGCAAAGCCTCACCTGGAGGTTTTATTTCCATCCTTCTGCCACTACTATAATGGGGAATGTGGAAAAATTCCTCTGACTTTGGTGTTGGATTTGGTCTCCTTGCAGCTCTAGACAGTGATAGAAGGACCTCTTTAATGCTAATTAATGCAATGACACAATGAATTAGTAGTGCATTAGGCAAAGCTGTTGATTATACACAAATAAAACAAATGGAGAAAAGGAATCAAAGGAGGAAGAAGTATCAATGGGTACTTGGCTCTCAACAGCCTTCCCAAAATCCCTGGATCAGCCGAGGGGAAAACCAACCTCAGGAGCATCTTCCTGGCAGCCCTGAGGGATCCAGGTTTAATTGGGAAAGGGAAAGAGGTTTTTTCCTGACCTCTGAAGGAGCTTGGGGTGCTTGGCCAAGGATAAATGCCTTCCTCCTCCTTTCTGAGACAAGGAAAATGGAGACAGGGTTTTCCCAGAGGGATTTGTTTTCTCCTGGAGAGGAGGAGGTGGGATTCAGGCTCAGATCAGCAAAGCCATCATCAGGAAATAAAACCCCCAGGTTGGAAGGGATAGTTTAAGGGCTTGAAATTCCCCTTGCTTTAAAATTCCCACTGCAATAGGGAGCCCAGCCAAGAGGGACACAAAAGCTGAGTCTATCCTTCACCCCGTGCCTCAGTTTCCCCATACCATGCAGTGCCATCAGGTCCCTATGCTGCCTCCTCAGCTTCCAAAAATGCCTCATCTGGAAGGATTTTTTAAGGCCTCACTGAGAGACAAGGAGCAGATTACTGCCCTTTTCATCCACATCTTGGACTTCAGCAGGAGCCAGGGGAGCACCACAACCCCAAACCTAATTGATTGATTCACTTTGCTTTTAATTTCCTTTGCTTATTGCTTTATTCCTGTTTATTTGCAGGAACGGGGCAGCTGAAGGCTGGGGAGGAGATGTTGGGAGGTGCCAGGGCAACCCCTCCATCCCCTTCCAAAGCTGCTGATAGGAGGGATCCAGCAGCCTTGCAGCAATCCAACTCAATGCATAAGCTTCTCCAGCCTGCTTTTCCCTCCTTTCTCCTTCTTCCAAAGGTCTATCACTGGAGATTTTTAGCCCTTTAATAGTGTCCTTCCCCCTCAACTGACTGCAGGAGCTGTGATGAGCCTCCCTTTCCCCTTTTCAGTTTCATTAAGTACATCCCTCAGCAGCTTTTCTGGTGTAACTGGACATGGAGCTTTGGAGAAGCCATCTCAAGGGCTTATTTCCCTCTCTTATTTCTCTCTCTTATTCCTCTTTTTTTTTTTTTTTGCTTCTGTCTCTCACTCCATGAGGTTCATGGTAAATGAAACCCTGCTTGGATTTCAAGGAGGAAATCTGGGGTTTGGGTTGTTTTGGAGGGGGTGTGCTTCAAGCCTGAGCTGAGGTCAAGAGGATTTGGGTGTTGAGTAGAAATGGGCTCTTGGTTGGGATAAGCAGCTCTGTGGAGTCTTAGAGGAGGAAAAATGAAATGGACCCAAGCACTCAGACTGGGGATTAGATTGGGGTTAGCAAGGGAATGAAGGCATTGGGGAAAAGAATACACCTAATTCTGCTTTAAGGCATAAATAATGCCCATTTGGGTAAAAAACATGCAATGCTATTTAGATAATACATCAGCAAAGTGATGTGTGATGTATGACAGTGCAAAGCTCACACAGCCTGCTCGGATCCCCTCTTCTTCTTCTGACTCTTCAGCTGCAGCCTGGGAAGGGCCAAAGAGCATATTTGGCAAATTGGAATTAAAAGGGTGTTAATAGGGCTAAGTGACTGCTCAGGATAACAGCCAGAGAGGAAAACGACATGGCATGTTTTTATAAATAATGAAGTATCATTTATTAATCATCTGGAACTGAACAAAGAGTTTGTGATGCTTAATTATTATTCAGCAAGTGCTTTGGAGATTGTTGGATAAAAGCAGATCCTAGCTCCCCACCCTCCTGCTCCCTGTTTTTAATTGCTCTTAAAGGGAAAAAGAGGGAGAAAAAAAACCTGGCTGAAAACTCCAGATCTGTGGATGGATAAGTAAATCCCACTTTTTCTCTGGGAAGGAACACATCCAGAACTGGGCTCTCTGTCTGGGTCTGAGTCCTGGTGCAAACCATCCCTGACAGCCCAGAACTGCTGCCCTGCTCCAACCAGCTCCTCCTTACTGCTCCCATTTCCTTTCTACCTGGAAGAAAAGCAATTAAGGATACATTAAATCCAGTTCATCAAGCTCTGAGTGAGTCCATCTCCTTGAATAACCCCCACAAAGAACCATGATATCCATCTGATCAGGCTAGCCCAGGATGGAGAGGAGGTGCCAAGGTGCCCTCAATACCCTGCACCTAAAGCTCCTATAACTGCACTTTGCAATCAGGTTGGGCAGCTTTGAAAATGCTTTTTGGCTTTTATTTAAGCCTCTGGACTTGGAGCAGAGTCTATTGATGTCTGGGAGATGGTCTCTTAGACCCTGCCTGGTTGAACTGGGAGCTGTGGGGAAACTGAGTCACCAAACAGAAACTTTCAAGTCATCCCAAAATGGACCTGTGGATCATTCCCACTGGAGAAGTAAAAGGTGACATTGTGGAATGATGTACAAGCAACGATTCTTCTCAGGGTTACATCTTTTAAAATATTTATAGCTTCAAAGACCTGGGAGGGAGGTGAGAGATCTCCACTTGCTGATAGGAGCTTTGATTTCCACCAGGGAAAGTTTCTCTGATCCTCTCACTGCTCCAAGAAGAGAAGTGAGGCTCTCAATCCCCCTAAAACTTCAGCTTTTTGGCCTACATAAGTTCCTAGTTCACCACTGTTGACCAAACCCATCGTTTTTTCCAGACCAGAAATATCCAGGTGGAGCTGCAGGAGCTGGAGAAGAGTTGGTTGTCAGCCTCTGATCTGCACTGTTCAGGGGCTTTGATGGAACAAGAATCATTGCTGAGATCTGTCTTCTTGATAACCTTGATTTCTAGAGGAAAAGAAACACGTGCTTTACAATAATCATCAGTTTTCAAAACAAGAGAATTCAAGTTAGTCAGCCTGGGGACATCAATCATGTTATTTTGGAGAAGACGTGGACAAACGACACCCAGAAAACAAGTACCACCCCCCCCTCCTTCCCAGAATTTGGGGGGGGGAATGCAAAATTGCCACATTCCCATCTCATACCATGACAGTTACCCCAGATGATGGGCCAGATTGAAGAAAAATAATGAAATGGTGGAAAAAGAGGTGCTTGCAACTGATTTCATGGCAGCATCTCTGGAAGGATGCGGTGGCCAGGTTGGATTTTCTCTGCCTTATGGATCGTCCTTGGTTTTCCCCTTGTTGCCAGTGCTAGATGACTTTTCCTTCAGCTTGAACCATCCTGACTCAACACCTTTCTTTAGCATTGAGAACATTGTGGTCTTTGGTTCCTTTTTTTTTCTTTTTTTTTTTTCTTTTTTTTGTCTTTTAAAATGTTTTCTTCAAGTGCCACTGTGTTCTTTTGGAGTCACATTAAGCACGCAATAAATTTGCATAATGTGGATCCATAATGTTTAATCAAAGCCTCTCTGGAAAGCTGTTATTGTCCATGAGCTCTCATAAATCCTCACTATCACCTCCACATTAAATACTAAAGCTGCCCGGGGTATATTGTGTACTAATCACCTGTAATGTTGAGTTGTAAGGAAATTATCCTCTTTTTTTCCTTTCCTTTTCCACCTGAGCAACCTAAACTTCCAGGAGCCTGGTGCAGAGGTATTTTTTTTAGCAGGTCACTCCCATATTTTAAGGTTTTTTTGGGGTATCTGCATTAAGCTTGGGCTCCCCCTCCTCTCTTGGCAGGCATCCAGCAGATGGATTCTCTATCCCCATCAGGGTGAGTAAGTGGAGGACACCAGAAAGAGATGGAGTGTCAAAATCATTTGCACTTGGAAAGTTATAAGACTCAATTAACTCCCGGGTGTCTTTTTTTTCCTCCTCATTTGTAATTTCCTTTAAATGAGGCAGGCAATAAGGCATGACAGGGGGGGAGGCTGGAGAGCTGCAGATGTACCTGCAGGGTGGACCTGGAGATCCCAACCAAATCCTTCTCCCAGCCTCTTGCCCATAAAAACTCCTCCCTTGGGCTGCAGGGATCAGACCCGTTGGGGGAAAACAGGATGAGTGGAGAAGGAAAATGTTCCACCAGCCCCATCTGCATGATATCCTCCTGCCCTTGGCTCAAGCAGTTGGACCAGAAGATCCCTGCAGGATGCTATAGGCTGTAGGTCCTTCCCCACTGGAATTCTCCAGTCTGTTCTGTTGGCACTGGATGGTTTAGCTGTTACCAGTCCATCAGGTTATCTTGAGGTGACCACCAGCTCCATACTGGTGTCTCCTTTGGGCCCCACCTGCTCTGGTGAGCACTCCCAAGCTGGAACAAAATCCTGAGGGTTCCATGGGCACTGACACAGTGGGGAAAGGATGGTGGAGAAGAAAGCAGATTAATTGTGAGCTGGTTTTTAGATGCCTCCAAAACTGAAATGGGAGCAAAAAGGGAAATGAAAGGAAAAGGTGATACTGGAGCAGATTATTTTTCTCCCTTTCAAAGGTTTGAAAAGTTAGACCTGAAAGGCAAGAAAAAGAAGTGGGCAAGAGAAGCCAGTCCTTATGGATTCCTTATTTCTGTAGGTTACCTGGTGAGGAGATGGACCAATCCTTGGGAATGTATTCACCATACAAAGAGGGTTACAAATAATAGCAACTGATGGGAGGTGACATTTCCAAGCCTCTTAGGAAGCTAATTCTTTAACAACATTAATTCAACGTAATGCAGCCATGAATAGAGATGAGGCTAATGCAGGGTTTGAAAGTTAGGCAGCTTATTCTTGCCCATCTTAATTTGACTAAGTGCCTGATCTTCAGTTGCATTGCTTTTCAGAGCTTTCCTTGGGTTGAACTCCCCAGCTTAAACCAGTTTTATTCCTAAATCTGAGACTGAAACCCAGCTTGATCAGTCCATACATCACCTTGTTTCCCAAGGAGCAGCCACACTCCCAGTGCCAAACATGACTCCTTTGGTGCCACCCAGGCTTGGCAGGAACCACGGGTGCCATCAGCACTTGGTGAGTGCCATGAGGGCATCAGGAGTCAGCACCCATCTGGGAGAGCTGCTGACCTCACTGCCAAAATCCTACACTCCATGGGAGCACATTTCCTTTTCCCATTCCCAGCAAGGGGATGGATAGACCAACATTTCTCTCTTGCAAGATCAGAACCCCTCGTTTTACCCTTACCAAAATGTTTTGCTTGAGAGCTTTCCTTTTGATTTTTAATTATTAACATTTAAACCTCCTTTGGCCAAGCAGAGTCTCAAACCCTAGAAGTGCATTGTTCTGGGATCTTCACCTATTTCCACCACCTGGTGGGTGGATGTCTCCAGCCAAGGTGAGGTCCCCTTGACTGCAAGGGGGGGAATCACTCTTCCAAGGTGCTGCCCCAAAATCATGGATTGGTTTGGATTGGGAGAGACCCTAAAACTCCTTTGCCATGGGCAGGGACACATCCCATAGACCAGGGTGCTCCAAGCCCCATCCAACCTTCAACACTGCCAGGGATGGGGCAGCCACAGCTTCTGGGGGCAACCTGGGGCTCAGCACCCTCACAGTGAAAAATTTCTTTGAAATGTCCAATCTAAACCTTTCCAAGTTTCAAGCCATTTCTCCTCACCCTATCTCTGCCACGACAGAAGAGCCACCATCTCTCATCTTCCACTTTTCTCTTCTTTCATCTCCAAGCAGAAGACTGAAAATTGGTTTGGTTTTTTTGTTTTTCCCCTGCAGTTACCCTTAAGCTGTTTGCTTTCATGTGAATTTTTACTCCCTCAGCCATCCAGCATCCCTGGGACAATTCCTGCATGGAAATAGAGATGGGACAACCCCCCTAGAGCAGCTTTTGGTGTCATTCATGGCTTTGGGAGCAGCTGGAGGTATTTCAAGGTTGCCTGGGTGTAAGCAGGAGCATATTTTAGCACATGGTTTCCAGGCGACCGATGACGCTGCCTTAATTACAAAAGCTGGGAAATGATTTGGAGTTGGGAGCCAGGAGGAGATGAACAAGCAGAGATAAGGCCCTACCTCAAACACAGATAACTTAAAAGATTAGTCGGGCAGACAGCCTGATGCTCACCATTGAACTGAAGTCAAATAGATGGCTTACGGCCAGCATGGAATTAATTTTTTTTTTTTAAATTAAAATATATGTTTTTCAAGGATTTAAATCTTAAAAGGCCTCGTTTCCCATCTGCCTCCCCATGGGAGGGATACTGCATCCTGGATGCAGCAAACTCCATCCGTCAGGAGAGCACTAATATAAAGATGCTGTAAATGCATCACAAGCCCTTGGATAACGTGCCTGAGATGGAATAACCAAGGAAGGGGTCAATTTCTTTCCATCTACAGAATCTTTTTAGATTCTGTAAGATTCTAAAGAAAAGATTCTACAGAATCTTTTTAGAAGGCAGAAAGCAAAGTCTCTCCCACCACCCTCCTAACCACTGAGGTCTTTCTTCTTGTCCCTCTCCTGCTGATATTTCTGCTCCAAGCTCCCCTTAAAACCCCAGGACCTGTGTTCATGTCTCTGAATTTTCTCTTTTTTTCTTTAAATACTGTATTTTGGTAGGTATTTGTTGACCCTTGTCCTTAAGTGGATCTCTCTCCTTTCCTCTGCCAGGTGAGGGTCTAGAAATCTCTTGGGCACTTCTGAACCCTTGGCATCCTTCTGCATCTGATCAAGAGAAAGAAAAAGGACTTTTTTTTTCCTAAATTAGCTGTAAAAAAATAAACTTTCCAGAAACACCGTTTGCAAACCCACCTGAAATCCTCCATCTGCCCATCCCCTGTGCCTCTGCCCCTCCTCTCCTCCTCCTTTTCATAATATCTCCTTTTTATTACAACATCAGTTAAGCAAACTGCCCATCAGCTGAGCAGCTCAGAGCTTCGTGCTCCTCAGCATCCCTTTCCCTCTCAATCTGAGCTGGAGGGGCTTGGGTAAGGTCAAGGGAGAAGTTTTCTGGGGCAGTTTTGGGAGACCTCACAATTCTTTTTATTGATTTCATCCCCTTGCAGTGATAACAGGATAGAGCTCCTCCAGCCTCGACTTGAAGGAAGTTCCCTCCATACCTCATCCAACCTCCTGGAGTGATTTAAAGGATTTAAAGGTCCCTGAGTCGTAACAGATCAATGGACTTGGATAAAAAGACCCTCTTCATCTCAAGCAGAAGAAATGAGATATTCCCAGAGGCGAGAGGTTTTCTGAGCTTGATGGATCTAGTTGGCTCTGGTGGAGCAAATCCCAGGACCCTAAAGGTTTAAATGCCTTCAAAGTTTAAATATTAAAAAAAGCAGAGATTTATTACATGGGGTGACCTTTAAAACGTGTCTCATTAAACTACATCTTCCAGCCCTTGTGGGCCTTGGTGCCTCTGAAGATGAGACCATGAAGCTCAGAGCAATGAGCAAAAAATGGTTAAAAATGTCACCAGCTTATAGACTTTTCTGTAAAACTGAATTGAAAAAGGAACAGGAGGTAAAAAAAGAAAAAGAAAAAGAAAAAAGAAGTCTTAATACCTCTGTGGGCTTTTCCATCCTCTGGAATCATATTTTGTGGCTCTATTATTGTTTTTTTTTTTATATGAGGAGGTTTCTTAATGTACCAGTGTACAACATGACTGAGTCACGAAAAATGTACTGACCATTTAATACATATATATCCTTACTTATATCCATTGATATCCTTTATTTATATGTATTAAATATTCTGTTCTTACAGAAGGATTTTATACCTACTTACACTATTATTTTTTAAACGTGTACCCTAATATAGAGAGAGAATTTTAAAATTCTGAGAGTCACATGTTGGCAGCCAAGTTTTTAATCTCCTGGTTATTAAATGAGATTAATTGATCTCCCTAACCCTATGCAAAGGGCATTGGGTACAAATTTACAGCAGTGGGGCCATTTGGGCACTTGGTGAGGGAAAGATGGCTTCAAATTTCTAATTCTATTAACATCCCCCCCCCAAAAAAAAGAAAATTTATCAACCTACAGATGTTTGCTTAACCACAGCGTGGGGTTAAGCTCTTTGATATTAATACATATTTTTAACACCCAGCACCATGTAGCTGCTTGCTTCTAAATGGAAGCACTTTAGAGTTTCACAAATCTCCAATTTAATTTATTTATTTATTTTCCCATCCTGATTTGGAGTGAAACCAGAGTTTTCAGAGGCTGGGAATTTCAGCACTCCAGACGGTCTCATTGAGGGCTGATTTTAAAAGCAGAGTTTGCAATGCAGATTGGAGAGAGGCTGGGAGGGGGTGGTTGTTTATTTGCTCAGTCCCAGGTATGTCTGTCACTTGGAATAATTAATCTTCAATTAAAAAGAGAAAAAAAAAACCCACAAGTTGGTGGCAAGTTAGCTGAATGCATCTTCAGCTTTATTTCCTCACCTGCGACCCCCCCAGAAAAAAACAAAAAAAAATCAGGAATGTAATAAAATAATGGGATAACTTCCCCAAATGCAATTTGCTGCTCTCCCCTGTAAAATCAACCTAATTACAGACACACATATGGAATGAATGTCACAACCACTGCAGAGGCACCTGAGCCTCAATATTTAAAAGGCAGCAAGAGGGAAATCACGTCTGCAGGGCTAGGGACAGGTGTCAGCCGACCTTCCTGACAAGGAATTGTGTCCCAGAGTCCTAGAAAAATGGTTTTTAAGCCCAGTTTGTAGTCAGAGGGTGATAAGATGAATTTGCACGGGGAATGTGAGGTGAAAACATGAACGTTTGGGTCCTTCTTGCAGCCAAGACTTTGCAACTCAAATCCTGCAAACAAAAAGAATTTCATGTCTCTGGAACTCAAAATGGAGAAGGGGGATCAAAATCCAAGCCCAAAGCAAGGCAGCTGAACTTGTCAACCTATTAATGAAATAAAATCCCACTCTCCAAATGTTTTGTTTGGGGTTTTTTTGTTTGTTTTTTTTAAAGTGCCACAGAATTCCCTCGAGCACCAGAGTTCTGGTGGCTCCCTGGGTGATCAGGTGATTGAAAAATCCCCAGGTGGCTCAGCCTGCTCCCAACTCCTTCTTTTCCAGATGATTTTCATGCATATGGTGGGCTGGACTGACAGCAAAATCATATTTCCCTACAGCCAGTGGCATCTGGATTAATCAGAGTGGATTGAGCATCTCCCCAGGGCTGCTCTTGAGGGAGTGGTACCCAGAGGGTGGGATGGGGCCAGGCAGGTGGGGAGATGGAGCCAGGAGTGGGAGGAAAAGGGTCAGAAATCTTTTCCCAGCCCATTTTTAGGCTCGTGGAGAATTAATTTAGTTTGTCCCACATCAGGCTCCAACACGTTGGCTCCTGGGGGGTTGTTCAGGGGGAGGGGGATGCTGCCCCCAAACCCAGCACCAAAATCCTAATAATTAGAGCAGCTCCTGGTGTCCCAGGGGGGGGGATGTTGTGGTGTTGCTCACATCACAGGGGTGTGGGTTCTCCAGTGTCTGATAAGGGTTGAGCTGACATTAAAGCTTCCCATTTTCTGTTCTAATACATCAGCGTTTCCCTGAAATGAGCAGATTTTTTACCTAACTGGGGTTAGCACTGAGGTCACGCAGATACAACTGTGGAAATGTAGATTGTGCAGGAAACACAGCCAGAGATCAGTGCCTGCTGAAAACCTCTAGCTTTCTCTGAATTTGTAGCAGTTGCTTTGCTTAATCTAATTTATTTTAAATATTTTGGCATTCCCTTGAGATCCAGGATGTGCAGTTCAGGGGGTTCTGGAGAGAGAAGTGTAACCTGTTGTTGATTTTCAGAAGATATTCGTTCAACCACCCACATGAAAGATTTTCAACAGGTTTATCCAGAGGGAGCAGAGAGGAGCCACAAACACCTGTAGAGAATTATTTTGGGCTGCAGGCAGCTCCACAGTGGAGTGTGAAGATGAGAAGATGAGAGCAGCTTGGCTGAATGCCAGGAAAACATTGGGAGGGATTTTTTGTTTTTTTTAAATCTTATTTTATTTTTAGGGGGTTTTTTAGGTGGGTTTTTTTTTTTGTTTGGTTGGTTTGGTTTGGGTTTTTTTAGTTTTTTTGTCTATTTTTTTTTCCTGTCACACCACACCAGTTTGTCATAACCTATGCAGATGGGGAAAAAAAAAAAAATTAAAGAAAAAAGAGGGGAGAGGGTTGGAGCAAAGCTGGGTATGAAAGTTGTCTGGCCCCTTGCCAGCTCCTGCATCTGTTTTTGATTTTTTTTTTTCTTTTTTTTCAAGTCATTTAACCTTCCCACCCGTCACGGTGGGGACTTTTTCTGCAGCACATCTCATCTCAGCACAGGCAGATCCTGTTGGTTTTATGCTCTTCCATTAATCCGACGTCTTTTTATGGCTCTGCCTGAAAGAAATCCCCTCTCCCTGCTTGAGTTACATGAGAAATGCCCAACCTTGGGTTTTATTCCAGCTCCTTTCAGCTTTCCCTAAGTAAATGAATTGCAGGAGCACAGAGAGATGAGAGGGAAGCTAATTGGGTACCAGGGATGCCTGCAAGGCCACAAGCACCAGTGTGTACCTGCTCTGAAGACCTTGACACCAGTGGAAAAGGGTGATTTATGAACACTATGAAGCTACCACCACATTTAATATCCCCACACACACACACAACCCAACTTTATTTTTGAACTTTAATTTTAAAGTTCTTTTTTAAAATACTAAACTGTATTTTAGCATTTGGAGTGATGTAATTTTCTGGGGAACACTTTGCAGGTGCTGCCCCTTCAAGTTTTTTCAGGAGAAGCCAAGAGAGGATTTATTTTTCCAGGTTAAATTTCTAAAAAAAAAAAAAATAAAAAAATAAAAAATTAAAAAATAAAATAAAATAAAAAAAAAAAAAAATCAGTCCGTTGAGTCTGTGTGCCAAGGGGTTAAAATCTGCTGCAGCCTAAAGGGTCTCCATCACCCTCACAGCCCCTCTGAGTGCCACAGTGCTCTGGTACTGATGGTGCAAAAGCTCCAGCAGAAAGAGATCAGGCACAAACCAAAGAAAAAGTTCCCTGTGGGTGCCAGGTTCATCCCCGTTTCCTTATGGACCCATCTCCTCTCCTCTCAGCAGACCTCTCCTGGCTGTGACTGACCACAGGTAGCACTTTTTTCCCCTTTTCTTTCCCCAAAACAGCTCGTGATGGAGATGGTGCTTCCATTTGTAGCTATGGAAACCACGGATTCTGCTGATCCCGTCCCCCCCTCACCCTCCCAAACTGCTTTGGCTGAGCAGGAGGGGCAGGTGCTGGATGCAGTTGGATATTTTCCAGCAGGATCTCACCATTCCCATGCTGGGATTGGGGTTTGGAGCAAGGGCTCCTGGGCAGCCACAGCTCCCACAGCCCCCAGCTGGATGCCCAGGCTCTCCAGCATCCCCCCAGCTAGGAAGCTGTGTGCTGAGATGACAGAAACCAGGATGATTTCCACTGAAATCTTTATGCTTTTGGCAGCAGCAAGGATTGGGGCAAATGCTGTCTGGTTTGGGGACTTTCTCAGCCTGATGTCCTTCATCTTAGGGAGCAGCTGAGCCTCAGGAACAGCCCGTTTTGGCTCGATGCTGCTGATGGGCATCTCCATCCTGGTTCCCTCAGCCATTTCTACCTCCAAAAGCTCCTTTCGCCAGTCTCTCCCCAGCCTAAGCTCCACCAGTCACTCCAGTCTGCAGCTGCTTGTTGGATTTTTAATTATTCTTCATTATATTTAAGGCAATTTTTGAAAAAAAAAAAAGGAAAAGAAAAGTTTATGGCAATTTACTCTGGTTTGTAATTAGAGCCGGTGATTAGAAAATCTTTTGCTTCGTGATGGAGTTTCCCTTTAAAGAGAGAGAGAAAAAAAAACCAACCCTAAATCAGAAAAGGGGAATAGAAAAAGGCCGCCAAAAGAGCTCAAAGACTAGAATTAAACAGATTATATCTCATTACTTCCAAATGGAAAGGAAAGTTGCAGCTTATTAAAGCAGTTGTATCTGCAGCTGGGCAGGAAGAGAAGAAAATTCCCCCCATGGGCAGGAGCTGGGGTGCAGCAATGGGTTGCAGTTGGTTTGGGGTGGAGGGGGTGCTGATATTTTTCCAAGTTTTCTGTTCTTGGTGGGAAACAGATAACTTTTTATCATTTTTTCTTTCTTCTTTTGTTCTGCTGATTTGGCAGAGAAATTGCCACCTTGGTTTCAGCCCGTTTCAAGGCCAAAGTTAATTAAATAATGTGTCCCACAGCCCAGGCATCCCCCCTCCCTGGTGTCATTTCTGGATGTTATCTGTGCACAGAGCTCATCCCCCAGTGAGGGAAAGGAAGAAAAGAGGAACTTGGGAACTCTAAAATGAACCATTTCATTGCCCTGGGATGTGTTTTGGTGCCAGTTGCCCAATCAGAGAAATTCAGGTTAAAAAAAAGAGTTAAAAAGAATGGTTGAGAAGAAACAGGAGGGGCTTGGTTGCACCTTCTGTGGCTGCTTGAGCATCAGCTTAGCCCACAAAGCCTTGAGAGGTTTTTATTTCCCAACTGTCCCACTCAGGGAAGGTTTCTCATTGTATGGGAAGATGGAAAAGGGATCTGGGTAGAGGGAAGGATGAGCTGAGCTGTCCCGAGGGGGAGCAGAGACCCAACACAGTCATTACACACCTGGGCTGAGCACCCTGGCATCCCCAGCTGTAAAATCACAGCCCAGGGACTTTCAGAGCTCCAGGTTTTGGGGGGTTTTCATGGGTTACGTGTTATTTTAGGGTGAAATCTGGGCTTTGCTTTGCTGGAAGGGGAGTGGGTAGGCAGACACGGTGCCCTCTCCTCCCCAGCCCCAGGTCTGGTGTCTCAGCATCCTTTGGTTCTTGCCACTCCTCCAGAGATGCTGAACTCATGGGTGTGCTGCAAACCTCCAACCCAGCCAGCATGACCTTAACAGAGCAAGGCAGAGCAGGAGACAAATAGAAGGCAATGAAACCCACTTAACTGGAGATCAGATTTGCTCTCAGTGCCGTCTTCTCCTCTTTTTATTCTTCCCCCCCTCCTAAGGAATTTTTTTCATTAGCAACTAACAAAAAATTATTTCAGTGCTTGACACCTCTAGAGTGGTAGCAGATTTGTAGTGTGCATTAGCCTGGGAAGTTTATCCTGACCCTTAACAGGCTGGAAGAGGGATGGATGCATTTTGACTGAACCAGGGGGGAGCTGATTGCTGCCTCAAGAACTAATTCGTCTTCATAGCAGATGCCCGTCAGCAGTTGGTAAAAAGGAGTTAGACCCAAGGTCGTGCTCATTAGCTGCAGAGGAGAGCTGCAGAGGAGGGGACAAGAAGCTTGCAATCCACATGGATGTTTGGGGATGGAGTGTCTGGGCTGGGAAGGATTTTGGCTTTTCCATGTAGGTGGGTGAGGCTGAGCACTGGTTAGGGATGCTCCAGGTCACCCTGGCACAATGGATTTTGAGTGGTTTTGGTGTTGGGAAAGAAAGGGTGGAAGCATGGAATGTTTTTTTGGTTTTGGGGTTGTTTTGTTGTTTTTTTTTGGAGATGGTTCTGTGAGGCTTTGGAAGTATTGGAAGGAGATGAGGTGCCCAGTGCTGGGCTGTTCAGGGTGTGACAGATGGGAGAGGAAATAAAACTGTGGGAGGGTGGGAAGGGGTGATGGCAGAAAAGCTTTTTGCTGGTTTTGAGTGTCAGGAGGGAGCCATAGAGCTTCCTGCCCAGCCCCAAAACTCAGCCCATTGAACTCCATAAAGGGAGAAACCAGCCCCAGGCAGGACTCAGAACTCCCATAAAACTCCAGCACAGCCTCTGCACTCACGTTTTCTCCTTCACTGGGGACATTGCAATGAGACAGGAGAGGAAAAGGTTCTGTCCTTTGGGCAGGAGGACAACAGAAACCCCCAGTCTGTCCAACCACCCCAAACCCATCCCAGTCCCCCCACATGCTCTCTCCAGAAGGGAATTTTCCTGGCAGTAAGTGTGATCCATCACTGAAACAGCCTCTTGTGGCTTGTGCCACCGTGTGATTGAAGCTTCCATTAACTTGCATTTCCCTTTTTTTCCCTATTCTTCCCTCATTTTCTTTTTTTTTTTTTTTCTTGAAGCTTCACTTTTCTTAATTTGATGAAATGTGTTTAATCACGTTGTTTGCCAGCAACTTACTCCCAGAATTCCCCCTCCCAGTGACTTGGGGGGGGCAAAAATCCACATTTTTGAGGTGTTCATATTTTCCCCTGTGGTTGGTGATTACCCAAGTGAGGCTCAGGGGTGATTTTGGGGTGGTTATAACTTCCCTCACCTCCAAGAGTTGTCTTGGAACAACCAAAACCACCAAGAAAATAAACCCTTATTTTAAACATTTTTAAAGTTGTCAGGTTTTGGATTTTGATCTTTGGGTTTTGTGTTTGTTTGGTTGGTTTGGTTGGTTTTTGTTTGGGTTTTTTTTTGTTTGTTTGTTTTTTTGTTTTGTTTTGTTTCTTGTAAACTCCTGGGGACAAATGGCTTTTGATTTTTACCTTCTCTTTGTCCTGTGCTTTCTTTCCTTTTGCTTTCCTGCTTTTCCTCTTTGCTTCACTTGCTTTCGCTTTCTTGCTGGGATTCCTGGGTGGGAATATTACTCTGGGATTGCAATGTTCAGAGACAACAGTTAAAGGATGGATTCTGCCTCCCAAAAAAGGAAACTGGCTTTGCTACTCAAAAATCAGAGCTGTGTCCCAACAGAGCCCATTGGGCAGTGCCCTTGCAGCATGAACACCTGGAAGATTTGGAAAAGGGACTAAACCTGTCCTGTTTTCAGGTAGGAAAATGTGAAACTGGTCAATTGAATGACTTGCAGCCTGCTATTCCATTTCTATGGAAAACTTTGCCAGTTTTTTAGAAGAGAGAATTAGTTTCTTCAGAGCACCCAAGTGGTACATTTTCTACAACCCCCCTGGAAGTCTGACTTCAGAAGATTACCACATTTGATCAGTTCACCCGGGTTTCCATATTAATTCACTCTGAAAAGGAGCTGAAGGTTTGCAGAGATACCTACTCTACCCTTTTGTAGCACATCAGAGAAGAGTTCTAACTTGGTGATAAAAATAATTCAGAGATAAGGGAGTAATCATCAAGTGCTCCCTCTATGAATGCAAATCAGGGCTTTCCCCGTGTGTTGTTTTCCCCCAGGTACTGATTTTTCCAGCCAGGGTTTTGCTGAAGTTGAGTTGTTGGGTGGGAAGGGAGCAGAGCAATTAATGGGGTTTGATAAGGTGGAACCTCCAGCTGCAGCATTTTGCAAGAAGGAGGAGGTGGAGGTAGCCAGGCGGCACCTAAGGGCTCTCCTCTCTCAACTGGGGAGACACAAGCTGATGTTTTGGCACAAAACCAAGGAGATACCATCCACATGAGTGTTAGGATGCTGCTGGGCTAAAAGCAGATCTCAATAAGCCAAGCAAGCACTGGATGGGCTCCATCATCCAATCCCACCTTCACAGTCCAGCTTCCCAAGTGATCCCATGTTTCTTCCCTTCCCTGTTTAAATAACATCAAAACCACTCCAGGGCCTCAGGAAGGATCCAAAACCTTTGTGGCTGACATGAAGATTGATTGAGGCATCTCCTGCCTCCATCTTCAATGTCCATCTTCTCTCAGCTGCATCAATTACAGAAGAAAACTCAGGGACATGCAGTGGGATTCCTCAAGGTCTGTTATTTGGGGGCTTTTTTTCTGATCTGGGTGATTTCTAGCTATTTGGGCCCCCCAGGAATGCACTTCTGTGTTTTAAAGTGTAATGTTCTTAATATAAGGAGTAGTATTTAGGGCTTATGAGAATACTACACAGAATAGTGTTGTAACAGTCATTATGAATAAAAGTTTTATTCTAATACAAATAGCACTTATGAAACTTAAATGAATCTGTAGAGCTGGTGGGAAAAAGAAGGGAGAGGTTCTTTGCCAATTATTTTTCTTCAAAAATACTTAGAAGATGAAATAAAATAAAATAAAATGCCAACCCACTCCATTCATTTACTTATAAATTAATAAAATCCAGAGAGAAATAAGCAGTTAACATATCTAGATTTCAAAAGCCAGAGGGATTTGGGGAATAATGGAATCTGACCTTCTGCCTCCCAGCACAGGCTGCAGGGGGGAGCATCTTCCCTGTTGCTGCTGAGCTCTGGGGCTGCAGCCCAACTGCTCTTCAGAGGGCTTGCCTACACACACAGGCCTGAAAACCCACATTTGGACCCTTCTTAGTAAAAAAAAAAATATAAAAAATATCTCCTTTTGGCTTTGCCCCCTTGGTTTTTTTTTTTCTTTCATTTTACTTCGACTAGAACTCAGAAGGATTCCAAGCTTTTCTTTGTTTTGCCTGTAAAAACTCTTCTGCAACTTGCTCTTGCAATTCTTTAATATTTGTTAAACCTCTGTGGTCAGACATTAGAAAGATTTGCAGAGCAGCAGATGAAGGTTTTGCCTCTCTGCCTGGAGCATCTTTAGCAGCAGGTGCATCCCTGTCTTGGGGGGAGTCTCCAAGGAAATTGGACACGAGGGGGTTTGACCTGCATTAACTTCTCTCCCTCATGTTTCTTCCTTACAGCTGGACTCTGCAGGTTGAAGGTCATTCATAAACCTCTTTTCAAATTATTTTACAGTGTTGGGAGTCACCCTGAAAGAGGAGAGGAACCTGCAAATAGGCAGCAGGTTTGCACCTCGTTTGTCTCATCAGCTAAATGAGGTGTGGGCTTTGCTGGGCACACCCAGGCTGCAGGGATCCCTGCTGCTGGCTGAAGGGAAAGAAAAAAACCTGGTGAGGTTCCACCTCTTTAAAAGAAAAAAGCTTTTAAAATGGAAAATCAGACAGATAAAAGAGGTAAAACCCAGGTACTGCACATTTTGCATGGCGAGGAGGAGAAATAAAATAGATAGGGGACAGTATCTTCTATGTCAGAATGATGTCTCCATTCTAGGTCTGTGTTTGCTCTCAGCTCACACGGATGCTCTTCACGTGGAATGCTCTTGGAAACCCCTTTGTGTTCCCCACTGAGCTTGACAACCTGCAATTTCTCCAAATCAGGCTCAAAACCCCCTCAAATGATGTTCTAGAAACACAGCCAGAGCTGAAATCAGAGCTGCAGATCCTTCCTGTGGTCACCTCCATTCATACCCTGCAATGGTAGCACCAAATGGTGCCTCAAAGGTGAGTTCAGCATCTTGGCCACTCTTTTGCTTTTTATTTCAAGCTAGATAGAGACATTTTAATGCATTTCCAAACAAGCCAGTGAAAGTTCTGTTTCTAAGGGTGTCACTGGGCTTCTCAAAGTGACTTTGGGAAGGTGGATGGAGATCACGGGGTTTTTCTTACTGTCATCCAGATTCGTGTCTGGATGCCAAAGAGGAGAGCAGAAATGGGAGATGAGGAGCAAACAGAGCTTGCAGAGGGTTCAAAAATAAGTTGGTTATGTTCACAGGTCACCTCTAGATCTCACCTCCTTGAAGCCCTCTTTCTGCATCTTCATCCATCCCATCTCCCGGAGCAAAGAGCCAAACACTGGGAACCACAGCCTCTCTTTTCTCCATCCCCTCCTCTCCTGCTTGCCATCAAAGTCTCAATATTTTGAGCCCTGGTTGATGCCCATCCTGATGTCCCTGTGCCACCTAGGGTTGGATCAACACCTGCCAATCCCCCCCCCTCTGACAGGAATGGGGAGAGGATGTCAACCTGGCTGGGATGCACAAAGACGTGGCAATGATAATAAATTGGCTTGTCAAAGAGGAGGGCAGCTTTGCTATTAATGGAAATAATGGCAGATTACACGGGCTTTTGTCACACAATATAATCAAAGGCAGGATCAAAGGGAGGGAATATAGCAAATGGTTAGCAGGCAAGACATGCTAATGAGATAAAAACGCTAGCCTTGCCACCTCTCCCAGCTTCAATTGAAGGATAATTGATACTAAATAATGTAATTTTGAGCAGTGGTGAAATGCACTTAAAGCCAGCAGACAAGGCTGTGAAAATGTTTTAGTTTTGCTGTTACTTTGGCTGTCATTTTCATCACTTTTTTTTTCTTTTTTTTTTTTTTTTTCTCTCTTGCCATGGCAGCTGATGGCGTGTGTAGGAGCTGCTGGGGAAAGAGACAATGAGTGGAAAAAGACAAAAAAAGTCAAATTTTTGATGGCAATTTCCACAGCTTTAAATCTCTTGTGTGAAGCCCCTGAGGCAGGTTGCCTCGATTGCACCGTGGTGGGATTTGGGAGGTGAGGAGAGCCCAGAATGGCACTGGCTTTGCCACCACCATGCTCATATTTGGCTGAAATAAATGTTGTTTCAACCTGCTGCTTGAAATGCAATTGAAAACTTGGTGTGACTTAAAGGTCAATTTCAATGCCCTTTCCAAGAGTCTCTAGCAGTGATGTAGCTGAGTACAAAGCTGTGGCATGGTGTGATGGCAAAGGGATGGGATCTACCCTGAGACTCCATGGGGTGGAGGTCACTGAGTAGAGATGCTGAAATGCTAAACTGGAATTTAACAAACCCAACACCTTCTTAAAATTGGGTCCAAGGTGTCCCAGGAGCTGTGTCAGAGCCAGCTTTCTGTGCACCTCCCAAGCCCACCTGGATGAAAAGAAACCAAGTAAAATGGGGTTTGAGATGGGATCAAGCTTGACCTGTCAGCCACAAGACAAACTGACTCCTCATTTCCAAATAACACAATTGTGTTGGCAGGATTTTTACAGATCCTTTCGACTCCTCTAGCTAGGAGAGAAAACAAGAAGGCAAAATACACCCATGCAGTGGTGTCCCTGTGCTTGGCTGAGATCATTTGAAGTGTGGTTGTACAAATCTCAGGGAGTGGGTGAACAAGCAGCATCTTTTCATGTGCTTTGGTCAAGGTTTTGCCTGAGCAGAAGTGCCTGGGTTGCCCAGAACAGAGGGGTTAGTGATGAGCTGGTTGTGGCTGGTATGGGGATGATGAAGGAAGTGATTCCTGACAATATAGGAAAGGATCCAAGCAGTTTATTCCCGTTATAACCTCCTGCCTGTGTGGAGGGTGTGCACTGAGGACACATGGCAGAAAACACAAGTGTGAGCAGAGTTCCTTGGGGAAAGGACTTCACAAGGTTCAGCTACTTTTTCCCATTTATTTATCCAGTCACAGGGGTTGGGGTTAATTTTCTGGAGAAAAAAAAAAATAAATTCAGTGGGAATAAAATGGTTCTGCAAACAGCTACTGTTTCTTTCTGAATTCCCAGTTAATTTGGGGTGGAAGGGGTGAGTCTTTCTAAAAATTATTCTTCTGCTCCCATTTCCATCTCTTCTGAAATGAAATAAGAGCACTGTGAACCAAAGAGCCAGGAGCCATGTTTTAATGGTGTAAAAAATAAACCCTTTTGAAGCTGCTGATGGCCTCCCTGCCTTGTTTTTTTTGTCTATGAGGCTTCAGTGGTGGCTTGCATTTAGGACGAGCAGGGTTTGGGGTCTACCCAAGAGGAGATTTCCTCATAAATCAGCTACTGGAAAACAACAAAAAAATAAAAATAATGCCCGGGTCTCCTTCTGAATGTTTTTTATTTGTTTTTATGAGTTTAGCTAAGAGCTGGAGGACGACAGACTCTGCTTGAGGTGAGGGAGAGAAGCGGAGGTGAGAATTTTATATATATCTTGCCTGTGGTCATCCAGCAGAGAGGCTGCCAGAGGATGGCTGGGCCAAGGTATATTTAGACATGAGTTAAATGGAGCATTCAGCCACCAGGGATGGGAGCAGCAGCTCCAGCTGCTGTTTGAAATCACACATGTGGGGTCAGGGTGGCCACCATCCCCTCCCTGCTCCCGGCACTGAGAGGGATGGAGGTGTCTGAGGTGTGCTGGCTCCTTGTTTGGTCTCAGGTTGTCTGCCAGGTTTCTCATCTGCTTTGATGCCATGGGAAGACCTTCTAGAGGCCTCCCACCACCTCTGGATCAGCACCTTGCAGATCCAGAGAGGATCTGCAAGAAAGCTGGGGAGGGACTCTTCATAAGGGCATGGAGTGATAGGACAAAGGGTGATGGCTTTAAACTGGCAACCTAAAAATTTAGGTTGGACAATAAGAAAAAATTCTTCACTCTGAAGGTGCTGAGCCCCTGGCCCAGGTTGCCCAGAAAAGCTGTGGCTGCCCCATGCCTGGCAGTGTCTCAGGTCAGGTTGGATGGGGCTTGGAGCACCCTGGGCTGGTGGGAGGTGTCCCTGACCATGGCTTTGAGGTCCCTTCCAACCCAAACCAATCAGGGATTATGGGATTCTGTGCTCGGATGGAGCAACTCGCAACATCTTGAACCTCCTCCAGTTTTAACAAGGAGAAACTGCAGAACAAAGCATCCTGGAGGAGGTGTTCTCAGGCTGTGGGAGAGAGAGAAGAGATTAAACATGAAAGAAAGATAAACTACTGCCTTTTAGAAACACAATATTAGCACCCAGCTTATGTCTGATGAAGTGATTCATGTAAAGCCTCCCAGGAGATGCAGGGAACATTCCTGCTCTTCCAACCCAACTCTGGACCCAGCAGCTTTATTCTTTGGAAATGTAGAGGCAGGAGGGTGATGCTGGGAATTGGGGAAAGTTGGGAAGGATCCTGGAGTCAGGGACAACTCGATGCTGCTAAAAAATTCCCTTTTCTTTCCCTCCTCACCTCTGTTCAAAGCTTCTTGGTCAGAGGGAGATGGTCTGTAAGCTGCAGCTTCTGTGTTGTTCCCCAAGGCCTCTTTTTTTTTTTTTAAATTTTCTTTTTTTGTTTCCCCCTGCTTGTTTGCTCCTTTTTAGCATACAGTTTGAAGGTTTTCTGCCTGAGCTTGTGTTTTATTGATCCGGTTGCTCTCAGCTCCTTTTCTCCAGCCCTTCATTAAAGCTGGGATCACACCTTCTGAAGGTCTCCCTCAAGGCTTCTTGCTTGTGGAAACTCTATGATTATGGCTGAGGCTGGTGGACTTGAGACCACACTTGCTCTTTCCCTTTTTCCTTAGTGCAGAGATGCTCTATTTACCATTGAATTTCTTTTCACACTTGTTTTCCTCTGGCCTTGAGAGTGAGGAGGAAAAAGAGGGCTCTTGAGTTTGCTTTGTTGGCTTCATTGATTAGTGTCTTTTGGGTTTCATGTCGTTAGAAAGAAATTTATGAGAGGTGGGATCTTCTGGCTGTTGTCTTTAAAGGGAAAAAGGTCATGTTAATTATCCAGCATCATTATGACAACAGCCAAGGGAAGAATTGTTCTGTTCCTGCCTGTGTGTGGGAGTTTGTGTGCTAAGGATACTCCAGTTCACATAATACAATCACTATCATGGCTTCAGACAGGTTTGTAAACTGAATTTCTATAAAATTTAATGAACTTGGAAAGGGGAAGGTAGAAGTTAACTCCTGAAACACTGGACACCAAAGACATTCAGCAGAAGGTCCCTCAAAGTTTTCTCTTCCCTCTAAACCAAAGTGCTAAGAGTCATCCAAACCAAATATTTATCAGCTGGAAAAAGCCAGATCTCCCTTTATGTTTTTAAAACATTTTTTTGTTCTGATCGTTTGGGGAAAGTGTCTCATTTGAAAACCACCTGCACTCATTTAAGAAGGCACGAATCAAGATAACAAATAGCACCCCCTTGCCATTCATTGAACTGGGAACAATTGCATTAGGTTTTTTTTTCCTCCTTCCAACTGTTCTCAAATAGACCATAGGAGGGCTATTTTAGATCAATAATCTTTTTTTCCCCCCCTGTCCCTTAATATTCCAGGTCAGCTGGCAAATGGAGAATTACTCTTTGTGCAGTCCTAAAAAGCTCCTGTTATCACCCATCTGAGACGGCCACTTGCCCCAGATAAGGGAACCACAATCCGAGCCAATGGGTAATAAAATGAATTGGTTTTTGGAACGAGCAGCCACCAGGTTTGCCCTTGACACTGTCTTCCCCCTCCCTGCAGCCCACATTTGGATGCTCTGGCAGCCTGATTCCCTTTATTCCCCTTTATCTTGTGTGCGTGCCTGTGCTCGCTCCCTCCCACCGCGCCGCTCCGTGGCGGAAATTCATTAAGGAACTTTGCAATTTGATGGGAGATGGGGAAATGCCATCTGCTACCCAACTCCTGCTCTTCCTCAGCTGCCCAGCTCCTGCCCAACCCCAACCAATGTCACAGCCATTGCCTGAGCCCCCACTCACTTGCCTGTTAATAGCGAATGAAGACGCACTTCCCGCTGCTGAATTTCCTCCTCTAAACACTGCGTTGGGAACAGAAATAACCCCATTACTGGGCCAGGATGTAATTTAGCCAGAACACTAATCTTCGCTGCTCTGAGACGGGGCTGTTAGTCTGCAGCTGGTGTTATTCTCCTTAGCCCTTATTCCTTGAGCTGGGAAAGCCATTCCCTTCTCAGACAGCTTCATTTCAGTCTGATTAGCTGGGGGCCCACAGGTGACTGGCTCTAATATCCTCCCCTCTGTGGGTGCTACCTTAAGGAGTCCAGGGTGTGTGCTAGAGGAAGCCTTGCTGCAGAAAATAAAGCTCAGCTCCAGCAGAGAAGAAGTTGCTTTATTGCTGCATCCTTCTGTGCTGAACATGGGCCAGGAAGATATTTCCAGGCTGCTCTGGAGCATCAAATACCACCAGAGTCATGATGGGCTTCCAGTTCCAGCTCAAGGTGGTGGCATCAGCATCTGCCTCTTCATGAATATCCAAGGGCCTGAGAGGCACCAAGAAGTAAGAAATTCCTGGGAGGTTTGCTGGGTTAAGGAGGGATTTGAAGGTCTCTCATTGTTCACTCAGGGTGCAAGAGGTTGGTGAGGTGCAAGGGGAGGGTTTTCCTAAAAAAGCAGGAATTGTTTTGCTGTGATTCAGTATCAGATGGGGGCTAGAAGGTCTCCTTACAGAGAGAAGTTGGTGCATCTCTTCCAAAGAGAGATCTGCCCTTGATGCTGACCTTCATCTAGGTGACAGAAGGGCAGAGTGGCTTTTAGGCAGGAACATTGATGCCCCCAATGGAATATTGCTCCTCTTTGGCCCTGGAGGTAACCCAATGGAGCACATTAAGCTCAGGCAGACAGCTCTGGGACATTTCTCATTAGAAGGGATGCTGGTGGGAGGAAGGAGTCAATGACATTGGGCACCAACTCACTCCCCCTGTCTCCCTTCCCCACTTCCCATGAGCTGGATCATCTTGCCCTGGCTCAGTCCTGGGGCTGTCTGATTTGCATCAGTCAGAAGGCAGTCTGCTCTGCCTCTGATGCCTTTTTTTTTTTTTTTTGGTTTTTCTCCCTGGGCAATGCTCATAAGACTTTCTGGGGGACTTCAACCGAACTGTGAGTCCATCGGACACTTCCAGCTATTCCCAGTGCTGTTTCCCAAATCCCCGTGCTCTCCAAAGGGAGACGTTTCTCAAGGCTCTTTTAAATCTCAAGTTTTCCTTCAGCTTTGTCCTTCCAAGCAGGCAGCCCCAGCAGTGACAGAGCCATCTCCCATCAGCTCTCTCCCTGCCTCCTCGCCTTGCTCCCGGCTACCGATCCGGGTCTCCTCTGGCAATAATTCTCCCAGGTCATCAGACCAAGAGAAGCAATTTCAGATAAATTGTGATAGTTTCAGACTTTTTGCATTAAACTCTGAACTTTGGGAGCTTGGCTGGCACTGAAACTGTTGGTGATGTGCAGCCTGGGGGGAATTTGTATTTATTTATATCCAAAGAGCTTCTTGCTGCAGAGGCCACAGGGATCAACGGGAAGAAGGGGAGGGGAGGGGGACAGAAGCAAGGAGTATGTCTTTGGCCTTTCCTCCCTCTTTTAAAACCCAAGACAACTCTGTGTTCAATGGTCTCTGCTAGCACAAGAGGCCAGCAGAAGGCCAGCACGTGGTCAAAATGGAGCAAAAATGGAGCAAAAACGGAGCCTTTCAGGGGGATTTCTTCTTTGCAGGGTCTGGCTCAGTGGCTCTTTTCTGGAGTTTGTTCTATTTAGTGACAGCAGAAAGCCAGGGCCCTGCTCTCTGTTTGCTCTTCAGCTGTAGAGGAGATGGGGAGGATCAGCAGTGATCCCAAAAAGTAGGAGAAAGGGGAAAAGAAAGGAGCTCAGCTAAATCTCCAGGCATCATCTGCTTTTGTTTTGTGAGGGGGAGGCTTAAAGTAAATATTTAAAGATATTTCATCTTGGCACCTTCTGAAGTACCTTTTTAATTCTATGAGTAATCCTACTAAAAACCTGAAAAATTGTGAAAAATTGTTTGGTCACCCATTCCTTTCCAAATTGCTGAAATACTTTGGACCCACCCCGAGCGAATCTCACTCAAAATTCTGGAAAACTTTAAATATTAATGGAAGAAGAAGTTTATTTTGCACGTCTCTTGCCCAGCTCAGCCACAGCATCCCTTCACACCTCCTACGGGTGGGTCTGCATTTAAGTGATGATGGAATTAGAGTCCATCTCCACGACGTGCCCATCTGCTGCTGGTTCAGTGACCTACATGAGGTGAAATGAGATGTGCTGGGCTCCATCCAGCTCCTGGAGCTGTCACATTGCCCCATTGTAAGCAAAAAGGAGCATTGCCCAGCCTGAGTAATGGAAAATCCCATCCTAAAATGCCCAAGAGGCAACGTTTTGGTCCCTATATCATAACTCAGTTGTGTTTCAGGTTGGATTCTGCAGGTGTGAGTCAGAAAATGTAGAGAAAATAGAAATAAAAAGTCATACAGGTGACCTTTTTTTTTCCCCCCCTCCATTCACTTGAATCCAGGTGCTGTTTTATTTTAGAAAAACTTCAAATCTCGTGAATTTAGTGAGGCTGGTGCATCCCTGGCTTCCATCCCTATTCGAATTTGCAGCCCTACAGATGTGCTTTTCTTCCCTCTTATTCCCAGCCCATCCCTCATAGACCAGATGGAAAGTTTACCCTTCCCAATCTAGTGCCATCTCTGCATGTAAATGAAGAAAACCTGTCAAGCCAACACCTTCCTCCAGGACTAAATTGACTTTGAAAGCTGATGCTTCCAAAATACCCAAACAACCAGGAAAAACATTCCCCAAAGGAAAAGAATTAATAACCACAATGTTTTCTAATATGCACACTAAATAACTCCTTAAATCTAAATGAAATCTATATTGCATTCATTTTCAATTTTCGAGCCAAGGCTGGGTTACTTTGGCTCCACATTCATCCAAATTTCATGCTTCTCCTTTGAATCCAGCTTATCAGAAACCTTTGCTTGCTTTTTTTTAGCTCCCAGTTGCCTTCCAGTAGGTTTTCAAAACTCAAATCAAAGCAACAACCTCCATGGCGTGCAAGAAAATGACTACCCTGTGTCCTTGTCCTCCTGTGTGTATTTTTTGGGCATGATCCCTTGTGATGGCCAGAATCTGGGGACCCAACCTGCTGAAATCCATCTCTGTTCAATAGACCAGAGGGAGAAATCTCAGTTTGGGGTGGTTTTGAGCTCATTGCAATGAGTTTTGGGGAGTTTGGTGAAATGAATCTCCCTCCCACACCAGGATTGATCTTGCATTCCCTATGGATAAGGTGCCCACATCATTCCTCTTCCAGTGGATGCCTATTTTTTGCCTATTTCAGAGCAAAAAAAGAAGGATGGTGCCTGTTCAAAATGGTTTTTATAACCTCTGTAGGCAGCTCAGGGGATCTGCACCCATCAGCCATGTTCCACATCATCTTTGGATTGTCAGGATGACATCTCCTGGCCTGTTTGCTTCTTGCTGGCTCATCTTTGCTGCCTTGAGGAAGCCAGACCTGAGATGTTTTCCCAAGTGGACTTTGTTGCCTTCAGTTTGCTGCTATGAAATGATCAGAGCTTTGGAGACGTGGCTCCAAAGGGCACCAAAATGTCATCATTTTCTGCTCCCTAGTGGCACCCATCTGGGGGTTTCTGTGGTTTTGGTGGGATCCCCATGGCAGCATCCCAGGCAGGGGCTCTGCCACAACATGTGAAAGACCAAAACCATCACCAGCTTTTGCCTGAACTCACCCAAAACCAGTTCCCAGAGGCCAGCAGACTGGGACACCAGCCCAAACAGGACTGAGGGGGAGACACCAGCAAGGTCCTTGAGAAGGAGCCCACAGAGGTGACAACTTTTATTTAAATTCTGGGTGGCTTGCAGGGCTCCCAGCATCACCCGTGGCCTGAAGACACAATTAGAAACCTGAGCCCAAGCAGAGGAGCAGATGGACAGCAGTTGTTTCACTCTCTGCCTGCACCTGCCAAATGAGCTTTCCTCCCCGAGCTCTTTCCAAGTGCTCTTGGAAGCAGAAGGAGCTGGCAAGCTGGTGGCTGCCTCCCCACTCCACCAAGGGGATGGAGCCAGATTTCTGGAGTGGTGCTGGGAAAAAGCAGCAGTCCCCTTTGCTCCTTGGAGGGGATGGATGCTGGGAGGGGGCTGGGGGTGGCAAAGAGGAGAGGGAAACAGGTTTTGAGGTGTGGGTGAGGAGGTGCCTTGGGGAGCTGAGCCTACACCACCACCGAGGCAGGGAGGGTTGTTCCCACCACACTATCCAAGTCTCCTTCCTGGAGAGAATTTGGTAAGTTTGAGACTATTTGTTTCCCTGTGGGTTGATTTTGCCATCCTCAAAGGTCTTGGCTTTCCCTTCTGTTAAAAAAAAACAAAACAAACAATCACAAGCTCCCAACTCGTCACAGGTTATTTCTGCAGATATTTCCCTGCAAACACTGGCCCAGCTGAAGCCAGTTTTGTTATCAGCTTAATAGGGCCAAGACTTCAATTCATCCTTGCAATAAATGAGAGAAATGGCGTTGGTGTTGTGCTTTCTAATCAAATAAGAGTTTTATTTTTATTTTTCCTCATAGGGGAGACCATTCACTAGCCCTGAGCTAGCCACCCGCCCTCGACACGTGGAATTATAGATCCTGCCAGCTCCTATTAACTGGACAAATCTTTGCATTGATAATGAAGGGAGAGATTTATGTCTCCACAGGAGAAATACTATCCCCCAACAACCAAAACTGAGCTCCTGGATCAATCCAAATCAGAGTCCACCAAGGAATTAAATGAGGCAATCGGCATTAATTGGCATCTCTGGCATTTCAGCAGCTGCCAGGAATGCAGAGCTGGAGGGACAGAGCTTATCCCTTGATCCTGGGGAGCTCCTGGCCAAGGTCAAGGTGTTTTTGGCAAGTTCTCATTAGGGAATATTTGCAGTGGTTCCTCGAGTTTTGGCACCTTCAAGGAAATAAATCAAAAATAGTCTCATGGGGCTGAAGGCACTTTTGCAAGACAGCCTCTTGGTTTTGCATAGCAAGTGGTTAACAAGCCACAAACTGGATTTTCTCAGATTAATTCTCAGGTACTTCATTTCCTTGCTGCTTTTTAGCTGGCAGCAAATGGGCAGGATTTCTACAAATTCAAAATGTTCCTTGGAAGTATTATCATGCCATGTGCTTCCTAATACCTCCCCCCTGAAAAAAGCCCACAAAACCCCCAAAAAACAACAACTTTGTGTATGATCCTCTGGGCTTATACTCCAACCTAATACTCAGAAGGTTTCCATTTTTTTTTCTCCTATAATAGAAGCTGAAGGTTTCTTGTTTTTTGTTGCATTACCTGGACTACACGGAGAGGAGAAAGTACATTTAATGTTCCAGGTAGATGTCCAAGAAAAATCAAAAAAGCCCAATAAATGGAAACTCCAAGCACTCATCTTGCCTCTTCCCACTGTAAAGGTTCAGGTTCAGCAAAGGGAAGCAACTTATTTTGTTACTTTTTGTTTTTAAAAAATGAAACCCCATCTCAATCCAAGAAAAGCAGCCCCAAGAATCCTTCATTTCCTTGTGCTGTGGGTAATGAGCCCAGCCCCATAACCTGAGTGCAAAAAACAAATATACTGGGGGGATTTGCACCTTATTTCCCCTTGGTGTAATTCTGCTTGATTTGGTTCTTTTTTAGGGGTGATATTGGGGTGACACTGACTTTGGCATCACTGGGGAGTGCAAGCATCTCGCTGAGAGTCTGAGTGTCTTTTTGCCAGCTGAAAAGAGGGGTTTAAAGTTCTGGGGCTTCAGCAATTGGGTCTTAGGCAGGAGGAGGTGGGACTTGGAAGAGAGGTGACAGGCCAGCTCGGGGTGACATGGGGGCACAGCCAGCATGAAGCATATGGGGACCCTGCACTGCCCTGGGCCCTGCCTGGCACCTTCTCACCACCCTGCCTTCTCCTTGGAGAGCAGCCAGTCACACTTCCCTGCCCTGACATTGCTTGGGGGTTTCTTGGGTTTTTTTCCCCAGCAGGGAATCCTCTCCCAGCTTCTTTCTCACTTCTCCATGTGTTATTTATTATTTTTCCCCCTCATTGTCCCTGGGGTTTTGAAGAGCTAAGCAAGCAGAAGGCAGAAGGAAATCAGTCCATCACCTTCTTGATGCACTTCCAGGCATCATGTCTCAAGGCTCAGGCATTAAGGACACTCTGGGGATCTCTCAGAGGTCCCTTCACCCTCATCATTAAACAGATCTCTTTGCCTACAGCCCTTTATACATCCCCAAACCTTTCAGGCCAAGTGATGCCCCATGGTGTGCAGGTGTCTGAAGCTTCAGGCTTGGAAATATTGGGCCAGAAACTTTCCATCTTGCTGCATTTCTCACTTGGAAATGAAATAAAGCTTTCTGGACCTAGTAAATTCTGGGCAGATGGCATTGATGACCATTGTGGGCAGCCAGGCCTTTTTCCTCTTCTTCCCCCAGCCTCACCTGCTTTTAAAAAATGAGGTGGAAAGAGTTTTGTGATGGATGAAACCCCTTGAAAAAGTGCCAGCCAGTAGGTTTCATCCCAGCAAGATGATAAATACAGATACAATGGTTTGAAAGGTTGAGATCATGTTGTAGAAAACCCACCCCTAGCTTGCCTGGCCTGGGGGGACATCAGTGCCACCCCAGACTTGAAGAAACACCTTGTTCCCACGCTGCCAGAGGGCTGGGAGGGGTGAGGATGGGTTGGGTCCAGCAAAGGGTGAAGGCATCTCCTGCTTTTTCAGCCAGCAAGTCTCCTGAAGCTGAAATTGCTCCTCCATCTTCTCCAGCCCATCTGGAAGGTGATCCCAGACGTTGCTGGAATATGTCACTCTAAACCTGGAGCTGTCCATAAATCCAGGATAAAGGATCTCCAGCATGATCTTCAGGGCTACCTCAAAGCACCCACAAGCAGCTTGGCTCTCCCTATTCCTGCTGGAGAGGCACAGGGGGTGTCCCCCACATCTTTGGCCCCCATCCTGGCCAGCACAGTGGCCATCAGCTCTCCCCCAAGGTCTCGGGGGTTTGGGGGCCCTGGGGGGTGCATGGCAGCTCTGCTCCCCACTTGGCTTTGGTGTTTTGGCTGCAGAAACGGGGCCCAGGCCAGAGGCAGGAGTAAAATATCTCCGTAATAAACCCAAACGTTGGGCTCTTGGAGCTGATGCCAGCTTTTATAACAATTTCCATCTTAAGCCGGCTCAATACATATTTAATGAAATCTTCTATAAAACCTTTAACAGCCCTCAATTCATTTCAAGTGGTAAATGAGTCAGCAGTTTGAAATGATGAGCAGGATTCAGACTCCGCTATCGTTACTTAAGGAGAAGAAGTGATTCTTTATAAATGCTTTTCCCTCTAAATAACTTTTCTTTTCCTTTCTCTCTTTTTTTTTTTTTTTTTTTTTCCCTTTTGCGGGATTGATGTTGCTCGACAGAGGCAAGGACAAGCACGGAGGCACAAATCCTCCAGCAGTGGTGCCATCCCCCTGATCCATGCAAACAGAACTGCTCTACCTGCCTGCCCCTTCACCAGTCCCTCGCTTGGGTCAGCTCCCAAGGGGACTCCTCTCTCCCTGCCTCAGTTTCCCCATTCGTTTAATGTTATCCACCTCCTGCCAGGTGGTTCTGAGGACTCTGGGGGGAGATCCCACCTTTTTGTGCAGCCCAAATCCTCCTAACACGGGATGTGGGAGGATGTGGGAGGTGACACTGCAGCCACCAAGCCAAGCCTGAGGACCCATTTTTCTGTTATTCCCATTTTTTCTTGGTATCAGGCAGCAAAATCCCCTAAGGAGTTGAAAGAAAGGCAAGATAGCAGCTGTGTAATCACAGCTAGGTGGGACCTGCTCATTTGAATATTGAAATGACATTTTGGGGAAAGGTGGGGAGACTTCCAAGCCGCCTTGTTCTGCGCCTCACCTCTAAAAGCCAAGCAAGCTTTGCAAAACATTTCAATTCTCTTGATCACTATAATTACTGGATGGGCTCCAGCCCTGCTCTCTGGCTCAGGTTAGACAGAAGGGGTGTGGGCAAAGGCTTTCAACTACACAGAATCATTACTTGCTTTTTGTTTTTAGAGGAAAGTCTTTTCTTTTGCATTAATTTGATTTCTTTTTTCCCTCTCTCTTATCCCTGCAGCTGACCCCAGCACAAAGCAAGGACCTGGTGGTGTGGGGATATGTCAGGTCACTTTTTTGGGGGGTGAGCTGAGGTTGCAGATCTGTGTCACCAGAGCCAGGAATTGGGAAAAAGTGCCCCTAAATATTATTTTTAAGTAGGAGCAAGTGGGTAAGGGTGGCACACAGCCTAAGGTGGTCATCTGGACTCAGTTCAAGCAATTTGATGGCAGGTTTTCTAGCACCCCCATGGTTACAGTCAGTCAGCTTTTCCAATTAACTTTTGCATTTAAATGGCTTGAATTCTGCTGAATCCCTTATCAGACACACAACGGATGTTCATCCCCTTTTGTCCCTTCTGCTGGGAACAACCCTGGCAGCAGGTTTCTGAGAAGGTTTGGGCAAAGTCCATGGTTGAGGGGGTTATGGAGAGAGGTGAAATGAGGGAATTAAGAGTGGTTTGGGAAATATGAACTGAGGAGACAGCTTGGAGCCCAGTATCTGCTAATCCTAAGGGTCAGGAGAGATGTGGATCTGTCTGGTGAGTCAGCATCTCTTGGGGGCAGTTCCAGTTTTTATGGCCATGATAAGGCATGGCCATAAAAAAGGGGAAAATCCACCTGTTGTCCTCAAATGCTTGGAATTATTTCCTCCCTGACTGAGCCTGATCTCTCTTAGTGAGATCAGAATCATCACAAACCCATGGAGTCATTGGCTCCTTTGTGTTGGAGGGGAGAGAAGAGGAGGGCTTCTCCTGAAGGTTCTTGTCCCAGATGAGATTGTCTCAGGAAAACCCACTCTCCACTTTCAAGAACAACTGTTGAAAAGAGCTGAACTGATCCTAGAAGAGCTGCTAAAAAGAGCAACTTGTTTGTCCTTGGAAAGGGAGAGCAACCTCAGGAGGGGGAAGGAGAAGAGCAGGGACTCCTCCAGCCCCCCTGAGCAAGGACCAAGAGGGGACCTCTATGGATGTGTCAGAGAAGAAAACAGGAGGGAGGGAATAATGGCTTAAAGGGTTAAATTTAGGCTGGTGAAGGCAACATCTTAGCCAGCAAAACAATTCAGCTCAGAACAAGCTGAACTCCTGCAAAGATTCAACTTGATGGGTTGGGGAATGGGAGGACACGAGGTCAGACCCCAGGCTGGGATGGTGGTGGCTGCAGCTCAAGCTCCAGGAGATGACCAGGGATCACAGGAACAATGTGGGATCAAGCCAAAAAGGCAATGGAGAATCTTTCAGTCCCTCTTACAGGGGTTTTAACAGTGAAAACTCGAGCAGATGTTTCATGAGTGCCCCCTGCTACCAAGAGCTGAGGATGCTAAACATGAGGGCTGGGCTTTAAATTGTTAATCCTGCTCCAGATCCATCAGCCAGGAGCACAGCTGCCAAAACCAGTTGCCTCCCAGCTGATCCCATTTATCTTTCATGTGACTTTGTTGGAGGAGACCTCGGTGGCCACTGTGCCAGGCTGGGACCTGTCACTTCTTCTCAAGCAGCAGGGAGAGGTGGGGAGGAGTTTGTTAAACAAAACCCATCTCAAGCTGTTATCTTCTACATGCATCACCCCAGTTAAATGGCACTTAATGGAATAATGAACCAGGGGGAGAAACAGACAAGGAAACGTCATTAAATCTTGTTAAAAATGAATAAAATTCCAAATCAATTCCCATTAGTGGACATGCTGATATTTCACATGTCTTTAGGAGTTTTATTATGCATTCATGCATAATCTGATCTAATGGTGGCTATTTTCCCCCAAACTCCTTTCTTCCTAATAAAAATGAGCAGAGCTTTTATTTTATTTTTTTTAAAGCATTATATGAAATATTTAAGCCATGTCTTTTGCTTCTCATGGCCATGCCCTTATTGTGTCAAGTAAAATTAGTGAAGTATACAAATGAGAGTAAACAAAGGTGACAGATAAATGAAACACATGGTTACCCAGAGTGTCAGAGGCCCCTCTGTGTGGTCCATCCATAGGCTCCTCCATGGGCTCTTCATCTCTAACCCTGTGAAAAGTTGGGACAAAGAAGCTCTAAGCTTCAAAGAAGTTTCTCCAAGGGCCAGATGTGTTTGTCTCCCTCCTTCTTTTCCTCTCTTCTCCTTCTTTTCCTCTCTCCTCCCTCATGCACGCTTTCTGCTCACATTTAAAGACAAATTTCATGTTTAATGACAGTTGGGAAACACAAGTATGGAGAAGTTCCTGCAAAGTTTGGGCCTGGAAGAGAGAAATATGAGCCTGGAGCTGGCTTAGTGTCTCCTGAGCAAGATGCAAAAGCTGGATAAGGTAAGGCAGCAGAAACCTAGAAGAATTTGGACTGCACGTTCCTTGGATTTACAACTTTGCACAGTTCCCAGCACTTCTTGGCCCAGATCTCCAATTGCCTTAAACCCAAAGCCTCCAAGAACTTTTCCTATTTCCCCCCTGTTTTTTAACTCCCTTTATTAGACACACAACCACCTCCAGCCAGATATTAGACCAGCTCATAACAAAATGTGTCTGTGAAAAAAAAAACATTAAAAACCAAAACAAAACAAAACCACCAAAAAACCAACAAACCCCAAGAAGTGGATATGTACAGACAGATGGAAGAGCAAGAAGAGTAGCAAGGAGGCAATATTGGGCAGCATGTTAAACAGGAGTCAAGGCATGATGGACAGCAAGAGCCCAGCTGCTTAGCTGGTGTCTGGATTTTAATAATAATCCCAGGCTTGTTTTGCATAAACTGAGCTGTAATAAGCTGAGCACTAGGAGAACTCTCAGCTCACCTCCAAGCTGCATGTGGTTGGATCAAGGCTTTCAGTCCAGATTGTGGCAATGGAAAGCCATTGAGGAAGGAGACAAAAAGGGATAATTTATTCTAATCAAAAAGACATCTTCAGCTTGACCCTCCTGTGCTCACTCACCTTGAACAGAGCCAGCCCAGCTTCGCTGCTTTCACTTCTCCCCCAAAGCAAAATTTTCCATCAAATCTCCTCCTGGACTGCAAAATTCCCAGTCTGCTTTGGGCCAGCAAGGTTGTAAGCAGGCTCACCCCATTGCTTGGAGCCCATGCTTGGCTTGCTTTATCCCTGGGATTGCAAGGGAAAGGTTCTGGCTTTGCAGAAAATCCAAGTTGCCACAGAGAGAAAGGGGGAGGAGGTGGCAGGGAGAATTGTTGGCATTGGGAAAAGCTTTGGTAGATCCAAGGGATCTTCAGTACAGGAGTGAATAGAGCTGAATGATAATTAGAAATGCTCAGATACAAAATTAAACAGCAAGGGTAATTAAACCCTGGCTTGGCTGATGAAGCCTCCACTACTTCAAGGTGCTGATTCCAAGCACGGAGTTCCCCTAAAACTTGCTTTCCTGGGTGATTTATTACACTTTTTGCAAAAGGAAAACCTTTTTGGAAGTTTAACTAGGGGATTTTCTTGCCTCTCAGCCTTGAAACTGGGACCTTCTGACTTTTTTGTTGCATATTTATGGTGCAGGAACACCAGGAGGCCACTGCTGGGTCAGGGGGAATTGGGCACCTGGGAATTGGAGATTCCATCATCACCTTTTCAGCTCCAATTGCTTCTCAGCCCGTGAAGAAATTTGCAAATATTTTTCAAATTTGAAATATGGCAGAGACTTTTTCAATCTGTTTGCAGGCAATTTGCAAACAGAAAGCCCTGGCAACGTTGGCTGAACATGTAATTAATGCCATGATTTATGTGCCCAGTTATCATTTCTCCCAGCCTCCCTGCTGAAAAGCTGGGGAAAAGGAGCTGTTTGCCTCTTGCAGCATTTTGCTGGGACTATTTCCCCAAATCCTGTGGTCTGAGATACCCACAGGTGGAAAGACATAATTTTCCAGGGGGAAATAAAAGGGGAAAATATTTCTTTTCCTGTGGGATCTGGGCAGAGAGAGCAGCTTCTGCTCCTGATGAGACTTTAAAAACAAAGAGTGGATAACTTGCTCAATATTTTTGAGTGGCAGAAGATGTGACTCGTGAATGAAGCAGGAATTTGGAGCAGTGCAGAAATATAGAGGTGTTTTCATCACCAACAAGCTCCCAGGTTGTGTTCTCCTCCAGCATCTCCCCCAAAACCCTACAGAAACATACAGTTTCAAGCCTCTAAATCCCCAGTTCTTCTTTTCTCCTCCTTTTGGGCTCAGATTTGGAGGAGAGGTTCTTGAGAGAGCAGGGAAGAGGCACACTGGGGAAATAAGGCCAGATCTGCTTCTTTCCCTAAATGGTTGAAGGAACCCAAAGAATGGCTGAAGCCAAGGTGGGAAGTCACCTCCAGCTTCATTTCAGATCCTGGGAAACTGTGACAAGAAGACAAATGTCCCATCACAGCCATGGCCCCATCTTGGATGGAAGCATCCCTTCAGCCTGCTCTGCCTCTGTGTCCCTTTTTGAACAGGCTGGGGTTTTTTTACTCTATTTTTATTAACTTTTTAAAAGAATCACTCATTTTTTAAGGATTTTGAAAGGTGAGGGAGTGGAAAGCAGCCAGGTGGGTGATGTGGGCTGAGTGTCCTCCCTCCCCTGCCCCAGCATCCCAGTATCCACTCCCTTCAATTATGCAGTGTTTCCCATTCTCATTAGACACCTTCAAACAGCCTTGAAAATCTCCTCATTCCAGGCTGATTTTGTCCTCGTTAAATTTTTATCTCATCTAAAAGAGGGAGATAAAGGCATTAAACCCTGCACAGAGTGAGACACCAGCAAGATTTCCATTGACCATCCTCCCACCTGGGCAGTGCACAGACCCCCAGCATTGCCTTCCTGGCCAAACCCTGAGGGTTTTAACCCATTTGGAAAGCCAAGATGCATGAAGATGGCACTTCCAAGCTAGCTCCAGTCATTAAAACTCTTGGGAAAACAGCAGGAAAATATGGAAAGCCCTTTCAGGATGCATTTCAACCCTAAATACACCAAGAATGCCTCCCTGGTCATCGCCACTTGCTCTGTGTTTCCACATCACCTCTTCTCCTTAAAAAAGGGAGATTTTGAGGCTCCAAATTATTAAATTCATAACAATTCACCTGCAATTTCCCCCGGGTTATTATCAACGACTTAGGGTCCAGCATGTGGCTGAGCCTCTGTTTTGTATCAAATCTTCCAAAGATACATCATTCCCATTCCCGTGGCCCAGCCCCTAGTAAATAAAACCCAAGAAAAATAATTATTAGGGGAGGGAGATGGGGTTTCAGCCTTTTGGTTCTGTGTATTGGCAGTGATTTGATAACCCCTTATTGCATTGGCAATAATAAGCCATTATATATATCGATATATAATATATATAATATTGCACTGGCAATAATAAGCCCCGTCTTAAATCTTTGCAGGAAGATTTCTGGGGGAACTTTCACTTGAAAAGGTGATTTTCACCCTTGTCTCTAATCATTCCTTCCTTTCACCCATGAGCTGTACCCCCCAGGCTCCACTGTCTGTGTTAATTGAGACGTGAATAGATTTATTTAATTATTGAGTTATTCCCCTCACACACACACCCCCACTCTCCCTCCCAATTCTTTCATTATTATTCACTTGCCTTGTCCCTTTTTTCCAGGTAAGTAGAGGTCCAGGGGTCACCTTCTGGGTCTCATGGCTTTGGGCATCACTTTGCTTGTGGACAGAGCATAAAAATGACTTTTTTTCAGGGAGCAGTTTGCAGACTTGTGGTGGAGTGGAACAGGATTCTTGTGTCGTTGCAGGGATCTGACCCCAGAGCAGAGGCAGACAGGCTGGTCACCTGCACAATTCAGAATTCAGGGTTTGCCACCTGGCAAAAGAATTCTTTTAGGAGAAGCCACTAGTGGGAGCCGTGGGTCTACATACACATCCCCCATACACATTTTGGAGTCCCACATGGTCCCACTCCCCTTGGGGTTCTGTCTGAGCTTTCAGCCTTCCTTCCCAACCTTCAGCCCCTGCCAGAGCTTTTCCCAGGGCTCCTGAGAGCATTTTGGGCTTTCAGGGGGGGAGAAATGGAGGAGCACAAGGACTCTGGCTGGCTGGAGATGTCCCCTCTGCCCTTCCCATCCCAGTGGAATTACCACAGCATCCCAGGGAGCACTTTCTTACCTGGCCCTGGAATAAACCAAATATTTTCTACTCCCACACGGTTGTTTGGGGGACAGAGGGAGATGCAAAGCCCAGTCAAGGTTGGGATGAGGTTTTTATTCACCTCTAGGATGAAGACAGCTTTCCAAAACACTCCACCAAACCATCTCCTTTGGAGGTTCAGCATCAACCCTTCTCCTCCTTTCCTCTTCCAGACAAAATGTGTTTTCCATTTCATGTCTGCTCTCGGGGGACTGCTTCATTGCCTGGAAAAACTGCTTTCCATGGGTGTTTTTAGGGGATTCCTGGCATGGTTGCTGCCCAGAGACACATCAGCTCTCAGAGCTTAGGGAGGCAGCTGCAGAAACCTGCTGGGATGAGGAGCAGGAGCTCTGGGTTCAGGACATCTTGATGCATCACAACCCAAAACCCAGCTACACTTTGTTTGTTCAGACTTGTGGCCTGGCCTGGAGGGAGAAAACCAGATCTTATTAGGGCCTCTAATAATGTTCCAGATCATCCTCCGTGCCGAGCAGATCTGAAGGATTAGCAAAACAAATGCAGTGATGACTTTGCTGTGAAATTAAAAATTTTTTTTTGTAAGATAATCCAAAGAGGAAATAGAAATTTTATTTCAATTATGCATTCAACTTTTCCTCAGCTCATTTTGAGACAGGGTTTTGGTTGTGGTTTGTTTTGTTTTGTTTTGTTTTGTTTTGTTTTGTTTTTTACTAATTCCCAGAGAAGTTTCTCTACAGTCTGGGCCAGGAGATGCTCAAAAACCCTGCAGCCTACTCCTGGATGGAGCAATCACCCTGTCCACCATCCATCCTGCTTGCAGACGCACCTGACAACCCCCAAAATTGTCTTTTCCCCATTAAAATCCAGGCTGCCAAGCAGGAACGTGTTGCATGGGTGAGATATTTTGTCCTGTATAAGAACTGCATGAATAACTGAAATTCCTTGCAATGCTCAGAGTGAGGAGTTCTGGACAGATAAGTGGTTAACAGATGGATTATTCTTTTTTTTATTTCTCTTCCTGCATTGGAGAGCAGAGATGGGGAAGGTTTTGGGCTTAAATAGCTGCAGGGGCTTATGGTCCTGGGTTTAAATTGGGACAAGTGTTTGTGGTGTGGGGTTTAAATGGGGACAGGGGTTTATTTCTGATTGGATTTTGCAAGGTTCTTCTCTGTGCTTGAACGAGCTGTCCAAAAACTGGGGAGAAAACCATCCTGAGGAGGAAACCATCCTGATGGCTGAACTGCATGTTTTTAAACAGGATTTATTTCTTTTGTTAAAGCAGAATTCAATCAACACCTTCTTGGAGGAGAGGGAGAGAGCTGGAGCTGTGAGCAGGGCAAGTCTCTACAACCAAATCCACAAGGAATTTCTTTCCACCACCCTATGTATCCAGGATGCTGCCCTCATGTCTAACTTAATAGTTAGATATCCTAATCTGTTTTTTCCTAATATCTAACTTAAACCTCCCCTGGCAGAGCTGAAGCCCATCTCATCCCAAAACACCATCGACAGCTCCAGTCCATCTCCCCCACAAGGTTCAGGCCTCATGGTGAGATCATTCCCCACCAAATATTTGGATCTCCAACCCTTTAACCACCAATTCCAGCTTTCTCCCCAAGTTCTCCCCATCTCCAAGAATTAAACAAGTTCCTTCCTAATTTGTATTTCTTTTTTTAGCTGCTGCCAGCAGGGTGGGGAGGCTCTGGGCCCCAGGGTGAGGTGGTGTTTGTTTTGTGCCTCTGCTTTTCCCCACCAAAGGGCCTTTGGGGTTTGGTTGGCACCTGGGAGCTGATGTGGTGAAGACACAGAGTCAGAGAGGAAGAGGATGATGCTTGACTTACAGACCCCATTAAAACCACACGGTGATGTTCCCATCTCTGAACAGTTCTTCATTTCGTGGCAGTTCAAGCTCCCTGAGAGATGTCCAAGTGATTCATGTGCTGGCTCCTCCAATCATGAAGCTGTTTTAAGAAGTCCTTGCACATCTCCAGCTTCTCTGGGGTATGAGTTTTATTCACTGTCTCCTCCCTGACCCTTTTGCTGTTCCTCTTACCAAGTTTATTCCAGCTGAAGCCAACAATCCTGCTCCTTAATAAAAGCAGGGACTACTGTGTGACTCTCAGATCAAGGGATTTAAGGCAAACCCCACCAATTTTCACATGACTTAGACCTGCAAACCAGCAGCTCTTCAGCTTCAGCCTTTTTCCTCCCTGAAGTTGATTACAGTGAAAATTGAAAATACAAAAAAAAAAAAAAAAAAAAAAAAAAAAGAAAGGAGGGGAAAAGGGGAAAATTGGGAAAAGTAGCAATGAAATGCTCTTCTGCACATTGTGTCATCTCTAAAAAATTCTGCTGAGTGTGGTCATTCCCATTCCCATCCCATGGCCAGGAGACATTGGTGGGGAGATAGATCTATAGACCACTGGATGGTCCCAGCTTGAGAAGAGTGACCTCAAGCAGGGATTACTGTGCTTTTAGGGTGGCTCCTTCTCCTTTTTCCCCTCTCTCATCCCCTCCTGCTCACAGGGGATGGATGGAGTCAGGACCTCCTCCCTGTTCATGCAGGGATTTGGGGAACCAGCTGGCATCCTGCAGTGATGCTCTCAGCATCCCCACCTCTGGGTCACTGCAAAATATCTCGAGCACCAAATCCAGTTTTATTCCTCCCCTTAAAGCCTTACAGCTCGGGGCAGGTTTTGACCTCATGTTTTCTCCTGGGAAGTGGGATTATTTGGGATTTTCCGGGTGCTGTGGACAAGATTTTGCCTCATTTGGATTAAAGAAAGCTTTTTCTGGCTGGGGAAGCCTTCACCTCACAGGGCAGTGCAGTGGTTTGGGACTATCTGCACGGAGCACATTGTAGCTATTTGCTTTTTGTGTAAGGGAGAAGTTTTTTTTCCAGAGAAGTATTTGATTTTAATTAATGGCCAGGATTGCTCTTTCTCATCTTCCACATATCTGTATCCCTGAAATTCAAATTTTGGTTTATTGTGGTTTTTTGGTTTGGTTTGGTTTTGGTGGGGTTTGTAATGGGAAATGAGAAAAAACAATTACTCTCAAGCTGTGTTTGAAGCCCTGAGCATCCCTTTTAGAGGAAAATCAGAATGCAGGTGGCTTCACCCATCCAACCTGCCTTGCAGTCCTGGGTCTGGAGATCTCTGGGTTCAAACACCTGATGTTTAATTGAGTTATCCAAAACTCTTCTCCCTTTTCCACTTCTCCCGAGGTTTTGAACCGAAACAAATTGCCTTCCCTCCTCCCCTCAGTTAGATTTCTCCAGGGCAAAGCTCTGCAGCAAATGAGGTGTTAGGATCTGTATAGCTCTGTTATCCACCCTGCCCATCACTGCTCTGGAATTGCCCCCGATGTCTTTCCCCAAGGATGCCTGCTTGGATGTTTAATAAAACAATGGAATCAGGGTTCAAATTGCCTCATTTGTATGAAAAATTCACAGATGCACTTCTGGGGAAGAGTCCACCCCTCACCCATTGGTCGAGAAGGGAAATCTGGAGCCCAAGGAGATGCCCCAGCACCCAGCAGCTCAGCTCATCCCTGAGGGGAGATGGAGGCAGGGATCCAAAGACGAAATTTGGGGTGAAAAAGCCCAAGAAAAAAAAAAAAAAAGTTGCCTGTGCAGTAGCCCAGTTGTTGACCTCAAATATTGGCCAAGTCCAGAGTGGGTCTGGACTCACCCCCATGCCCAGGCTGCAGCATCACCCGGGGCTTTCCCAGTTCCTCCTTGGCTGGAGTGATTTCCAAGTGCCTCTGCTAAAATATGGACCTGAAATCTTCACCCAAATTGTAGATTTGATTGTAAAAATTGCTGTTCATGCTGCGTTGCTTAGTGACATCAATCACCCAGAGGCTGAGCAGAATACTAATGCTCAGCTCCTGTGAGGAGCAACCAGGGGAAGGGTTTATCTCCCCCCCAAAATGTCATTCCCAGGAGAGAGGCACAGGTAATTCTGCACAAAAAACCTGGGATGGACACAGGCAGGGATGCAAAGCAGAGGGAAACACATCCCCCCCACTTCTTTGTGCCAGACAGTCCGGGGTGGAGGGGGGGAAAGGCAACTTTTCCACCTGAGTGTGCAATGCTGACCACGAGTGGTACCTGGGGCTGAGCCACCACCAGCCAAAGCCAAAGCCTGAAATGATTCCTAGGCAAGTTCTGCTTCCATTTGGTAACATTTTCTCCATTATGGAGTTTGGTTTTGGTTTGTTTTGTTTTTTTTTTTTTTAAGAGGTGGTTTTCCCAAGCTGAGCATCCCAAGCTCCTCTTTTCAGCATGGGGAAACTGAGGCACGGGAAGGAAAGGTCCCATCACGAGCTCGGGGTGTGTCAGGAAGAGGATGATGCTTGGAGCTGCATGCCTCCCATTTTTGTGCCTTCCCAATGCCCATCTGGCTTTAGGATCCCTTTCAGCCACACCAGCACCTGCCTTGGGATGGCATTCAGCCACTTCAGCTGCATCCCAGGATCTGGCAGCTCCCCCGGGATACTGCAATCCCTGGGGATGCATACAGGTGCTGTCCAAAAAACAAACAAAAAAACAAACAAAAAAAAGACACCGGGGTCTTTGAAACCATCCTGCCCCATCTTCAAAGCCCAGCAGAGAACTGGGAAAGTTACAGGGAGAGCTGTGTTGAAGAGTCATTAGTGCTGTTAGCAAACCAAGAGCTGATCAACAGGGAGGTTAAGGCAGAGACTGCCAAAGGGGTTTGGATGCACAAACCCCCTTAAAAAGAACAACAGGAATTGGACTAAATTGAGGCTGAGTGCCTAGAGATGGAGAGTGAGATGAGTTCTGTCTCTCCTCTGTCATGTCCCCAGTAAACCCCTGGGACTGGTTTTTTATTCTTTCCTCCTTCAAAAGTGTTTGCAGTGATAATAATTAATCCCAAGCAAAGCTCTCTGGTTTCTATGGGGTGGTATCAATCCGAGTTGGCAAGCCACAACCTGCTTTACAGATATTCATTAATCCTCAGAGTTACAGAAGGTGCTTTTTAACACCCAAATCGGGATGAGCAGGGCAGCATCCCTGGGAGAAAACCTTTCCTTCCTTCCTTCCTTCCTTCCTTCCTTCCTTCCTTCCTTCCTTCCTTCCTTCCTTCCTTCCTTCCTTCCTTCCCAAAAAGAGAAGAGTTGGCTTTGAGAGGTGAGGATGATGCTCAGGAGCATTCTGGGGTGGGGGAACCAGCATTGCCTGGTGCTCAAAATAAAAGAAATAAAATCATATAACCCCCGGGGAGGAAAATCAGGAGCCTTGGAGCACAACCTGCCTATTTTTGAAGCCATCCCTTTCCACCCCAGAATTCCTCCTTTAATTCCGAATAGTTAATCCCACTTTTTCCTCTAATTTACTGACTTGTTTGGGGTGGGATTTTATTTTTCCCCTCTCTCAGCTGGAACAATGGGAGGGTTTTGAAGCTGGAGCCTTCAGCTCCCCAGTCTGGTTCCTCATTATAAAGTTGTTTCCCCACGATTTGAAATATAAATGATGCCTTTGATGTCTGCACTTTTAAAATTGCTCTTTTCTTTTTTTTTTATTTTTTTTTTCCTCCAACAAGATGTTCCCCNCTCCCCATCCCTCTTCCTCCTTCCCAGCTTAAC
Organism: Florisuga fusca; assembly: GCA_038090715.1. NCBI lineage: Eukaryota > Metazoa > Chordata > Aves > Apodiformes > Trochilidae > Florisuga > Florisuga fusca. The sequence continues at coordinate 5,009,001 of JAAWXA010000044.1, forward strand.
CCAACCCCACTGCTCCTCTGTGGTGGCGTAAACACGGCTTGGGCAGAATAAATAAAATGCCTCGAATTGCAAGATTTTTGCTTTGAACAAATGGGATAATTGGGGCAGCTGGAATAAAAATAAATAAATAAAAAGAAAAAAAGAAACCGCCTTGAGTGCGGTTTCTTTTATATTTTTTTTTATTATTATTATTAATATTTTTTAAGGAGAGGGGAAATGAAGCCCCAATCTCCCTGCTTTTCAGCTTTTATCGAGAAATAAAAGGCATTGAGCCCATCTGGGTGAGGAGGGCTGTCAGATGGCCCCACTGACAGCTCCAGCTCCTTTTTCCCTCCAGTTTGCAGTGGTGGGGCAGGATGAGGGGGGCTGTGATGGGGAAGTGCACGCCAGAGACAAACCCCAGCCAGTTTTCCTCTATACTTCTTGAATTAAAAGCCAGAGCTTCCTGATGCCAGCTCTGATTTCTTCCACGTGCCAATATTTGCTTGAGCATCACCCATAGGGCAGCAGGGACCTATAGAAAATGGTAAGTGGGTATCCAGGGAGAGAATCTCCCCACCAGCATCCCTGGGCAGCTGAGAATCCTGAATCCCAACAAGCATTCCCTTGGCAAAGCCAAAAGCTCCCAGTTCAGGTGATAAAACCCCCTTTGCCACGAGTTCATTTAAAAATCATAATTTCCTATGGCTCCATGGGAGTGGGTTCCGTGGGAGAATTAGAGAGTAGGAGAGAGGGCAGCACCTCAGGGAGGCAACTGGGAAAAGAGAAAACTGACACCAGCATCCCTGGGGATTGCTGGGGAGATGGAAGATGCTTCCTGAGCAGCAGGACCAGACTTCTGCCAAGGCAGATAAGTCAAGGGGAAAGCTTCATTCTATTACATTTTTTTATTTTTGCCATTTAACATTTCCCTTGCCTGATCCTTCAGATGAATTTTCAGAGGGGATGCCTCTCAGCCCAAGAAAGAAGATTAATGCACAGCCCTGCCCTGGCTTTGTCTGAGGGATGCTGGAAGGAAGCATCTCCCTGAAAAAAAAAAAAAAAAAAAAAAAAAAAGCAATGTACAGGTCAGGGGCTTCCTCTATTCCAAAATCCATTAAAGAAAAATACCATTAAGCTGGTACCCTATCACCACGAGGAGCAGCTCTCAAACCAGTCCACCAGCTGCATAAAACAATTGGCAAAAGAAGTGGAGAATTACTCCTGAAATGTTTCAGATCCCATGGAAACACCCAAACCCAGGAGGATTTGGTCCCATCTCCTGCCAAACCCAGCACCATCCTCCCAACGAGGATGTAAAATCACCAGGAGGTCACAGAACCTCCCAGAGATCTTCACAGATATGTTGGAACAAGCTGCAAATGAGATGGGAAAGTATTTAAAATGCAGATTGTGCTACTTGTTAACAGGACTCCCCAAGCTGGACTATTGTTATATAAAAAATTGATATTATTTTATAAAAATAGGTTATTAAATAAAAGAATCAGGCTCAGATGAAAAATTTAACAGCCAGTAGGGTTTAAGTTTTCATCTTCTAACCATGTCCAGAGAATGGATGTCGTCTTGCAAAGGACAAACTGTGAATTAAAGTGAGTCTTATGATAGAAACCTTTCCCCTAAAAAATAGATTTCTTCCCCGTGTTATTAATGACATGCGAGATTAATATTTTAAACTGGATGAATTTTCAAAATCATCATTTCCAAGACAGACTGAAAGATTTTTCGCTGCGATGAGAGCTTTGGGGGGAGGCTCCCCTCTCTGTATTCATTATGAGAGCAGTATATTTATATATTTATGTGTTAAAATGAAACATAAATTTCACTTTTCTCACCCTCTTCATCCTCACCTTGTGTCTATTTGCACTCAGAAGCCTCCATCATCCTGGCTACTTTGGAGGGAGGCAACGATTTGCTCTGGAAAAACCAAAAAAACTTGCTGTTGGGGTGGGTTTTGTCAGAAAAGACACAAGTTTTAGTAGATATTATATTTTAAAGGACACAGGAGCATCTCCTCATGCTCCAGAGCAGGAGGGAGAAGTCCATAAGTCACTGTCAGGCCTGGGATACATAATTTATCCCTCACAATTCTCCAACAATTGGTTATTAAAAGTGGCCTCCCTGTCATGGGATGTTATTAAGTATGGAGGAGGGAAGAGATAAATCTAGTTCCTGGGTAACTAACTCCCAGTTAGGGTCTGGAGGGAAAACTTGGCTCGCTTTGCCATGAAAGATTGGATTTTTAACCCCTTTTTGGGGTCATTTTAGACCCTTTTTTGGCAGTCAAAAATGAACGTTTGGGTGCAAAGCAGAGCAGCACCTGTGTGTAACCTCAGGAAAGGTCCTTACATCTTTGTGGGCTCTCCAACAGCCACAGGAGTGGTGGATGTGATGATAAATTCAAGAAGAAAGTTGAAACTTGGATCTGCTGACACCCAGGGCACCATTTGTGCAGCACTCGAATAGACCAAGAGCCATTTCCCTCATTGGTTTGTGTATGAGGCACAAAGAACATCCCCAGCCAAACACAATGGAAACAATTAAGGCCCCAAAAATTGTAATTTCCTGGAGTAAAGTACCCTCTCAGTAGCCATTTTCTCACAGCTAAATGCCAAGGATGGGAGCCTGGGGTCTCCTTTGGATAATGACTGCAATGGAGAAACTCCCCTGGGCTGCAAAAACCAAAGAGAATAAAACTGCTTCTGCTGGAAAATGTTCTTTGGGAGTTCAATTCCATCACTCCAAGCTCTGGGTGATTATGTGCCAGCAGATTGTTGGTTTTTTTTTTTTCCTTCCCAAAGTGGGTATTTGGATATAATCCACCTTCCTGTGCTCAGGAATGTTTTTATCCCACCAGGTCCAAGCTCACACGCTGATTTTTTTCCCAGGGTGAGGCAGAAGGAAGAGGTCAAAGTATAAATAGAAAGTAATAACCCCCCTAGCATAAATAATAAATATCAATCAATAAATAATATATACAATTCAAAAGATGACAGCACATGGTCTTCCTATTCCCAGATTCCTCCATTTCTTTATGAAAAGCTGCACCCAGGTGGAAAAGCTCTGGTTTGTCCCATCCTTGACTCCAGTGGGGTTGGTTTTCTTGCATGTTGTTATTTTCAGGCATTTTTGACCCCCTGCAATGTTATTATTCCCATTTCTTCAGGCTCAACAAGATGCTCCAAGGTATTGCCATGACCTGAAGCTCTCAGCATCCCATTGTCCTCCTGGCCAGCAAAGCAGGAGAACCTTGGACCATAAATATGGCACCAGAATAATGTATTCCCATGCAAAAATATTTTTAGAAACTGGAAATAATTGACTTTTTTAAAAAATATATAAATAAAGAGGGAAAAAAGCCAAGAAAGTTTCTAAAACAGATGCTAGGAGGAAAGAGGATGAAAAAAAAAAGCAGAATACAAATCATGAAAGGCTTCACAAGGACACAGAACTCGAGTGATGTTGGGATACCCCAGACTTCCCGTCTCCTGGCAAAGGGATAAAAAAACCCAGGGTGTGAAGGACATAAACCCCCTAACTTCCCCTTCCCACTCTCCTCCCCCCAATTTTCTTTGCCTGAACAGTTTAGGTCAGCTTCAAGTAGGTCACCAGGCTGTGTGTATCTTCCCAATAAATTCTTTAATCGGCTGATGGATACGAAAAAATAAATTAGGGTGGCAAAATGTAATAAACGTTAAAGGGAAAATGATGAGGGTAATATAACTACATTGATTTAACTAGGATGATAGAGAGGAATTGTCTGGTTTATAGGTCTTTAGATGTCTATTAGTGGCTCTGTGTTAAGGCACGGGGCTGTTCTCTTGATACACTTAAGAGCCGTCGGTAATTCCTATTTCACACTTGGCTGCTTCAATTCAGAGAGTGAGGAGCAGCCCCAACCACCCTGGCCCGGGCTCATCAGAGGGTGACCAACCTCCTCACCAAAGCTTTCCTTTCCCCAGCAGCATTCAGCAAACCCACAGCAAGGCCCAGAAGTCCATTTGTTTCAATATCTCCATTTTCAGACCTTTCGATGGGCTCTCCCCCCTATGTAGCACCACAGCTGTGTCTTTCAGAACTTTAAATATTATTTTCCCCACGTTTAGGGCAGTGTCTGTATTTTCAGACCCTTAAATATGACTTTTCCCCATCTTTAGAGAAAGATCTGTATTTTCAGACCTTTATATTCCAATTCCCCCACACACCTTTAGCACCACGTCTGTATTTCCAGACCATTAAGTGTGACTTTTTTACCATGTTTAGGGCTGTGTCTGTATTTTCAGACCCTTAAACATGACTTTTTCCTAACTTAAGGGCAAAATCTGTATTTTCAGACCTTTAAATATTTTTCCCCCTCCCATGTTTACAGCTGTATCTGCATTTTCACACCCCTAAATGTTGTTTTCCCTCCATATTTAGGGCCTTATCTGTGTTTTCAGTCCATTAAATGTGCCTTTTCCCCCACATTTAGTGCCATACCTGTATTTTCAGAGCTTGAAATATTATTTACCCCATGTGTAGAGCTGTTTCTGTATTTTCACACCTTTAAATATTATTTTTTTCCCCTCCTGCTGGGATGCTCCAACCATCTGCCCTTGGGATGACCCATCCAGCCTCCTATTGGGATGCACCTCCAGACACAAAGCATCCCCTGGGGACCCAACTGCATTTCTGCTGGCTATCCAAGGTCCACCCCTTCAACTCTGGAGCCAGAGGACCAGCACAGAGCTCTGCACTTCATTCCACACCACACACAGAATAGAAAAGGGACCTTGATCCCCAAATTGCCTTTTCCCACTTCTTAGCAAGAAAGAAACATTTCCAAAAGCATCAGGAACATGATGGAAAAGTTGTTGTTCTTGATATTTCATAACATTTTCACCTGAAGCATTTTAGCTGCCTTCTCTTATTTCCTTTCTTTTTTTTTTTTTTTCCTTTTTTTTTTTTTTTTAATGTTGACAAGCAAAAGAGGTTTTTATCGAAAATCTTTTTTTCAGGAACAAGAAAATCAATAAAAATATATCCATCCAAGCCTCTGTTAAAGAACTAGGAAAGGTCCCCCTGTGCAAACAAAGCAAACCTAAATGCCTTGTTCAGCCCAGACACCAAACTTTTAAATGTCTCATTACACGAGATGAATCCCCCACTTAACACACACACACACACATCCTTTTCTTTTTTCTTTTTTTTGGCATAACACTTCATAAAGATCCTGGTGCCACCATCAGCCCTTCAGAAACCAAATCAAACCCATCGAATAAGTGCTTTGCAGTGATTTCTTTGACCAATCCCAGCCCTAACTGAATTTCTGAGGCTTCCATAATCCCTTTAGCACAGTCGGGATGGGCCTCGCCTGTGTCACTGCTGCCCACTGACATCTCCCTCTCCTTTTCATTAACAGGATGGAAATTTTGCTGTCGTTTTTGGAAGCAGCCTTTCCTTGCTGTCAGCCTCCTCAGGAACCATTGGAACAACACAGAGAGTTTGTCTTCAGCACTCCCAGCATCATTTAACCCCCCTGAGCACTCAGATATTGAATTTTTACCCTCCCTCAGCCCGAGCCAGGGCACTGCAGGACAAAGTTGCCTCCTGTGTTTTTTCATCTCCCAATCTCAGCTGCTTTTTGGCTTTCTCTTCCCAGGGATTTTTCACCTCTACTTCTTTATATATTTTTTTATTATTATTATTTAATTTTAATTTTTTTTTTTCCCCTGGATGTATTCCAGCAGATCCAGGATGCGTTTGATATTGCTCCTACCCTATCAAAGCCCTCAGCAGATTTGTGTGAAGTGTGGAAGGAAAGCAAGAGAGTTTTTTATCTCTCTGCCTCTCCTCTGAATTGCCTGGAGCCTGGACTTGTCTCTGTCTCAGCAGCTGCAGCCCCAAAATCTCTCTCCAAGCGGAGGGAGGAGATGGGTGTGGTGGGGAGAACATGGGTGCAAAGCTCTAGAGATGGGGCCAAGCCTTTGCTCCAGCACAATTTATCTGTTCCACCTTCCAAAGGGCTGGTGGGCTTGGATCTGGGATTTTCCAGGGAGGTGGGAAAGCTTCTGGTGGTTGCATCTCACTCCCACTGCTTGCATCTTGCTCCTGGTTCATGCATCTCCCTCCTGCTCCTTGCATCTTAACCCTGGTGCTTGCAGGTTCCTCAGGCTCCAACAGGATCTTCCTGCCGGGAAGAGGCTGGAAAACTGCCTGAGGAGCAGCAGAGCATCCTGGATATCCCTCTAGCTGCTTGGCTGCTGGGAACAGATGGCTCAGGGTTAAATGTGAATTGCAAAAGCTGCAAAATAAAAATGGTGTTTGTGCCCTTCCCAGCGCCTGTATGATATATATAGATACCACAAGGACTTTTATTTCCTTCAGAGAAGGGGTTTTATTTTTTGGATTGTTTGTTGGTTTGATTTGCTGGGTTTTGGGGGGTTTTTTTTCCACTGGTTGTGGGGTTGTTTTTTTCCTTGCATTGGGGAAACTGAGGCAGGAGGCTTCTGAGGGTATTTCAGCCTTGGGAAGGGGCAACATTTCAGATAAAAATGAAGATGCAATGTAATTAATTGCATGGGATAGGGAAATAACACACGCTGGGGACCCCAGGCTGCCTTGCCCATCTACAAAATCCTTCAGGAGAACAAGGGAGGGTCAGGAGGGTCTAAGAAACCCAAACTGGGAGCTGGGAAAAGCATCTCCACAAGGACAGTTTGGAGAGAGGCAGAAGGGCCCCTTCCTCCTTCAGCCGGGGATTAGGGGGTAATTAAGGTGCCATGTCACTGTAATTACCTCTCCCAGCCAGGGACCTTGTCCCCAGCTCCAATTTATTCTCCTGGAGTGGAATGAGCTGGGAGGTCACTCGTGAAGGGTTGGGTTGGATTTTATTCGGCTTGGCTTCAAAGGAGGGAAACCCCAACCCCATCAGCCCCACCGTCCCCTTCGGGAGCAGATTTATTCCCCCAGTAACAGTCGCCCAATCCCAGTTCCAGCCCAGTCCCCAGCTTTAAACACAGGTTGGCCAATTAAATAGAAAAATAAGAGGGTGTTTGCTCCACCCCACGGGGGCACTCAGATCTCTTTTGTTAACCTAACGATCGCTATTCAAGGCAGAGACAAAAGAGAGGATGCGCAGGGTTGGAAAATAAATCTTTGCACCCTAGCGTGAAAAAAAAAAATAAAAAAAATATTCATTTCCAGACTGAAGAGTTTGCAGCTGAGGCTGGAGCAGTGGGAACCGTGCCCGGCAGGTTGGGAGAGAGGTGCCGGCTGGGAATGCGGAGAGGGGAAATCAGCACGGGTGGAAAACCTGCCAAGAGCCCGAAAGCATCGTGGTTTAACCCCTCGGGGGGATTTTTTTTTTATTTATTTATTTTTTTTTTTTTTT
>JAAWXA010000044.1:5016377-5071173 GCA_038090715.1 Florisuga fusca
TTTTTTTTTTTTTTTTTTTTTTTTTTTTTTTTTTTTTTTTTTTTTTTAAACTGAAATTATTCATCTCATTAACATAATCCTGAATTCACACCACTTTGGTCCTCCTGAAACATCATTGCCAGCAGATGCTTCCTTCAAATCCTGCAGGCAGGGAGGGACTGGAGAACATTTCTACACTTCTTTTCCCCCTCCATTGCTCCAAGCCACTTTGCTGCTGGTGTCATTCCCTGGATGCCATCCAAAATGTGCTGACAAAGCCTTCCCAGTGCCAGCAAGAGTCTTGAGGGATGAGAGGACTGATGGAAACTGGATGTCACTGGTGCAGTGATGGGAGTTCTGGAGATGACACTGGGGATGTTCAGCCTTGCCTGGTGGCACCAGAGCTTGTGGTGGGTCAGGCAGGTGACCAGGGGAGGATTTTGGGGTGTGAGTTTGTGCTCACCCTTCTTCTTTCTTAAGGATTGAGGTGTTAAAGGGCTCGATGGGTCACCTGGGTCCCACCTGGGTGCTGTGGGTGCACTGGCACCCTGGTGTTAGGGGGAGGGGATGTGACCATTTGGTTTCTGCTGTAAAAGAAGCTTTAAGGCATCTTGTTAGCTGAAGAGCTGGACCTTCATTTACACCCTGGCCTCTCCAGGCTGCAAACCCTGCTCCCAGAGCCCTTTTATGTTCAGAGCAGCTCAAGTGTAAATGAGAACTGAGCCCTCCAGAGCCATTGCTTTTTATCCAGAGAGAGGAAAAAAAAAAAATCTCCTTGACTGCAGGGTGTAAAGTGGGTCAAGATTGTTTGGGGTTGCCTTAAATCTCCTCAAGAACAGAAATGTTTGAGCTCTTCTCCTGTCACAGTCTCCATGGAAAGGAGAAGGTGCTTGCCCTGTCACACCAGTACCAGAGCAAAGGGGTTTCCCCAGTTCCCCCCTGAGCAGAGTTCTTCTCCAAGGAGCAGAAGAGCAAGCAACAGTCAAGGTCAAGGAATTCTTCTGGACTTCACTCATGGAGAAATGGCTTTGCCACAGCAGGTTTCGCTGCAATGATCATCCTGAATTTCATGCTCCATTGCTCTAGGAGAGGACACAGGGGTTTAAATGAAGTGAGATAAATCTGGGTGCACTGGTAGCTGTGCAGGCTGTGCATCCTGCTATCAAGGATGAAAAGGTTTCTAAGGGAAAGTACATTGACCCATCTGGAGTGTAAATTCCTGGGGACAGTATTAATCAGGAGAAAAAAAAAAAAAAAAAGAGGGAAGGAAGAGGGATTTGTCTGGAATGCTCACCAAGGTGTTCTTCTTCCATGGAATGGGTAAGGAGGCTGCACCAAATTAATGTCTGGGGCTGTAAGGTGTTCAGGTGAGCTGGGGAGGATGTGTGGATGCCTGAGAATGAGGATTCTGGAGAGGGGGATGTGAAGAGCCCCCAGGAACTATTGGCAAGTTCACTCTTGACCCTATTGATGAGAGTGCTGGGGACAGCACTTCCCTGGAGGGTGCCCATTCCCTGCAGCTCCCTGGCCTCTTGGTGACTCCAGGGCTGGGAACACCATGAAACTTGTCCCTGCCATCCCTGAGGAAGCGAGGGGATGAGGAGCTCTTGCTGATTCATCTCCTCTTCTGGTGATGCTGAACAACCCTCTTGGGAGCTTCCCTAAGCACTTCATCAGAGCCAAGGTTGTCTGTGGCATCTTAAGGAGTTCTCAGGTGAGGCACATCCTTCCCTGAATAAAGAAGGCAGAAAAAGTAGAGGTGGGGAGAGGACACAGATGGGTTTTTTGACTCTTACTGTCTGATTGCAGCCTGTTCCTGGGGGGGATGCAGGAAGAGGTGATGCCTGCCCTGGTGCACAGCCTATTTACTGTCTTTTCATCCCTGGCACTCGGCTGCCTGATCTTTTCAAGGTGAGAAAAGCTCTTCCTTGCTACAGGGGATGAGCAGGGAGAAGTTAAGAGACTCGACAGGAGTTGCAATGGATCTAATTCCCATTTCCCAAGAGAAATCCTCCACATTTACAAGCCCAAAACACCCCAGAGGAATTCTGACCTCATATTCCTCCTTTACCCCAAGGAGAAGATGCTGGAAGAATCAGATTTGAATTACATCTGCTATCACTTGCTGAGCCTGGTGGAACTGGCACCCCGTGAGAACCTCTTCCTCCCTTCAATTATTATCATTGCTATTGTTATGGGATAAATCACTCCTTAAGCTTCTCCCTTTCATTGCAAATTGTCCATGAAACACTTGCAATCTCTGCAGAGGGACGCCGGGGTTGTCAGGCTAAATCAGATCAGTAATCAAATCCAGATCCCATCTCCTGCTCCCTGGGATGAGTTATTAAGAGCAGAAGGTGTTGAAGGCAAAGGCAAGAATCTCCACAGGAGGGAAAAAATAATGTGTAGAAAAAGTTTTCTTCCACTTTGATCCCAGCTAAAAAGATCTGGAGCTCTCTCATATACATTATTTAGTCAATATCTTTTTTATTTATTTATTTCTGGATATTTGAGGTCTTTGCAGCTGTTACAGCTGCTGTCTGCAGCCACCAGGGTTAAGCACAAAGTAGATACCAGAGAGCAAGGACGGGGCAGGAAAGCAGCTCCTTAGGTCACTCCTAAACCTGGATACAAAACATATTTCGAGTCCTCATTGTACAAAAATACCCCCACACTTTAGTGTCTTGCAAAAATTACTCTGAAGACAATCCTCCAGCTACCCAACAGCTGGTGAGCACCTTTTGGGGTGTTGGCTGGGATATCAAAAGGGAAAATTTCCCCTCAGTCAACAAGAGATCTACATTTTGTTGTTGTTGTTGTTGTTTTCCTTGATGATTTAAATCTCCTGCCCCATTTCTTCCAATGAAAGTTTCAGTTTCCCTCCACACCATGAGCCCTTCTGTCCAGCACAGCCCTACAGGGAGAGGGCAGGACCTGCTGCACCCTTATATCTCCCTTTTTAATGCAAAATTAAAATTTAAAAAATGCCATTTTCTTCATTTGGAGGTGCAGATTCAAGGCTTTCATTTGTAGGATGGTTTCTTGTTTTGGGTTTTGTTGGTTTTTTTTTTGACTGGGTCTATTTTCTCCCATTCCCTTGGGACTTTGCTTGATAGAGAATTCAGTGCTGCCTGGACACCTTCTTGCTGCTCTGAAAGGAAAGAGAAGGATGGATTTTTATTTTAATAAAGTGACAGGGATGGAGTTGGGTGCCTCAGTGCACACTCCAGAGAAGCCTGAAGCTGTCCCTCCACCCTGCCCTCCACTTCTCCTTTGTTTCTATACCCCACTGAGCACCAAAGCAGCAGCAAAACTTCAGAGAGCTCTGCAAAAAGGAAAAAAAAAAATTACAAAAAATGCCTCAGAAACAATGGAGAGAGATCAAGCACCTGATTTCTTCCTGCTGCAGAACCAGAGGAGCTGGTGGATGGGTTTGATCCCTGCTCCAGAGGAGGGATTGCCATTGGCTTGATCTGTCCCACCTCCCACTCCAACCTTTCCCCCAGGATTGGGTCTAAATGGGATTTCACCTCCCCCAGCCTTATCACAGCCTGGTGACAGCAGAGCAGTGCCCAAGGCTTATTCTTTCTCCCTCTCGAAAGGAAAAAAATAATGTAGAAATATATCTATATGTATGTATGTATCTCCCTTTTTCCAGGTGCTGCAGCCTCGACTTTATCTTCTCCCATTTGCACTTGTTCATTCTTCCAGGGATTTTGGGGGCTTGAAAACACAACAGCCGTGTTACAACCCTGATTTGCAGGAATAAACCTCACAGGAATCGCCTCTGGATTTAACCAGAGGATTTTTAGGGCAAGGATTTCACAGTCCCCAGAGTTGTGTACAAGTGCTTACAGGGCCCATGTGTTTCTCACTCTAGAAGAGATTAGATGCAAACAGCAGGATGTGGCCTTAAAAAGGAGAAACTCTTGACTTGCCCCGTGCAGTACTTACCCAGCTGCAAAAGAAATCCCCTCTCTTTCCTCCTCTCTGCTGGTAATTAAAATCAGCAGCTTCCTATGTGCTTATCCTTGCACCCAAGGCAGCTCCATCCCTTCTCCAGCCTCTCAGAGGATGGGTACAAACATCTGTAAACATCCTGAAAATAATAAAACACGGGGTATTATGGACATAGGGTATAGATAGATATAGGTAAAGACAATCAGAAGATAGGGATCAAGATAAAAATACAGATCTAGACCTAAACCTGGACACAGGTATAAGTTGTAGATATAGATGATACAGATATAAATCAGATAGATGCATGACAGTTAATCCTTTTAAAATTATATATGATGTATATGATACAGGTATAGATGATACAGATCTAGATCTAAATCTTGTTCTAGATCTAAATCTAGATCTAAATAATATAGATATAGAAATAGATATATATTAGATAGACTTATAGCTGATATAGATAGATGATAGATGTAGATATAGATAGAAATGTAGACCTAGACCTAGACATGGAAATAAGTATAGATACTGGTGATATAGATAGATAATACAGATTATATAGATCTAAATCTAGAAACAGGTCTAAATCTAGATAATATAGATACAGAAATTGCAGAGATATAAATATAGATATATGGATGTTATATAGATCCAGGTATGATGCTATGGGAAAAGCAAGTTATTTGGGGGTATTGGCACAGATTAGGGGCCCCTTTAGCCCCTGCTCAGTGCTCTGTGGGGAGAAAAACCTCACCTACAATGTCCAGAGGAGCTGAGGTGTCCCACTTGAAGTTGCTGCAAAAGCCCCAGCTGGGACAAAAAGCATTTGTTACATAAATTGACATGGGAGAGAGTGCCAAACAGATGAAAGTTATTAAAGGAAGGGAGATGGATGGAGCCCGAGGCATCCGTTTGTTTTGCCAGTGCCAGATTCCTTTCCAGAAAAAGCCCTTATCAATTCCCAAGGAATAGTTTGCCCTGTCAGGGCCGAGCGGGTGTTAATGTTCTTTACAGCTCTGTTAGAGTCAGTGCAGTGACACCAATCTAAATAAGGGAGGAAGGAAGGTTTAATCAGCCTGTCACTGACCAGTTATTAACATTTTAGAACAAGGGCATTAAAGGAGAAAATTCTGAGAGGTCAATTTGTACTTCAGGACAGAAGCCAAAAAAGATAAGGAGGAAAAGGGAGGAGGAGAAGAGAGCAGCGGTCAGGATGCTCAGGATGCTGCCTGCTTGCTGCCATGCTGCCCCAAACCCACCTGGGCTGGTGAGGGAGAAGCACCATCCCCTGCAGGAAGGGGTTTTACCCTGAGCAGGGTCTCCAGCTGGAGCCAAGCTTTCCACCATGTCCTTGGCCATGCTGTGCCCCCCCTTGCCCAGAGCTCACTTTCGGTCTCCACACCCCAGAGGCAGCTGCAATCCAGCTCTGCAAAGCCCTGTGGGATGAAAGCTGTGTTCTTAGATATGGTTTATCCCTTCCAGCCCCTGATGATAATCCAGGATTAGTCCTTCCACTGGATGATTATTATGTTTTGCCCACTCTCTTTGAACCGACACTGTTCTGGCCCTTTTTCCCCCCACAAACCCTTCAGCAAAGTGGTTGCCAGGCTATGATTTAAACCCTGCTGGCAGCAAAGTCCCAAATCAGTCCCAAATCCAACCAGGATCCCCAATGACTTGATGCCCACAGTCCTCACAGCCTGCACCCAACCTTCTCGCTGCTCCAGAGCTCAGCACCCAAAATACCCTTAAAGGCATCAAAGGAACCACACAGAAATGCATTTATTCATTTCCTGTAATAAATAAGGAACCATCTCTCAAATCATTTCTTCAAGGGGAATGAAAAGAGAGGGGAATAAAAAGAAGTAAAAAAAATAATAATAAAAGCAAGGAGTCAGGAGGGCAGATTTTCTAGTGTTTTGGGTTTGGTTTTTTTGTGGGTTTTTTGTATGTTTTGTTTGAGTGTTTGTTTGAAGAGTGAAGATTTGTTTTGGTTTGTTTTCAAGCTCCTTATTCAGCGAGAAGCTGGGTCAGAGTTGTCTGCACTCTGGAGAATGGACCTGGAGATGCTCTGCAGGGTGGCAGCATCTGTGGCCCTGCCAAAAGAAACCTGGGAACAGATCATCCACTGGGGCTGAGCACTGCAGGATGGAGCTTTTGCAGTGTGGAACTGCCTCCAGCCCCAGCCCTGTTCTACAGGCCAGTTTCTTGCCTGGTGCAGATCTTCAGTGCTGGGATTTGGGGGGTTGTGAAGGCTGAAGAGACCCAAGGGCAGGCTGTGCCTGAGAAATCCTGGGGAGCAGCTTCTCCTCCCTTTTTATCCTCTTTTTCTGTCTCCACACAGCCAGGACCCCCCTCAAGTCCTGCCACGAGCTTTTCTTCTGTGGCTCACACTGTTTTTCCAGCAGATCTCCCTCTTTCCCTCCTCTCCTCTTACCCCAGATGCCCAGAGAAGAAAAACAAAAAGCAGAAGCACTTCCCAGGATGGATCAAGCATCCAATCTCTTTGGCCCAGCATTACATCCCCAATGGAGATTTGGGGAGAAAACGAGGGTGTTAAATCCATAGCAACTCATTGGAAGGTGGAGAAAAAGTAACCCTGAGCCTCCAGTCCCATCTTGGCTTCTCTGGTGGCTCTTCTTGCAAGATTTGAATGGGTGGAGGATGGTTTTCAGACCCAGCGTGCTGCAGATTTATTTGGTGACAGTTTGTGTTCAAGTCAACCAGCCTGGGTCCACCTGTTAAACAAAGAAATGCTGGAAGTTGGGTTCACCCCAAGGAGCAGGAGAGGGGAGAAAGGGAGATGAATGGATTTTATTATTGCTATTATTATTGCTATTGCTATTATTATTGGTATTATTTTTGCCATTATTACTGCTATTGCTGTTATTATTGCTCTTCTTATTATTATTAATTGGGCAAATGGAAAGCAAAACAATTCTTCTTCCTGGTCCCAAGGCCCTGTTGCCAGGGCTGGCTGGCAACGAGGGAGCTGCACAATAACAGCAAATTAGAAATCATTGCCTTTTGTTTCCCCACTGAATGCTGAGACTCTGGGACCTGCCCTCCCTCACCTTCCCATGAATGGGGTGATGTGCAGGAGGAAAACAGACCCTGACCCCAAACCCAGTGGGGATGGGGGCCGTGTCCCCCCCTGCAGTGTCCCTTCTGTCCCTTGACATGCGTGGGGTGATGGAGGAGGGATGAGCCAACCCACTAGCAACACAAAGTCTTGGATTTGGCTTCTTTTTCTTCATTAGAGCTGATTACACTAATTGACGTGTTTGTTTGGGGTTGGGTATATTTTGTTGTCCTTTTCTTGCTAAATTTTGTTTTCTTTTTTTTTTTTTTTTTTTGGAACTAAGCTTGGCTTTTAAAAGGATTAACTGCAGCAAAATGAGGGCTTTCCAGGAGAAAACTTCCTCAGACTCCCAAGGAATTGCTGGTTTTGCTCTCATTCCACTATTTAAATTGGGTAATCTTTGTAAAGGAGACAGATAGGGATGATGGGAGCTGGAAAATACAGGATGTGGTACCCAAAGATGCTTCTCCCATCCCTTGGATCGAATCTCCTCCAGGATGGAGCACTTTGGCTGCTGAGCTGCTGAGGTTTCCAGCCACTGCAGCAGCAAGACACACACTTACCTCTAAATATCCCACACTTTATTCCCTTAAAACAAAAATAAATGATCCCCTTGGATTAAACATCTAAAGGTCGAGCAAATCAACCCCTGTGCAGGCAGAGAGAGAGGGGATAGCAGGGAAACAGGGGAGAGGGATGTTGCTGCTGGCTGGGAACCATCCTGAGCTCCTCATTCTAGGACAAAAAAAAGGGAATCAGCAAAACCCTGAGGCATCCCCTAGTGCAACAAATCAGGAGTTTTCTTAGGAAGAAGTATTTCTGAAATGAAGGTGATGCTGAGACATGGGAACATCACACTGCCAGGAGCAAAATGCCTTTGTTCAGTGAGATTTTTGTTCTGTATACTTTTTATATGAAATTTTAGGGGAAATAGGGTTTATTTTGGTCCAAAAGCCTAAACCTGAAACTGTTCCCAAGAAAATAAGCAGGAGAAAAGACAGACTCTGCCTTTCTCTTCCCCTGAGAGCATCCTACTTACAGCACCAGTCCCTTTCTCCATCCAAAAGGCCACCAGACCCCCCATGGGCACCACCAAGGAGGCACCTCCAGAATTAGGACCTGGCCTTTCATCACTTTGCTGAGTGTGTTTAAACTCTCCTGAGTTCAGCATCTTTACAGCCTGGCTCCATTATTCTTTGGCTTTTATTTATCACAGAGCTCAGAGGAAAGCTAAGAGTTTGTTTGGGGTGGTTGATCCCAGGATCCAGCATTGCTTCCCGTGCCTCATCCATACTCCATCCCCCTGCTCTGAAGGAAGGCCAAGCCCAGGCAGCTTCGTTTAGAAAGTGAAGAAAAAAGTAGCAAGAGCCCAGACTAGAAGAACATGAATATGTAATGGGAACAGGGCAGAGGCTGCTGCTCAATGTCCTTGAAACAAAGCATTTGGATTCCCATGGATGGGGTGTATGGACCAGCTGCCTTCCTCCTCCCTGCCCTCAGGATTGATCCCACCAGGAAATCTTCCTCTGGAGGGATCCCCAGATAAAAGTGGGGTTCCATGCCTTTTGTTGTCCTTCTCCATCTCTTGATGAACCAAGCAAGGTTTTCACCACCCAGTTCTCCTGCCAAATACTCCTTCCACCTCTCCCTGCTGTCTCCCCATCCAGTGAAAGATCAGCTTTAAAAATCCAGGCATGATTAATGAAGTGGTCTCTGGTGGTGTTTCAGTCTGAGTTTTGGTGGCAAGTTGCCCATGCTTCCCGAGCCTTGGACCATAGAAAATCCCAAGAAAATGTTTTGGAAGGAGCTTCAAGGGTTGGCATTGTATCTTGACACCAGGCTGCTTTCAGTCCTGGAAGGGGTTAAGGCTCAGCCAGCAGCTCCTCACCACCTGCTTTGACAGGTCATTAGCAGGTTTGATATCTCACTTTCCTCAAAATTTCTTCGCTAAGAATTAATTCTGATTTTTTTTACCCACATGAAACCATTAGCCTGGCTCTCCAGAGGAACTGCTAAGGTGTCCTCTCACCTCCTGCTCCTCACTCCCTGCAATTCCTTAAAGCTGCTGCAATCAAGACCACTCACTAAAAGCTAATCAATTCAGCCCCAAAGTACCAAGAGCTCATGAGCCACTGTGAGGAACCCAACACATCCTTACCAAGCTTGTGAAATCTCCACCTGGAGGGCAAAAACAGGTGGAAGCAAAAGCAAACACTGCCCAAGGTCCCTTTTCTTCCCCACTCTCTTCATCTCAGTGCCCCTGGCTGTGCCAAGCCATCTCCAACTTGTCAAGTGCTTTGTGGAGAGGACACTTCTCTTCTCCTTATTGACAAAGGGAGATACTAAATGTAGGCTGGGAGGTAGATTCAGGTTGGACATTAGAAAGAAATTCTTAATTTCTGGCCCAGGCTGCCCAGAGAAGCTGTGGCTGCCCCATCCCTGGAAGTGTTCAGAGCCAGGTTGGATGGGGCTTGGAGCCAGCTGGGCTGGTGGGAGGTGTCCCTGCTTTAAGGTCCCTTCCATCCTGTTATTCTGTGATTCTATGATTTCATCATCCCTGTGTGGTTTTTTTCTCTTTGGAGAGGACTGAAGAGGTTTTCTTTCCCCTTTTCAACTGAAACCCAGCCTCCTGCAGCCCTTCCTCTGAAGTCAAACCCAAGCATCTGCATCAAAAAACAAACCACAGAGCTTGCTGGCCCTCAGATTTTAGAACAGAACAGTTGTCTCCATAGAAACTCACTTTTGTTTTCCCAGCCCCCCACCCCCTCCCCTTTTTTTTTTTTTTTTTTTTTTTCAGAGCACCAAAGCATGGAGCAAGCCAAGGATTGAGGGAAGAGCATCCATTTTAGGGATCAGCACTGCAGGTAGGGTTCTCTTTGTGCAGCATACATTTTGGTGCTTTTTCTGGGCAGAACACTTCACTTTGGTTAAAGAAAAGGGGTTTTTTCCATTATTTTTTGGATGAGGGCTCCCAGGCCATGAATCCAGGCTGGGCAGTCCATGTCTGTGGATTTCCAGACTGATCCATTCAGCTTTATGTTGGAATTGCCTTAAAGAGAGGTCAGCTTCACTCCTGAGGGTGGATATCATGAACCTGGGGAAGGTTTCCTTGTGCCCTCAGAGCTGCTCCTAAGGCAGATCTCCCCATGGGCTTGGGCAGACCTGAAAACATCCTACCTATGGGACTGAAGACAAGACTCCACCTTCTCAATTACTGTTTTGGTTTTTTTTTCTAGAGCAAAATACCTTTCCAAAACACAAAATCTCATTTTCACATCCAAGCCACCTAAAATGCTGCAGCAAGGTGCTGAGAAATAAACTGAGTGCAGCACCCTCCAATACCAGTTCCCTTCCTCAAGGTCTTTCATCTCACCCAGCATCTCACCTCTTTTCTCCAACCATTTGACACTGTCCACCTCTTAGGAAAAGGCTACAAGATTGTCATCTGGTGATGAAAAGTAGGGGGTTTCAGTAGCTAATAATTGTCATTATCCCTTCTGCACATCCCTCAGGTCATTATTAAGGGTGTCCCAGTGCCTGGAGCCTTTTGGGGTTTTATCTGGTTCTCTAAGCCAGAAATTTCTGTCCTTAGCTCATGTAGGCTGCTTTCTTCTTCCCCCAGGAGCCTGTTTTTCAGTGCTGCCATCTCTGCCACATATGATTTTAATGTACACACACACAAGTCTGGTTTCTGAAGCCTGGGTTGTTTTGCAGGATAAAAGCTGCTGTAAATTAATACCATTATCAATAGGCCCTGCGTATTGCTGGACTTCCTAATTATGCCTGATGACATGCTAAATGACAGAAGTGAAGTTTAAGGTCAACCACGGAAACATATTAGCAGCAGCTTCTGCCTCTTAAGGAGATGGATGGAAACCACAAAATGGGTCTAATATTTTGACCTGGCAGCTAGGCTTGGACTGGAGCTTCACAGCTCTGCTCCACCTTGCACAAAATGTTCTGGAGCCACCTCATTTTTCTGCTTTAAGAAGTTTGCTGTGGCCCTTTCCTGGCAAGTGATATTTACAGGTGAAAATGCAGGGTGATATTTAGAGGTAAGTGGTATTTATAAGTACATATGCAGAGAAATGTTTACAGGCAAGATACTCAGGGGTAATTATAGATCAATACTTCAAAGCAGAGTAAATAGAGAGGTAAAAGACCTTTGCTGGGATGTTGCAAATAAATATTTAGATCTAGCAGATGCACAGCAGTATGCAGTGGCTAGGTGGAGGGGAGAAAGATGAGAATTTAGATGGAGCTCTTCCAGGAGGAGGCGAGGCTGAACCATTAGCCGCACACCCATAACTCAAGAGCATCCCAGCACCACTATCAGATCAGCCCCATGGTCCATCAAACCTGGTGCCAGCTTCCCAAAAGCAGCTCCTGCCAGAGCTGTGAGTCAAGAAGTGAAGGTCAGAGAAGCCTTTTTGGTTTGTTTGTTGTTTTTTTTTTGTCTGATCTCTCCCCATCCCTCCTCCCCCTGCCCAAATCCCGGGTCCAGAGCCGCGTTCCGCCTTCCCCGGCTCCCTCCGACTCACCCCATCCTTCTCTCCCTCGGCACTGCTTTGTGTTTGACAGAGTTCAGCCAAGCAACGAGCAGCCTGGAAAGCCCTGAGATCCCATAGAAATCCCCATCCAATTTATCAAGTAAAAAAATTCAGCCGGGTGGGAGCTAAGTGGGCTGAAACTCTGATCAAGGCGAGAGATTACGGCGGAGCCGGTTGCACAAATCGCAGCGCTGGCTCGGGGAGGATGGAGGGGAGTTTTTTTCCCTGAGCTGGAGATAAGAGCCTGTTGTTGGTAAATAAAAATGCTGGGGAATGGCATGTCTGATCAGTGTCCGCTCCCATCAGGGCTTGCAGGAGCTGCCAGCATTATTTCCAGGCTTTTCACCCAGAATACTAAAGGGCGTTCGGAAAGGCGAGAACAAAGCTACAACTTTATTTGAGAGCAAAACAAAAGCAAACAAATGCATACCCAGAAGACTGAGTATTGAAAGAGAGAGATAGACTATTCAGCCACTGTCTGAAGCAGCTCTTGGACAGCTCTTGACTGTTAAAAAGTTTCCCAAGGAGCAAATGAAGGGTTTTTGTGTGTTCATTTGTTTGTTTGCAGGGAAAGAAAACGAAGCAAAAGGATTGCTGAGGCCTTTAGTAGTAAATGACAACAAATATCCCCTGGCCATGAAGGTTGCCAGGATGGGAAAGAAAACAGTCACATCGTTTTGTAAAGAGCCTGAGTGATACTTCTGGGGTCTCCAGGTTTATTTTCCAGAGGTGAGCTCTTGCTCCTCAAATCCCAGGTTGGGCACCAGATCGTGTCCTCTCTCCTCGGATCCATCTCTTCTTGCTCTGAGGATGTCAAGAGCCTCAGAGGCCCCTGATCCCCTGGGAAGTTTATTCCAGTGGCATTGCCTCAGTGTTTTGGAGGGAAAAAATGCAGTTTCTCACTTGGCTTCAGTCTGTCTTTGCCTTCTAAATATTTGTTCCCATTCTGCCTTGCTCTGAGGGCTTAAAGAGCCCTTTAGTAGCTGGTATTTTCTCCCTGTGAAGCTACTTAGACATGGTAATCAAGTCACCTCTCTGTCTCCTTTTTAATAAATGAAGTAGACAGAGCACTTTACAGCATTGGGAGGTTTTTTGACAGCCCTTGACTTATTCTTCGTGGCTCTTTCTCAGCTCTGACTTTACTGGCAGAGCTCACAAAGGGCATGGCCACCATCTCTCCCCATCCCTCTCGGCAGGTATCGGGGTCAGAAAGCTGCCATCAGCCTCACTGAGGTCTTGTAGTTTCAAAACTCTTCGTGGTCGGATACTTCAGACCATCCAGCTCATTAAATTAAAAGAAACTCTTTAAATTTACTGCCCACATCACCCTATAAAGCCCTTGGCTTCCTGATGGCCACTGCTCAGCCAACACCATAACCTAATTTTTCTTTCTTTTTTCCCTTTTTTTTTAAAAGTAAGAGATATTAATTGAAGATTGGATTATGAACTAGCCCAGCAGCACAAAAAAAGGCACAAGTTATCATATTACACAGCATCAAAATTAATTAAAAGTGCCTTAATCTCTAACCTAGGCAAATATTGTAGGCTCTCTGGCCTCACCATAGCATCCCAACTGACAGTCTCCCCCTCTGGATGTCTCCCTGCAGCAAGATTATGGAAGATTATGGAATCCAAAAAGCTCCTGCAACATCTCTGAACAGGTAGAGGAGCTGGAAAAGACTGAAGTTAGTCTCTGTAATTTGGGGATCACATTTCATAAACCACAGGGATCCATTTGTTATATCCTGGGGAGATGAGGGTGGCCATACACCCATAAATATGCACAAGAACCCACCCATCCCCTCTCTCTGCTTTAAAGCATCTTGCCAGCATCCTCTTGATCATAATTGCTGCTGCACACTGGGTTTATATCACAGACAGGAAAATACATTTATAATCTCTGGGACAACCTCTTTGCCAGCTGGGAAATTCAAAGCTGCATAGATCACCCCTTGGGTGACACCTCCTGTCACTTGACCTTTACAAAAGAATAAGCTGCAGCCGTTTCTCCGCCTCATTTTGCACCTACTGAGGTGAAACCAGGGTGGTATTTGAGCACAGGGTGAGTTTTGAGACTTCAGGGTAGCCATGGGTGAGTGAGAAAGCAGAGAGAGGGGCTCAGTGAGGAGGTGCTGCCACAGAAAACTTTTAGAGGGTGGGAGAAACACTTGGAGAACAATGCTGCTTCTGCACAGCATCCCTGAGAACTCTCAGAGGCAGGGGCTGCAGGATTCCAGGTAAGAAAATTCCTTCTGATTCCCTCCAGTGTCCCTTGGGGTTGTTATTCAGCCTATCTCACCCCAACCCATTCCACCCCATCCCAAATCTCCAGCTTTCTGCCTTCCTGCCCTGCTTTCTACATTCCTGAGGAGCCTTTCATCCCCCAAAACCTGGCCTGAGTGTAAGGGACTGGAATTTGGATTTTTAGGATGAAAGAGGGAGAGCACAAGGAAAAAGTGGTATTTTTAAATTTTTCTTCTCCCCTGCTGAGATCAGCAGGAATTGGGGAAGGATTGACTTGGTGCTATCCATCAGGACAAAACTTTCCATCAAGAAGTAAGTAAGAAAAATAAAAATAGCACCTGGGAAAAAAAAGTGAGAAGCCTGGAAGGAGAGAAACCCTACCAAGAGCCAAAAATCTCCTTGGAGGCCAGCAAAGGATTTTTGGGGAAGGATTTGGCAGGATGGAGGGGGAAGGCATGAAGAAATTAACTGTTATCAAAAGAAACAAAACAGGTAAAGGGGAAGGTGGGAGAAAAGATGCTGGCAGCTCCATCAGCCCCAGGAAGAAGCATCTTGGAGGGCTGAAAGGGAAATATCCTCATTTTAGGGGTCAGAGTGATACAGAGAAAGCCCAAAACCATGGGGACTACAACCTCCATTTGTTTGGTTGTTTGGGGTTTTGTTGTTGTTTTTTTTTTGCAAAATCCCAGCTCAGGTGCCCCAGGAGGGAGGGAGCTGCAGTGGTTTGGGGTGAGGAGAGAGCACAAACATCTTCAAAGAGCTGACAGGGCCCAGTGGGGATGTAAAAGCAGACTTTTCCCTGGATCCCAGAGGAGACCCAGCAGAATGTGTTGCAAGCCAGGAAAGCATAGAAAAGTTGATGGAGTGAGGCTGACTTTGAAGGCAAGGACCTGCCCTGCAAGGACAACGAGGTCTGTTACCAACCCTTCCTATCCCCCTCCTGTTCTGGGCTGGGTTTTTTGTGGTTTAATCCATTCCCGGTGCTGATGGGCTTGAGGGTTGCCCAGAAGGACACAACTCAGCAAAATCCAGCCCCAACATCTCACTTGCTTTGGGTCCCCTCCCATTTCTTCCCAGCCCGACCCCTGGCCTTTGGCATTCTGCACATTTAGCACATCCAGATGAAATGTGTGGGGTTTTTTCCATTCAGGCAGACATGTACTGAACAAGCTGCATTCAGGAATGGAAAAAACCCCACAAAATGCATCTGCAGAGAGTGTGCAGCCAGGCATCCAACAGCTGCTTTGTCTTCACCTCCCAGGTAGTGTCAGTTCCTGCATCGTGGATTGCCCTGCTCCCCACCCTGCACCATGCCAGTTCAACCCCAGAAGCATCATTTTAAGATTATTTTTCTCTCTCTTTCCCTCACTGCCACCCACCAGTTGCCTCTCCCTCAGCCAGGAGGGTGGCAGAGGGCTTTTCTCCCAGCCATAAATTTCCCTTCTATCCAGTAAAACCCAGGCACCCAATTAAACCCAATAATGCTATAAACCTGCCAGCAATCAAACACACTTTTAAAAATCAAGAGTGGCAGGTGCTTTAAATCAATACATCCAGGTAACAACTTGCAGTTTGCAGCATCTTCTGATGCTGCATTTTCTGCAGCCCCATTTTAGAAACAACAAAAATTCCCATTTGGAGCATTTTTTTTTTTTTTTTTTTTTTTCTTCCCTCCTTTAGCTTCACCAGAGCAGCTTCCTGAGCAATGAGATCATAAAGGACTGAGGGGAATCAAGAGGCATTTTGGAACTGGTGTAAAAATTGGCAGCCAAACCCTAAGAAAGCATCACAGCCTGTGTTGTAAGACATTACCCTTCTCTCCTCTGGGGATGTGGGGGGATGGATGGTTTGGGATAGATGGTTATCAGTGATTCAGGGTTTGGTTTGATTTTGTTAGTTTTGGGGTGGGGTTTTGTTTGCTTTTTATTTGTTTGTTTGTTTTTACAGAGTGGAAAAAAATAAAGAGGTTTTCATTTATGAGCTGTTTCCCAGTAACAGCTCAGAGCTCTGCCAAATTCAGAAATCTTTCCTATATGGCCTGGCACAAAAGAGGTGGGAGATGTCCATGGACAGGGAAGGTGATGGATGCTCAGGAGCATCATTGCCTTTCATCACTCTGCTGGGAAGAGAAGAGTCACCAGTTTTGGAGCCATTCATCACCTGAATTGCTGGGTTTATTCTCTGTTTTCAGGGAGATTTCACCTCAGACAAGTCCAGCTTGTCACCTCTTGATGGTGATGCCTCCCGGGGACTTCACGGAACCATGGCTGCTTGCAAGAAGAAATGAAAAAGGAAAAAGGAAACTACCTTGGTGAGTTATCCAGGCCTTTGGGCTGCCATCACCAATTCTGCAGTTTGGCAAATCCAGAAGGTTGAGAAGCACCCAACCAACATCTTTGCTGGCAGTTTAAACACCACACATGCAGCAGCAGGAAGTATTTTAAGCATATTCAGTGCCTTAACAGTTTTATTTGGGCTACGTTTTCGATATCCCTTCACCTGTAAATCCAGATCCTTCCCTCTTCAGAGCCCAAATGCAATAAACACAGCAGTAGCCATAAAAAAAAAAAATCTTTTCTTCTGACCTAGAGCAGCTTTTCTAGACCTCAGAAAGTCCCAGCTTTAAAAAGTGGATGCTGAGACTTGCAGCTTGCCAGGAGCAAGCTGCTTAACCATACAAGGAACAAGCACGTGCCCTGGACCAATGGGTGGTGAAGTCCCTTTACTTTATTATTTCATTTTATTTTTTTAAGTCCTTTCCAGCAATAAACCACAAGCTTGAAATTAATGACCACTTTGTGGGGAGAAAATGTACTCATTGACCTGGGATTGAACTTCAGCCGTTTGAGGCAAAACATTTGCTGCCGTTCAAATGTTCTTTTCCAGGAGTCGTGGAACAAACCCCTTGATCTTCTGAATACAAAATGTTCTTAATGCCACTGAGTTGTGTCATCTCTCATCCTCAAAAGTTCATTTTGAAAGGGGGTGGGAGAGGAATGTCCAACAGGTTTTCATTCACTTCATACCAAAAGGCAGCCAAAGAAAATCTCTCCTGCGAATTTTCCGCACGGCTGCAGCTCCAAAATATTATTAAGTTGGTGGAATAATGATCCAGGTGACACCCAAGTTGAGGAGCTGAGGATCTGCATCCCAAGACCCATGGTCTCAGCATCTCCTTGGTTATAGAATAAGCCATTTTCTCTTTTCACAGCTTATTTTCACAGGTTATTGCTCTCTCTCATGCTCATTCCAGGCCTTAGATGAGTGAGGGGTAGGAAGGGGATCCACCTCATCTGCCACAGGCCTGGAGGGGAAAAAAAATATAAATCTGTCATTGAGTAGTCCTGTTTCCTCTCTTGGCTAATAGGATTACTCAACAATGTTTTAAATCAACCCCTCTCCCCAAAGCCTGCAGTTGGTGTGTGAATGAGGCTGAGCTTTTCTGGGGCGGCTTTTTTTTGATCTTTCTGCTGGTTGTTGGCTCCAAGTCAGAGTCTCAAAACTCTCTGGGGTTCATTGGTATCTCTGAGCCAGATTGCTTGGAAAAAGTGGGTGTTGAGGGGTGGGGGGGGGTCAGAAAAGGACTGATTTTCCATCTCAGCAACCAGGGAAAGCATCTGGTAGGCTGAAGAGGTGGATTTAGCACAGTGGGTTTTGGTGCCGATCCTGAGCTGCTCCCAGAGGAGGCATCTGGTGGAAAGAAAGGATGCTGAAAAGTCAGCAGGAATGGAAAGCAAGACCAAGAAATAACCCGAGGGCCAGGGAAAATGCCTTACAGTGGAAGACTTAGAGAACTTCGCTTCTTTATCTTATCAAGAAGAAGAATGAGAGTGACTTGATTACAACACACAAGCACCTTCTCTGGGAGAAAACACTGGGCATGGCAAAACCTCTTTAATCCATCAGCCACAGGCACAATGAGAAGGAAAAGCTGGAAGCAGAAGCCAAATCTATTCAAATTAAAAATTAGGCACTGGCTTCTTATTTTCCTTTTTTCCTTTCTGCCCCCCCCAGCATGAAAAATTAACCATTAAACCGAACTGTCAGAGGCAGAGCACATCCTTCTCCAGCTCTGCAGCCAGCAGGCCAGGCCAGGTGGGGCTCATCAAAAGCACAATATTGGGGTTTATAACCTCCATTTGCCAGGCTGCAGATATTTCCAAGCCCCACCCAACTCTCCTCCTCCCTTGAAGCCCCCTGCTAGACTCCAAAGTTTCCACTTCCCAGCCCCTCACTCTGCTTGCAGCCCACAGATGCATCTGATCCCCACTGCAGATAATGACAGAAAATTACAGTGTAATAAGATAATGGGATTTATTTATAGAATTTGCTTTCCAATCACGCCCACACGATATATGTATCCACACACAGCCCTTTCTATGTATATTTATTAGCTCTAAGTGCTTGGCTTTGTGGAAGCAAAATGCCACCTGGGGGATGTCGAGATGCTCCCAAGTGGCTCAGTCCCAGCTCGAAGGGTGCTGGCACATCACAAATAGTCCTCTCATCATCATGACAATGACACCATCTTTCCATGACACTTTTATCTCAAAGCACTTGGAAAAAATTTTTTTTAAAAATGGAGAGAAGGGAGGAGGGGGTGAATAAAATAAACGTAAACTGCTAAACAGATCCCAGTGAGTGCAGCCACGAGGACTGAAATGCAGGGACAGATTTATCCAGAGACAAATCCTGTCTCCAATAGAAACAAGCCAGGGAAATTTAAGGAGGCAGCATATAGTTAGCTGAGGGTGGTCAGCCCAGCAGGACTCCTGATGACCTTTCTCCCCTTGGGACTGTGCTGGGTTTAAGAGAAGTGAAGTGAAGCAGGTTGCTGGGTTCCCAAATCCCAGCATGAAGAAGCCCAAAAAGAGTAGAGGGAGGGGTGATGAAGAACCAGAAGAACCAAATGGAGGGGTTTGCAGAAATTCTGGGGGTCTGGCTGGGTTTTCCAGGCCACACCTGAGCATCATGGGGTTATCAAAGCTCCAGGATTTGCAGTCTTGGAGGATTCATCCTCCTGCCATGAGGCCACTGAAAATTATTTTCCTAATTCCTGCATCCCAAAATCCACCTAGAAACTGAGAAGACTGAACAAAAGCAGAAGCTGTTTGTTCAAAGGGCAAAGAGGCCAATTGCTCCTGCAAAATAATCCTGGGCCTTAAGGAAGCAGCAGCCACTGCCATGGGGTTGCTTGCAGGTGAAATTACAGCAGAGTTGCTGAATCTTCAGGTTGCTGCTGCTCCAAGGGCCACCAACAGCCCTTTCTGGGGGAAAACAGCTTTTTGGGTGTCAAAAAAGGCCATTTTAAGGAGTGGTAGCTGTAAATGCATTTTTCCCATGTAGTTGGCTAAGATATGGATGTACAGCACCACAACAGGATTATTCCTGCTTATCCCAGGCACGGGGAGATGGGTTATGGGTGAACATCCCTGCTCAGCACCCCAGAGCATGTCTTCCCCCACCTGTCTGAGGTGTAATTATTTTCTGAGGGCTGCTGAGCATCTCCACTGAGCTCTGGGGAAGATCAAAGCCGAGCTCTGATCAGGGGAGCTGAGCGAGATCTCTTCCCAGTGCAGGAAAACAAGGAGAAGAGGAAAAATTAGAAAGAAAAGGAGCATGGCTGGGAGCAAGGGGAATTTTTCCATTGTTGGGACTGGCTATGCTCCCAAAAACATCTCACCTCTCATGACTCCATCAAGGCATGACCAAGCTTTCCCAGCCCACCCAGGAGCTGCTTTCTGGGTGGGAGTGGGTGATGCCAGGCTGGACACTGCTGCCCTTCACCACCCCCTTGGCCTCCAGCATCCTCAGCTCAGCTTTGCTGCTGGGGAAACTGAGGCTGCCAGGGTTTGGGGTTTGGTTTTTTGTGTTTTTTTTTTTTTTCCAGAAATGCAAAGAACTGAGAGGACTCTGATCATCTTTTATGGATGCTGTTGCCTCGGGCAGAAAAGCCAAAGCAGTTTCACTCCTCCTTTGATTTTGGGACTTTTAACCAAAGAGAAGAGAAAGCCCCTCAAATCAGACCCCAACCCCGCAGGCACCAGGGCCATGGTGGGTGCTGGAGGATGCCCCAACCAGCACTTTCCCTTCACCCCAGCAATGAAAAACTCATCAATGACATCAATTTGGGGGCTCTTGCCAGGCTGTGGTGAAGGTGAGGGACTGGCAGGGGTTTCCTCTCCCAGAAAATGTAGTTGTGTTCCATATTCAAATGGCAGTTTAATGAACCTTTCCCTTTTTCCAGAAACTTTAGCACATCATTAAAGAGCAGAAATGAATAATACATCTAGCAGTTGGATTAAGCTGAACTCCAGACCCAACTTAGCTTCAAAAGGAGGAGGGAAAAGAGGCTGCTGGAGGACAGGGAGGTGGATGAGAAGCTGGAGATGTTTCAGCTCTGATGTGCTGAGCAGATATCCCTGTGCCCATGGTCCTTCCCAGCAAGCTGAACTCCTGTCAGTTTAACTCAGTGATGAACAAGAGATGCTCTTATCTGAAGCATCCCTCCTCTTTTCCTTTCTGGCCTGCAGAAAGAAAGGAATACATTTAATTTCTTTGAATTGTTTTAATGTTTTTAATTATCACTCCCAGCAATCTCATCCACAGGGTGCTGAGCCTGGCTCAGGCTCCACGTGTGCCTCTAGCTCAGTTCCATCTCTTCCCATCCTTAAAATAAAAGAGAAGCAAAATGGGTTAAAAGAAAGCCTGCTCCAGGTCACATCAGACCTCCCCAAACTCTGGGTCAGGTCTGGGCCAAATTATCCCATTGCCAAAGAGGAGGATTCGTTAAATCCACATGGATTTGTTGGCAGGTGGAGGTTTTGCTGCTCTTGGTGGCAGGGACTGTGCCCCTGGTACCCAAGGGTGTGGAAAGCATCCCAAGGAAGGAAAATTTGTCTTCAAATGAAATCTCATTTAAACCAGAAGGAAAAGGGGAAAAAAAAAATTAATAATAAAAAAATAGGGGAAGCAGGAGGCCAAATCAAACCATCTTTGGTTCAGGATGTGAAGCTGACCCTCCCCAAGGGAAAAATAAGCAATTAATGCTGAAAAGATTCACAGATTTTATTGTCTGGGGCTTTTTTCTTATCTGAATAAACTGTACTCATCAAACTTGGCCTTCATTTCTATATTTTTGCCATTGATTTCTTTTTCTCTTCTTCTTTCTGATTGTTATATTTTGGATAGTGCTTACTGATGTGAAAAAGCCATCTTGTGCTGCTGATAAGCCTGGAGATAACAGCAGAAGGTCAAGGAATGGATGGGGAAAGAGAGGACAAGAGGGAAAAAGTTTCAGCATCTCCAGCTCCATCCTCACTCCCCCCCAGACCTGCAGAAAAATAACCTTTAGTGGCCCAGAATGGTTAATTAGATAGATTTTCCCCCAGGACCAGACTGGAGGAAGAAAGGAAGGAAACAATTTAACTGTATTTCCTCCTTATCTGATCTCAGTCATTTTAATTTGTGCTCTCTTTGAGGCTTCTCCTTTGTGTGTGTGTTGTTCTTCTTCTCCTGTGGTGTCTTCAGCTGAGTAATGGATGACACTGCTAGAAAATGGGAGGATTTTCTTGTCTGGCCCAATAACCACTTCCAAGGGCACACTATGATGGAGGGACCTGGTGCTTTCAAGGTGAGGCAAGAAGAAAGAGAGAAACCTTTTGTTTATCAGACCTTAATAAATTAATTTTGCCACCTTGTCCCCATCACAAAGCAAGAATAGCCTCACCCTTTCTTATTTTTTCCCCCTTCAGTGAAAGGGAAGCTGATCCAAAGTGATCACCAAATGGAACAGAAAAAGGAACTTCAGGGAGAGGATGAAGGGAACCACATTGGAGAACTCAGGATACAAAGGGGGGGCCAAGAATCCCCCAAAACCCAGAGCAGTGACACCCTGAAGCTTGGAGGAAAGCCCCTAACTTGGTTTGATTTGTATTTTTTTTCCAATAGCATTTCCAAGAAGCACTTTCATAAAATGGCAATTTATTGTGCCCTCCTTTCCTGGAGCAATTAAGGGACTGTTTCACTTAGGGAAGAGCCCAGATGGAGCCAGAAGAAGGTCAAAGTAAAGCAAAGCCACCTTAAGCTTAATTGTAAAAGCAATTTGCTGCTTTGAATTTGGCCTCTGGAGCTGCTTTCAGTCCCCAGACCAAGCGAGGGGTCTCTGCACCCTAAACCATTCAGGGAAGCAGAAAAAAGGATGCTAACAAAGCTTTGCCCAGGAGGAAAGGCAAGCCAGGATGCTGTTGAGGACATTACAGTGCCAGACTGGAGCAAAGGAGAACCCTGCAGCTCTAATTAAAAGGGCCACTGGAGCTAATGATCTGCCCAATGCTAATTAACTTCAAAAACTGTGGCAGCTCCACCTCGCTACTGGGTTCATGCCAGTGCCTTCTCCAGGCTCCTCCTCATTTTTCCCAAGCCACCCCTGAGGATCATCTCCTAAGCAGGAGTAACTTAATCTCTGCAGACTTCTGAGATCCTCTTTCTTCTCTTTATTTTTATTTTTTCCTTTTTAAAAAAAAAAAAATTTATTTGCCCACTTCTGCTTCCGAGCCCCTGAAATTGGTAACTTTTAATAGAAGTGTCTCCTCAGCCATATTTATAGCATCACACCAACACGATGCCTGCAGGAAATTCAGTAATTTAAATTTATCTCCAGGAGGCAGCAAGGATGCAGCCATGTCCTTCAGGAGGGGGTTTTCCCCACTTCCCTGCTCCCCAATCCAATGACAGATCCGTGTGAGGACTGAACCTCCTGCTCTGATGGAGCTGGTTGGGATGGGATGTGGGCTTTGCATCCAGGATTTGTGCTGGAAATCAGGTCTCCACCTTGGAGCTGGGGGGAGAGACCATCAGCTTTAAGTACCAATTTGGGAGGGGGATGTTTGGGGTTTTTTTTTAAACTTAATTTCCTGCCATAGGTGAGGGGTTATTAAAAGGCTTCCCAGCCTCCAAGAAATGACCCGTGGGGTCCTCATCCTGTGCTCTATTATTGGTTTGATCCCATCCCATCCTTTTCTTCCTAGGGAAATGCAGGATTTCGGAAGCACGACTGGCAGCCAGCCTCTGCCATCTGCTCTGGCCCCTCATTCCTGCTTCCCAACAAACATATGGGACAATTAGACCCGTAAAAACATCTCACAGATCATATGTGACTGAGAGGAGGGCATATGCTCATTGCCCAAGAAATCCCACGTCGGGGCTGGGTTTGCTCCTGAAGAAGACAGGGAGGAAGGGAGGCAAGATGCTCCCCTCAGCCCTGCTCACCCCTCAGAGGGGGGGTTGGAGGAGAAAAAGCTGCTCTGCTAGAGGAGAGAGGAAACAAATGATGGGAAGTGAGGAGATCTGGAGGTACCTGGAGCTTTCAAAGGGGCTGGACCCTTTTAATTGGCGACTAAAAAAACAAACCAAACCAAACCAAACCAACAAAACAAAACAACAACAAAACAAACCCCACAAAACAAAAGAACAAACCAAACAACAAACAAAAAAACCCCCACAGGCTGGGCTTGCTGAGCCAAAAGCCCCGTGGAGGCTTGGACCAGATGTACCAGATGAGGATCACAAGGTTTCCATGGCTCCTCCCGTGAAGAAAGAGCTCAGTGTGTGTTGTATCAGATGAGAACTGCTCTCAGGGGCCATAACTGAACTGCTGCTGGAGAAGGAGCTGCTCAGAGGGAGGACGACAGGGAGAAAAGCCACTGACCCCTCAGCAGCCCCCAGAGACAGGCAGTGCCCACACCAGGAGCATCATTGCTTGGTTGGTGGGATGTGCCCAGGGAGCAGAATGTCAGCTCCGTGGCTGGAGCTCCTGAGAACCCCTTGCAGATCACTGGAAAAATATCACAGATAAGGCAAAAATCATCCTTGGATTCTGGAACACCACTGATCCATTCTCCAAGCTCCATCTGCATTTCAGGCTTTGGAAGAAATCCCTCTCTCTCATCTCATGATGCTCAGTAAATTCCCCAGACCTGGAGAAATCCTTTTTTTTCCTTTTTTCTCCAGATTTCCTTTAGCCCTACTCCAGCTTTCTGCCAAAATCCAAAGCTCTCCTACCCTCCCTCTTTCCTTTGCCTCCAATAACCACCTGAGCCCCAGGATGCAGCTTGCTGGAAGGTGCTTTGGTTGGTTTGTTTTAATTTAGAAGTTTAAATCTTCACATCCCTGGAAGATGTTCCTGGGGTGAATCCAAAAATGGAGCCTTTGCTGGGGATTTCTGGTTGTCAGCAGGTCAGTGGAAGGAGAAATGGCAGGAGAAATCCCAAATAAATATCAGGAAGATATTTCTTTCCTGAAGGGGAAAATAGGGAAGAATTAATGCAACTGGTCATCCACAGTCTCAGTCTTTATAGAGAGAAGCTAAGTTTTCATTTAATAAAGCACAAAGCTAAAATTAATTCATTTAAATTAAGCCTTTGCATGAGGATAAAATAAACGAGAAGACTTGGAAAAAAAAACAACCAAAACCTTGAGGTTTGGGAGACAAAAAGGGGGAGCTGGAATGGGTTTTTATTAGGTGCAGGGTGTGTACAGGGCTTTGCAATTTCCAGTTTGCCATAAATGCCAAAAAGGGGGATAAAGAAGAAGATGCCTCAATGCAAGTGTTGCCTCTGACCCAGCCCAGATTTATCCACAAAGTTTGTGAAAAGTTATCCACTATTTGATGAAAAATTAAGGTGGGAAAAGAAGGTGGGAAAAGCTTCTCTTTTTGTCACTGTTGAATTAGTCCTCTGCTGGAAAAAAAATTCTGGTTCCCTGTGAAATAAAATTAAGACTGATTTTTCCCAATGAAAAGGGAAACTGAGGCAAGGGGCCCTTTGTCCCCTGGCTTTTCCTTCCCCCATCCTTCAGCAAATGCTGCTGGTAAATATTGCCCAAGGAAAAGGTTGGAGAACAAAAAACAAAGTCACTGGATTTAAGACAGATCATGGAAAGAGAAGAGATAAATCCTGAGAACACAACTTGCACGGGGAGAAAAAGACAAATAGTGAAATAAATATGAAAAGAAGACAAATTTGGGCTGTGGGGAGAGAGGGAGCCAGAGAGGAGAGAAGAAATTGCACTAAAATAGACGAGGTTTCCAGGAGACAAAGGTAAAATTGGGAAAAATGAGATCTAAACCGAAGGGGGATAAATCATGAGGGCAGCAACTGAAAATTATTGGGAATAAAGCTCTCCTGGTAAGTGAGACATCTCCTGCAAGAAACAAACACAACCCTGGTGAAAAGGACAAGGCTGGTGTGAGGCAGGAAAAGGTGTTGGGTGACCCTGGCTTGTCTGCTGCTCCTGAAGGGGTTTCTCCAGCCCCAGGAGCTTAGGGCTCTGGAAAGGTCCCTCCTGCTTGGCTATAGCAATACCACCCCCAAAAATCAAGTTTTGGAGGAGGAAAATGAGGTGGGGAGCAGCTCCCATACCAAGGGCTGTGTCTTCAAAACATGAGAAGGAAATTTAAACTCTTCGATTCCCCCAAAATACAAAAAATTACTTGGGAGAAGCTGCAGGTGCCTTCTCTGAAGTTCAACCAGAGCCAGAGGTTTTTAGCAGCAATATTTCTTCCTACAGCTACCAAAGGGAAAATAAACAAGCCCCAGTTTATCTCCCCCCAAAGCCACTCAACCTTCCTGGGGGGGTTGGGGCTCTCTGGTGGGGCAGTGGGGCATCTCTCCAGCCCTGAAGCCCAGCTGAATTTGTACTCTTAGGCTCAACTTCTGCTCCTTATCTGGATGACAGCACACAGATAAATCCCAGCAGGGACCTAAAATAAGATCACAACACACTTCCCATCTCAGAGGTGCACAGCAAGCAAGGAAACCTCTCTCCAGGCTGCAGGAAGGCAACATGGGATTATTTGATTTTTTTTTTTTTCCCCTTCGTGCCAGGCAAAGCTGTGACATCAAGCCTACGGCTTGCTAAACACTTTTTTTTTTTTTAATCCTTCCCACATCTCCCCCACTTTGGCAAGAAGCTGAGAGTTTTCAGCTGGGAAGAGCAAGTGCTGTGCCAGTCCCCCCCCTCCCCTCCAGATTTGCAGTGGGAAAGCAGAAATCTCAACACCAACACACAAAAACTTGGCAGCTCTGTTTTCTGGGGAGGGGAGGGATTGAAAATCCAACGGTTTCCATAGAGAAAAGACTGTTTTCCCACCCAAAATCAACTTACTCCTTGCTTGTTAATCCTATTGCAAGGTCTTTGCTCATTTGCAGCAGTCTGTGGCTGGCACTGAGGCTTTTGGTGGTGGAAAGGAGGAAATTGGTGGGATTTTGAGGGTGGCTTTGAAGCTAATCAGGTCCCCTTAGGTAGGGCTTGGTGTCCCCAAGTCTTGAGGACAAGCTCATGGTTGGTGTGACCCCCCCCCCAGGGCAGCACTAAAGTTGCTCTTTCCCAGACATGCAAATATTTTCAGTGGGAATTTCCTCCGGAACCAAACCCAGGGAGAAAAATACATGAGGCAAAAGAAAGAGGAGCCCCAAAAGCTCGTGTCAAAGCTCAGCTCATCCAGCAGGTCCTGGGGACCTGTCCTCATGTCTGAGCATCCCACACCTGCTTCCCCAGGAGCAGTTATTTTATATGCCCATATTCCCCTGCTCCCGTTCCTCTCCCAGCCTTTCCCCTTCTCTTCTTCTCTCTGATTTATGTCATTTGAAGTCCTGGTTGGGAGCTGATATTATGACACGTCCAGACTTCAAAATAAACCTCCCTCTTGATACTGGGTTATTTTATTGGGTGCATCAAGGCTGAAAACAACCTCGTTCATCTTAAGAAATGTATTTTCCCATTTGCTGTATAAATACATACATGTTGCCTTGCATTATTCACCTAGGCAAGGCAGATAGATGAGCAGCAACAACAGCACCACATTTTTATTTCTCATTCTGGAACAGAAAAGGCACCAGAGAAGGTTTGTGGCAGGAGTTCAATGGTGCAGAAAAATCGACCGGGGCAAAAGGGAGGGGAGAAAATGGAATGGGGAGGAGATATCTCACTCCCAGCTGAAGTTCTCCAGGGGTTGGGACAAGGGCTGGCCTTCAGGGTCCTTGTCCAGGTCAGAGGGATGGGCTGGAAATATGGGAAATAGAGGTGGAGAAAAAGACAAAGGACAGATGAAAAATGACACACACACCCACAAAAAAAAGGTGAAGCAGAGGGAGGGATGACAGGAGGGGGGAAAATATTAAAAACTGAAAGACTGCAATGAACACAGTGTAGACACAGAAAAAATGTCTCTGTGTAAATGTAATTACTGGTGGTACAGATAAGAGCAGCACAAGAGAGCAGGGTTGTGACCAGAACAAGCTCTAAGTCTTGAGAATGCTCAGTTCATCATCCAGGCACCTCCGTTCCCCCACATCTCCAGGGGGATTTCAGGAAAGAAAAGGGAAGCTCAGCTTCTCTTTACACCACTTACAAGGCTCATCCAGACTCTCCACCTGAGGGGCTTTGGCTACAGTCCCACTGGTCCTGCAGTGGAGCAGGTGAGGGGAAAGATGCCCACGGACAACAGGCTGTGCCACCAGGACCCACAGCCAAGAGACCTGGTGGCCAACAACCCCAGTGGCCACCTGATCCAGTAACCAACAACCCTGATGGCCACCTGACCCAATAACCAAGAGCCCTGATGGCCACCAGACCCAATAACCAACAACCTTGATGGCCACCAGACCCAATAACCAACAGCCCTGATGGCCACCTGACCCAATAACCGACAACCCCCATGGCCACCAGACCCAATGGCCACCAGCCCTGATGGCAAACAGTCCTGAAGCTGGTTTCAGGTCAGACCTTGCCCTCATGAAGCAGACAGTGCCCTGGAGGAGTTCAAGCCCCACTGCCCTCCCCCTTTTGGGCCCAAGATGACTTGAAGCCTCCATCTGCTGCTTTGAAATCCCTGCAGGGGATACACAGGGGATTTCTCTTCATTGGACATCGCTGCTGCCTGTGATGAGTCCAAAATCTGACTCTCCCTCTCTTCATTAAGTTCCTGCTCATCTTCAGAGTTTTATCTCATTGCACCAACAACCCTGAGTAACAGGACAGGAAAATCAAATTCTTTATCCCTGGAAATATTGACCTGTGCAGCCTTGGGCCTTTACTTGCCTTACAAATTCATCATTTTTTGGCTCACTCCACCCCCTGGGCAGGTGCCCTGTGGTGATCCTGCTCCCTTTACTCTCCCCCTCGACGGGGCAGATGAGCCCCAGGCTGGTGCTGGTGCTTCCCCTTCCCTTTGTGCTGTGGCTCCCTCCTCATGCACTGAACACCACCAAGATGCAGATTTCATGTTATCAGGAGATGCAGGGCATGTTTAACAGGAACTTGAAGGATCATAGCAAGAGGCTGGGATGTAATCCAGGCTGCAGGAACTGAAAAGCTGTGGCTTCTGCTTCTTCTTTTCCTTTTTTTTTTAATTTTTTTTTCCTTTTTTTCTTTTTTCTTTTTTTTTTTTTTTTTTTTCATTGGTTCAAGATTGCGAAGAGGCTGAGAGAGAAGAAAGGAAAACACAGGGACCCAGTGATAAGGGGTGATGGACGTGATGCTGTATCCTCCCTGTGAACACCAGAGATTGTGAAGCATTGAGAAATCAAACTGACAAGTGGGAACAGAGGCTCAGCATAAGAAACAGCAGCTTGTTCCCAGCTCCTGAAGGCCTGGAGAGCTTTTCTCCTCTCCTCAGGATGGATTAAGTGGATGTTGGTGATAGATAATTTTGAACTCCTTCTGCAATGTGTTCCTGGCTTGTCATATCCTGGAGGAGGCCTGGAGCCAGAGAGACAAGGACCCAGCAGGAGGCTGGCAGGCAAGAAACTCCTCCAGCAAGGTGGGGGATTTGGGAAGAGCCTTATCCTGCAAGGGTGCTGACACCACGGAGCCTTTTTATGCTTGGCCAGTCTCAACCCTGCCTTCCCCAGACCTGCCAAGGGTGGGTGAGGGACCAGGTCATGATTTCAGCTGGTTTGGCTGCAGCAGAGGGTGTTGGTCTTGGCCAAGGAGCAGGTCAGCATTCAGGAGATTCCCAGGGAGATGCTAACCTCATCAGTCCTGCAGTAATTTTGTCATGTTTAGAAAGACAAGCAACTCCAAAACCCTGGGTGCTCACCCCAGGAAGGTGCAGCAGAGCCCATGGGTGCTCCCATCTCCCACCTTGGCTCTCCCTCTTTGTTTCCCAAATAACAAAGTGGGGGAAGCTGAATTTCCAGAGGAGAAAACAGAAGAAAATTCCAACATCAGCATGAACATCCATACACACATCCACCACTTTCTCCCTAAACCCTCAGGATTTAAGAGCACAGACAAATTTTAGGATGTTTCTGCAGGTGAGGAGCATATTTTCGGGGTTTTATCTCTTTTCTGCCTCTTTTTCTCCACTGCTTGTGAGAACTCAGCTCAAACCACAGCAGGGCAGAGTTGAAAGCTCTTTGAATTTTGATTAATAATGCCATCTCCATATGGGATGCATAATAATCCAGTCCTAGTCAGATATAGGTCAGGCTGTGATACCCATCTCCACTAAACCCTTGGGCACTTGGGGGCAGATGCAGAAAGCTGAAAGAAAACCAGAAGTGGTGGTGAGATGTAAGGAGGATCAAGGAGACCACCTGAGTAATTGCAGCCCTGTAGGCTTGACATTGATTTGTGGTCAAAATAATGGGGTGGGACTTGGTTAATAAGGAATGAAAAGGAATAACATAAGGGAAGCCAAGCAGCAGGGATTCATGGGACAGAAATCTTCCTCTACTAAGTTGATTTTTTATTTGTTTTTGGGGGGGGGAATGAGAATATAATTAAGGTGATGCTGTCAGCATGATGTACAGGGGCTCCTCTGTGACATCTTAAGAACCTGGGAGAAATCACTGTGGCAAAAATCAGATGGATTCAAAACCTGTGGGTCTGCAGTGTCCAAGAAACTGGAATCAACAGGGTCTTCTGTTCCCTGCTAGGGCTGCATTGCTGTGTTTGGTGATGTTTTTATCAGTGACCTGGAAGACAACATCCCATCAGCCCTGATAAAGTTTGCAACTGACACAAAAGATCAGGGGAGCAGCATGGGAGGAGGAGGAAAGGGCATCACTACAAGATGCATCTTAATAAATCTGTTTGGAGAAGGAAGGCTCCTCTCTTGGCAGCAGGGCTGGGAGATGGAGCTGATAGAGAGGCAAGCTTCAGAGGATGAGCTGCAACAGTTTCCAGGCTGAAACCTATCTTTTCAGACATTTCAAAGGTAGGAACTCCAGGGTATTTTGGAGCAAAGCTGTTTTGTTTCTGAACCAAACCAGATCCAGGCTGCTCTCTTCACTTGGCTTCATCCCTCACCCACTTTGCAGGATTTCAAGGACTTGCAGCACTTGGACCTTCTTGCAAATCCAGCCAGGCACCCAGCTGAGCCTTTTGCCTTCAAGCTATATTAAATCCATGGGCCTGAGGCCCCATGCCTAGAGCCAGGCTCTGTGGGACTGATGCTGCCTGGCAGATCTCTGCAGGCTCAGCACTCCCTCCCTGCCCTCCAGCTCCCATCCCTTTTCCCTGGATTGTGTCTTTTCCTCCCCCAAAATACCCTCCTACACATCACAGGTACCCACTGGGAATTTGCAGCTGCTTNAAGGAAAGGAAAGAAAAGGAAAGAAAAGAAAAGAAAAGAAAAGAAAAGAAAAGAAAAGAAAAGAAAAGAAAAGAAAAGAAAAGAAAAGAAAAGAAAAGAAAAGGTGGTTTGTCCCTGTATGGGTGTGCAGTGCCACATCTGATGCTGCTCCATGGACCTGGGCCCTCATCCCTGACAAGTCCCCTTGATCCCTGGTGCAATCACCTCTTCCCTTTCCCTTGGGTGAAAACAGCTGGATGAAAAGCAGTTCTTCAGCTCCAGAATTCCAGCTAGACAGCCTGATGTGGGTCTTTCCATTCAAACCCATCCCAAACCTCCAGGAAATTTTCTAGAGGATTTTTTCCCTACCAAAGGCTTTAAAACCTTCCCTTCCCCTGTGGGTACCTGGTGCAGCATCTCTATTCAGCATCTCTGCACCTGCAATAAAGTCTCTGGTTGTAAGAGTCCCTCACTGACACAGACTCTAATCCAAAAGGAGTAGAAGCTGAATTAAATCCCCTCAGCTGAAGCCTGTCCATTTCTTTCTAGCATTGGATCACAGGAACCAAAAAAAAAAAAAAAAAAAAAAAAAAAAAAAAAAAAAACGACAAAAGCAAATCCTTCTGGAAGCAATAAAATGCAGTTGGAAAGCCCTGAAATGTTGTGTGTGTTTGGGAGAAACTGCAGAAAGCAGCTGCAAATTCCCAGGGGGTACCTGTGATGTGTAGGAGGGTATTTTGGGGGAGGAAAAGACACAATCCAGGGAAAAGGGATGGGAGCTGGAGGGCAGGGAGGGAGTGCTGAGCCTGCAGAGATCTGCCAGGCAGCATCAGTCCCACAGAGCCTGGCTCTAGGCATGGGGCCTCAGGCCCATGGATTTAATATAGCTTGAAGGCAAAAGGCTCAGCTGGGTGCCTGGCTGGATTTGCAAGAAGGTCCAAGTGCTGCAAGTCCTTGAAATCCTGCAAAGTGGGTGAGGGATGAAGCCAAGTGAAGAGAGCAGCCTGGATCTGGTTTGGTTCAGAAACAAAACAGCTTTGCTCCAAAATACCCTGGAGTTCCTACCTTTGAAATGTCTGAAAAGATAGGTTTCAGCCTGGAAACTGTTGCAGCTCATCCTCTGAAGCTTGCCTCTCTATCAGCTCCATCTCCCAGCCCTGCTGCCAAGAGAGGAGCCTTCCTTCTCCAAACAGATTTATTAAGATGCATCTTGTAGTGATGCCCTTTCCTCCTCCTCCCATGCTGCTCCCCTGATCTTTTGTGTCAGTTGCAAACTTTATCAGGGCTGATGGGATGTTGTCTTCCAGGTCACTGATAAAAACATCACCAAACACAGCAATGCAGCCCTAGCAGGGAACAGAAGACCCTGTTGATTCCAGTTTCTTGGACACTGCAGACCCACAGGTTTTGAATCCATCTGATTTTTGCCACAGTGATTTCTCCCAGGTTCTTAAGATGTCACAGAGGAGCCCCTGTACATCATGCTGACAGCATCACCTTAATTATATTCTCATCCCCCCCAAAAAACAAATAAAAAATCAACTTAGTAGAGGAAGATTTCTGTCCCATGAATCCCTGCTGCTTGGCTTCCCTTATGTTATTCCTTTTCATTCCTTATTAACCAAGTCCCACCCCATTATTTTGACCACAAATCAATGTCAAGCCTACAGGGCTGCAATTACTCAGGTGGTCTCCTTGATCCTCCTTACATCTCACCACCACTTCTGGTTTTCTTTCAGCTTTCTGCATCTGCCCCCAAGTGCCCAAGGGTTTAGTGGAGATGGGTATCACAGCCTGACCTATATCTGACTAGGACTGGATTATTATGCATCCCATATGGAGATGGCATTATTAATCAAAATTCAAAGAGCTTTCAACTCTGCAGCTGATCTAAAACCTTCCCCTAAGTGCAGGATGAGAGGTTTGAGTGCTAGCACAGTTTTTATGCAACTTAATAAAAGGGGGAAGTGATATCAGTGCTGGAAAATAAACAAAACAAACCCACCTAAAAGCAGGGGAGGGAATTGGACCGTGTCCCTCTGGACTCAGATAGATGCAAGATGATGTTGCACAAGGGAAGCAGGGGGTAAATCAGCTCTCCCTCNTTTTTCTTTTTTTTTTTTTGGTTCCTGTGATCCAATGCTAGAAAGAAATGGACAGGCTTCAGCTGAGGGGATTTAATTCAGCTTCTACTCCTTTTGGATTAGAGTCTGTGTCAGTGAGGGACTCTTACAACCAGAGACTTTATTGCAGGTGCAGAGATGCTGAATAGAGATGCTGCACCAGGTACCCACAGGGGAAGGGAAGGTTTTAAAGCCTTTGGTAGGGAAAAAATCCTCTAGAAAATTTCCTGGAGGTTTGGGATGGGTTTGAATTGAAAGACCCACATCAGGCTGTCTAGCTGGAATTCTGGAGCTGAAGAACTGCTTTTCATCCAGCTGTTTTCACCCAAGGGAAAGGGAAGAGGTGATTGCACCAGGGATCAAGGGGACTTGTCAGGGATGAGGGCCCAGGTCCATGGAGCAGCATCAGATGTGGCACTGCACACCCATACAGGGACAAACCACCTTTCCTTTCCTTTCCTTTCCTTTCCTTTCCTTTCCTTTCCTTTCCTTTCCTTTCCTTTCTCTTTCCTTTCCTTTCTCTTTCCTTTCCTTTCCTTTCCTTTCCTTTCCTTTCCTTTCCTTTCCTTTCCTTTCCTTTCCTTTCCTTTCCTTTCCTTTCCTTTCCTTTCCTTTCCTTTCCTTTCCATTCCTTTCCATGCCTTGCCTTGCCTTGCTTTTCATTTTCCTTTCTCTTTCCTTTCCTTTCTCTTTCCTTTCCTTTCCTTTCTTTTCTTTTCTTTTCTTTCCTTTCCTTTCCTTTCCTTTCCTTTCCTTTCCTTTCCTTTCCTTTCCTTTCCTTTCCTTTCCTTTCCTTTCCTTTCCTTTTCTTTTCTTTTCTTTTTTTGTGTGTGTGTGTTCACATGCAGAAGAGCCCTGGGAGCAAACAGACCTGCAGCAGAAGTCCCCACCAACAAATCCACCTTCCCAAGCTTCCCATACTTTGTCCTCCTCATTTCTAGTTTTTATTTCCCTTCTGGAGCCTGGCAAGGTGGAAGAAAACCCAGGAATCTCTTTTCTTGAGCTCCTGCCTTGCCAAAAACCAAAAAAAAGAGCATTTTCCCTTCCTCTGCCCTGAGCAAACATCCAGCTCCCTGGAAGTTCAGGCTGGCCGGGGAGGTGACTGGAGGATGCCTGGCTTGTCACTGCTGATGACAC
Source organism: Florisuga fusca (assembly GCA_038090715.1). Classification (NCBI taxonomy): domain Eukaryota; kingdom Metazoa; phylum Chordata; class Aves; order Apodiformes; family Trochilidae; genus Florisuga; species Florisuga fusca. The sequence continues at coordinate 5,050,032 of JAAWXA010000044.1, forward strand.
ATGCCTGGCTCTCAGGATGTGGTATAATGAGCTTCTCTGTGGTCTCCCAAGGCAGAAATGTATTTATGGCACAGAGGGAGATTTATATAGTTTTCCTTTAAAATCTGTCAGCTAATAATAGCAGTGGCCGGGGTTGGGGTGTGCTGGGCTGGCACACAGGTATAAATCAGGGATGGGAGCTCAAGCCACACCATCAGTTTCTCCTGTTTCAAGACCAAGGAGATAACATCACCTGCAAATGTGGATTATATATATTAAAAAAAAAAAAAAAAAAAAAAAAAGAATAAGGAAATATTCCATCTGGGTCACCAAAGGGTGGTGTCTAACATGTATCCCAGTGGTCAGCCCCAGACAGCTGAATGAGCAGGACCTGCTCTGGCTGGCCAAGGCAGGGCTACCCAGCAAGGAGAGCCTGTCCCCTGCTTACAGTGATTCATTTTTACCCTGCCAAGCAACCTATATATCTTCAGCTTCCACCAGCAAGAAAATTTGATAAAACACCTCCTGTTATCCCCCAGCATCACACGGCCTTGAGTTGTACAAATGCCCTAAAGACAATTTTTTTTCTTTTTCCAAACAAAATAGTTGCAGAGTATTTTTTTTTTTCTTTTCTCTGTGGGGGTCTGAACAAAATAACTAACAGGTTCCAGAGGGATGTAGCCTGTTAATTCCACTTATCATGAAGGCCTTTTTAAATGCCACTGATGCCTGAAACACTGATGAGTTTCCAGGTCTGATGATTCCTGGACCATGGGCTGGGCTCCCACTGGAGCCCATTAGGTGGCCAAGAGACAGGCTGGAAGCACAGGCACAGGATGGATATATGCCAATCAACAGCTGAAAAGCTTCACTAAGCAATCCCATGCTTTTCCCATCCCTTACAACCAGGCTGAGCCCTGGGACAAGTTCCTGAAAACCACAGATTAGCTCTGAGGTTTTTGCTCTTGGTGCCTCCTTCATCATTTTAGCAGATGATGCTGGGGGGGTAGAAGAGGAGGCTGAACAAGCTCTGGATGTCATCACCCAGCCAGGCTGCTCCTCACACCTTCTTCTTGGACCTCAACCCACACTGCAGGGGTTAATTTCTTTTTTCTTCCTACATAGTCACCCAAGTCCCTCTTGAGAGGTTCCCACCTTAATGTCATCTTGGCCACCTCATTTCTGCTTGGTTTCTTGCTGGGAGGCCAGCCTGAGGGCAGGGCTGGACTGAGTAATTCAATCAGCTTGCAGATCTGTCTCAGGTCAATTTGAATTCTATTTAAAGGACAGTCGATAGAACCATCCCTGGGGCTTTTCTGAGGAGGAATTTCATATTGCCTTTAAGATGAGCTGAAGGAAGAAAGCATTTCAGCATTGATGAGACACCAGCAGTGAGATGGGAAGAGCTTTGCAACCTTTCTCCTTTGCTATTTTAGGCTTGGTGAGACCCCCGTGTGCTGGCTCAGGGAGGAGATGGCTCCCAGGGGGATTCCTTGGAAGCACTTAGGAGCTGCAGGGCAATTCCCAGCTCTCCTGGTGCTCCTGGAGGCACCAATCAGCCCCTCCTGGAGCATCACCAGCCCAAAGCCCACCCTGATGCTGGATTTACACCCCTATGGACCTGCCCCCTGGGTTCAGGGGAGGGGATGTGCAGCCAGGAGGGAGAAAACCAAAGAAGCACGAGCAGTGGTGATGGCTGCAGGACCTCTACAACCCACTCCAGCTCCCTGTTCATCATAAACCAGGGAATAATGTCACAGAGAAGGGCTGGATGTTAACAAAGAAAGAGGGCTTTCAACTCTGCAGCTGATCTAAAACCTTCCCCTAAGTGCAGGATGAGAGGTTTGAGTGCTAGCACAGTTTTTATGCAACTTAATAAAAGGGGGAAGTGATATCAGTGATGGAAAATAAACAAAACAAACCCACCTAAAAGCAGGGGAGGGAATTGGACCGTGTCCCTCTGGACTCAGATAGATGCAAGATGATGTTGCACAAGGGAAGCAGGGGGTAAATCAGCTCTCCCTCCCACTGCTGGGGCTACCACACCAAAGGAGAGCTTTGCTTGGTCATTTTTTGGGGGGACAAACCCCACCATGCCAGCTGGGAATATTTGCCCAGTGGGGACAAAGTGGGAAAAAAATGCCAGATCCACCCCCTCCCCCCAAAAAACCAAACCCTAACCCTTGCTGCTGTAGGGAAATCATCAGTGATGTGTAGATGAGCATCCAGATAATAAAAGTGGCTTCATCCCAAGGAATAAATCCCCTTTGCCTTGTGTCAAGGCAAAGCTGGGGTTAAAGCATCCCCCCAGATTTTGCAGCATGATGGGAGAGGGGTGATGAACCCCAATGGCCACCAGACCCAATAACCAACAGCCCTGGTGGCTACCAGACCCAGTGGCCACCAGACCCAATAACCAACAGCCTTGATGGCCACCTGAGCCAATAACCAACAGCCCTGGTGGCCACCAGACCTAATAACCAACAACCCCTGATGGCCACCAGACCCAATGGCCACCAGACCCAATAACCAACAGCCCTGGTGGCCACCAGACCCAATGGCCACCAGACCAAATAACCAGCAGCCTTGATGGCCACCAGACCAAATAACCAACAACCCCTGATGGCCACCAGACCCAGTGGCCACCAGACCCAATAACCAACAGCCCTGGTGGCCACCAGACCCAATAACCAACAACCCCTGATGGCCACCAGACCAAATGGCCAACAGACCCAATAACCAACAAGCCCTGGTGGCCACCAGACCCAATGGCCATGAGACCCAATAACCAACATCCCTGATGTTCCAAATGAAACCCCAGATCTCTGCTGGAGATAATTAACACTTCCCAGAGAGGAATTTAGCCGGAGCAGCAATTCTCAGAGTTCTCAGGGGGGGATAACTCCCTCCTTCTCACCCCCCAGTCTGGGTTTGTTTTTGAAATGGCACCGAAAGTGCAAGGGAGGCACATTTCCTTTTTCTATTATTCCTCTGAAATGAAGTGAGATGGCCCTAATAACAGCCTTGCCTTTCCAAGAACGTTGTGTTTAAGGAACAAACTCCCCGCTGCCTCGCCCCGCCGCCCACCTATTTATCTCGGGCTTAATTTCCACTCACTTGCTCGTGTATCCTCAGCCCTGAACATGAGAGGTTTGGTTCATGTCTGGCTCCGTCGCCCATGGCTGCCTCCGAAGCGATGCTTGCTGCAAGCCCTAATTCATCCTCATTAGTGCAATTAGGAGGAAATTGGATCACACTGCTGAAAAAAAAAAAAAAAAAAGGGTCTGGGAAGGAGGGGGATGTCTCTCCCAGGAGAGGTGAGGGGATTAGTTGGCTCCCGGGAGGGATGAATGGAGTTTTCAAGTGGAATTTTCGAGGGATTTTGTTGCCCCAACAGGGAGATGAAAAAATCCATCCCTCAAACCCAACCGCGGTGGTTTTGAGGTCATTTAGAGGGCAAATGAGGAAAGAAATGTGATGCTAGCAGGATTGTTTCTTGAAAATAAATAAAGAATAATTTAAAAGTCTTTAGATTATTTCAGAAAAGTGGCTGTGTGGGTTTTGGTGGGTTTTTTTGCTGTGTTTGCTCACACGGGGCACCTGTCTTCCATCCTTGGGCAGCACCTTTCACCCAACCTGGACCAGGACCTTTTTCCCAGCCTGGACCAGGACCTTTATCCCAACCTGGACCATAAGCACAGAAACGAGATGCTCTTGCACCCAAAAAAACAAACAAAAATATTCACGGGAGCAGCGAATTTTGGGAAGTTGCAAAAATTAGGCGAGCATCTTGGGATGACAACCTTCTAATCCAGATTTTTGGTATAAAAGGAGGGAATTCTGGGCAACTAAGGAGGAGTTCTTGCAGCTCTCACCCCACCTGCCTGTGTCTCAAAAAGGGAATTAAGTTAAACCAGCCAAACGAGCTGTTGCTGCTCAATATAATCCATTCCTCAGGGGTATGACTAGAAAAGGTACAAAAGCTTTAATACCAGAGGAGATTAAATAACTTGGGCCTCTTACCTAGGAAAAAGAGGATTTGGCAGAGGTTTATAAATGGATGGGGGGGGGGAAATACTAATTTCTGCCTATAAAATAAAATAATAAAGATTTTATAGCAAATAATTGGTTAAACTGTGGAACTCATTTCTGGGGGATTTTGTGGGAATGGAAATTATATATGGTATGAAAACAAAGGATTGGACAAACCTGGGGAAAATTCTCTATTCCAGGATTAAATACACATTTGCAATCATGGCACGGGGAGCATGTATTTGGAGAAATGGCAGGGATACTTTATTTAGAAAAGTTTTGCATGTAAATTCTCCATTTTTTGGCCTTTCCATGCCATCCCTAAGGCCAGATCCGTCCCCTCCAACAAAGCCACAAAGGAATACACATCAGTAGCCCAAGGATCTCTCCCCAAAATACAATATATTTGGAGGACTGAACCCAGATATGGCAAAGGCAGGGAATAGATGGCCTGAAAGTTGGTGAAACATCAGAGGCTTGGAGAGGGAAGGGTGGAAGGAAAAGGCTGGTGTCTTCTTTCCTCTTATCCTTCTCGCAGCCTAATCCTCTCCTTAATTGACTTTATTCTGATTATATTCTTGATAGGCCTGTATCAGCCCAGGGAAGGAGGATGTAAAGAATGCAGAAGGAGAGGAAAAGAGAGGAAAAGAGCAGAGCAGCAAAACTCATCCATTAATGTTCAGGCACCTCTGCTTTGGGAGACAGCACATGGGAGGAGAAGAAAGTTAAAACTTCCCAGAAAGGGGAAGGGAAAAAAAAACAAACAAAAAAACAAAAAAACAAAAAACAAAAAAACAATAATAATAAAAAAAAAATCTCCACCCAAGCAAATCTCAAGCTACAGTTTTTATACCTAAGAGGCTTTTTAAACTACCTGTTTAACAGAACAAAATGCCATCTGCAGGTAGAGCTGTCCCCTCGGTGTCTGTCTGTCTGCTTGGAGTGGTTCCAGGAGAGGGTTTGGAAATTGTCTGGGTGGGAAGGAAGAGTTCCCCCTAGGGCAGGGCCAGGAATCCGGGATAATTAGCACTCTGTCCAAAATAATCCATGGGCAGAAACAAAATCCAGCAGTGCAGGTGGAGCAGAGTCAAAATGTGGCACGGGGGTGTGAGGGCTATAAACACACAGAGCCTTTCCTCTTATTGAATTTAATTTAAAATTTCTATTATTTCATTGGATATTAGAGCTTGAAGAGTTCAGATTTTTAAACATTTATTGCTTTTCTGACTCCTCCTGGTGCAGAGATGCTTCTCCCAGAGCTGGGGGCTTGCACAGCTGATGTTCCCACCTTCCAGTGGCCCCACCAGACCTTCCAGTTACATGTCCCACCCCTCCTGCTTCCATCCCCTGCATCCAAAACTCCAGGAAAATGTGAGGAACACCAAAACTGCTGAGGAGAAAGCCAAGGAGCAGGAAAGAAAACCACCAAACCACTCCATTTTTAAAATATTGTTTATATACTTCTTCATTATCTTCTCGGTTCTGAATTTTTTTTTTCTTTTTTTTTTTGCTGTGTGTGTTTTTTGGTTGCTTGGTTGTTTTTTTTGTTTGTTTGTTTTTTGTTTGCTTTGTTTGCAAAACCAAAAAGGTGGGTGTCAGGTTATTTCAAGGCCCTGAACTGATTCTATTTACTCAGGAGCTGATAGGGTTGGTACACAGCGACGGGGTGAATGCAGAGAGAGGGAAAAAGATACCAGAGAGGAGCAGGAGTGTTTGATTTCAGGGCTGGCTTTGTGATGAGTACTGAGATCAGGAGCAACTTCAGGCCATGGTCACCTGAAAATGAAAGGCTGGGAGTAGTTTTGATGAAGTCGGGATAAGGTGGAGAGAAAAAAAACAACCATCTTGCCATCCAAGAGACTTTTTGCCACCATATCTTGAGGGATAATAATAAAGTTTTCTTGTTTTATGGATTTCCTTCAAGGTGGTGGTGGGATCTTACATATTTATCTTATTTTTTTATTACTATTTTTTATCTTTTATCTTATTTTTTATGTTTTTTTTTCCTTACAAATTTATCTTTCCTCTTATATATTTATCTTTTCTGCTTTTTATTTGAGAAGCACTGGAGTAGGGGAAGAAAACATCAGAGAATCAAGTTTTTCTTTGAAAAACCAACAGCAAACAAAGGAAAATCAAAGCATTCAGTTCAGAAGTCAATAATTTAATACATTAACAAGTTGCAAACAGGCCTAAACTGCAATTAGGGCCCCCAGTTCCAGGATCAAGAGTTACTCGGCTGCAACATTCCCAATGGAAACCTCAAATTCGTGCCTTGATTCACCTGTTTTTCAGCCTTCTGCAGAAGCAGCAATGCTTCCTCACTGGAGGTGAGGGTTTAACTTGTGCCCCCCTGGATGGCCACTGGAGCATCACCAGGGGGTTCTCCTGGGAATGTGCCATTTGGGGGTAAGTTGGTGGCAGCTTTTGGAGAGGGAATAAAAACACAACAGATTTTAGCAGAGGGCTGCAGAGCATCCTCCATGGGGGGATTTTTAAAGCCACCTCTCCACAGGTGGGTCTGTTCCAGGTCGCCTCCAAAAAAAAAAGGCATTTGGGATGAGCCAATTCAGTGGCATTATCCCCAACTTCAGGCTGGAGATGGCAATTTGCCTTTGAGCTTTGGGCACAGAGCTGTGTGCACAGTCCCAGCTGCATCCCCTCCTGTAGCTTTTTATTCTCTTATTGCTGAGCCCGGGATGCTGGAAGAGGCTCCTCCTGGCAGAGACAAAGGGAGGAATGATCAAACCCGGAGGTTTCTGCCTCTTGTCCCATCCCCTCAGCCCCCAGGAGCAGCCCTGCTTTTAACCACAAGCTAAAGCCTGCCAGGGGCAGAGCAAGGCAGGAGGGCTCTGAAATGCAAATGACTTTTCCTTTTTTTTCTTTTTTTTCTTTTTTTTTGGGGGGGGAGTAAAAATAAAAATTTGNTTTGGGGGGGGGGTGGAGCAGCCGGCTTTAAAAACAGGAAATCTGCTGATTCATGACTTGGAACTCTCTCCAGCACCCTTCCCACACCCTCCTCATCCTCAGGGGGAGCATCTGTAACCCCCCAGAGGCCAAGCAGAGGGAGAAACCCCAGGAGGAGGAGGTGTAGAACCCTTTCCAGTAAGTTCCTCCATCGCATGAGGAGGAGGATGCAAAGCTGACACTGGTTCTTTCTGCGTTTCCTTTTGCTTCTTAAACTCTTAGAATTATTTAGGAGAGCAGATTTTGGCATCTTAGAGCCTGAAGGGGACAGGAGGGTCCCTGCCAGGCTGCATTGCCACCACCCAAGGTGGCTTCAAGTGTTTGGAAAAGATCTGGGTGGGCAAATGAGCCTGAGCAGCTCAAAATATGGGTCTGTCCTCCCTCCCCCCAACTTCTGCAGAAGGAATATAAACCCATAAACACCTGCAGGAGGGCTCCCATCTGATGCTGAAGTTTTTTTATCCTGAGAGCTGAGGAGCTGCACAAAGTCAGAGGCTCCTCCTGACACCTGCAGCCACCTCTTGGATCTCCAGGCACCCTCAGGACCCAAATCAGAAATGATGGACACCCCCAGCCTTGGAGCCATGGTGAGCTCCAGGGCCATAATGGAAATGGGAATTTTTTTTTTTTCTAATATATTTCTGCTCTTTTTTTTTGTTGTTTTCAATCCCCCCTCATAGTTTTTCAGCTGAAAACCCTGCACCACCAGCAGCTTCACACCTTCTGCTCATCAGCTTCTTCCCCCTGCCCAGCTCCTCACGTCACAAGGGGTGAAAGGAGAAGGATTTATAGCAGCCAGTTTTGCAGAAGTGATGGCCCAAGTGAAATTCTCTCTAGGAAAACCACAGCTGTGCTGGGGCTCAGCCGGGGAGAGGAAACACTTTATATGGACAAATAAAATCTTTTATTAGACCCACTGATCTAGCTGATAGAAGGGGAGAGGGTGGAGGTATCCAGAGCTCCTTCCACACCTTCCTCATCCTCTCTCCATCTCCCTAAACCCCAGAGCTGCAGGAGTTGATCTGTCACCAGCTGCACAAGAAGCCTCCAGGCTCCAATCCTACCTAAATCCTTCTTCTTTGGAGTAAAAACCTCCAGCATGTGGCTTTTTGCCCTTTGCCCTTGGATCCCAACCCATTTTCCCTTGCTGGGGAAACCCATCAGGTTGCAAGTGATGCTAAAGGGAAGGGAACAGAGGGAGAATTCAGTGTGCAAGGGAGGCTGAAAGCCCATTCTTAAAGCCTTTTCTGAATTTTTCCACATCCATCCCTGCCAATTCCCACCTCAAAATCCCACAGGGGAAAGTGGTTGGCCGCGGAGAGTTGTCCTGGAGCATTAGTTCTCCTGAGGAGCAGCCCCTTGCCCCCTAAAATTTGTCTACAACTCTATAGGGCTTATTAATAAGATTTCTCTCATTTTTTTTCTTTTTTTTTTTCTTTCTTAATATATATTAAAATAATAAAAAGGGTTGATCCTGCTGGTAATTTATAGCAATTGTAGTAACCTGATAGTAATTTCTAGCAATTAAGCACAATACTAATTCACTCATTTGCTAAGTAATGCCTTGTCTTTATTTATGGGGGCTGTGCCAGAGTATAAATATCTTATTTTGTTGGCTAATGAAAATCTACTGAGTAGGGCTTTTTTTTTCTTTTCTCTTTTTTTTTTTTTTTTTTTAATGTTTATTCGTTTTAAGCTATTCTTAGCAATCACGTGCTCATAAGGAGTAATTGCTTGACTTTGGGCTGGTAATTACAAAGTACTAAGTCATTGTTTTCTTCTTGCAAGAGGCTGGTTTGTTTAAGAGTGCATCTGCTCCACCAGCATGAGTTCAGCTCCTCAGCCCCCTGCCTGAGCACCCGGGGCCACATCCTGCTCTTATCAACAGGAGTTTCCCAGGGACAGGATAGGAAACTAAAGGAAAAGAAAACTTTCTTTTTTTTTTTTCTTCCCCCCCCCAAAGATCCCCCCAACAGCTGGAAAATCCACACCATTTCCAGGGCTCTGATTTCCTCAGCCCTGTTCTTGCTGGCAGACAGTGCTTGAAATGTAGCCAAGCATCCCCAAACACAAGGTTTGTGCTCTCTGTGCTCTCTTCACTTCTGACTTTTTTTTAAAGGTGGTTTTTAAAATGGTGAGAAAGCCATTCTGCACCTGCTGGTGAAAAGGGTGAGAGTCTGAACCATTCCCTGTTTGGGAATGCTTAAAAACAGGAGAGTGGGCATCAAAAGAGCATCTCACATCCCAGGGAAAAGAGGTTGGATGCTTCAGATGACCTGCAGGTACATCCAGAAGGTAAGGAGGATGTTTGGGGCTGGGATCTCTCCTGTACCTTGCTCCAAATACACATCCCTGGCAGCCAGGAAGGCAAAGAAAGATTTGAAACACCCCTGAGGGCATTCAGGGGTCTGAACCTTCTCCTTATCCCCCCCCACCAAGGTTCTGCAGCCCTGTGCAACCTCTCCCAGGCCAGCTTCCCATTTTTTCATCCCTTTCCAAGCATCCCCTTCCTTCTGCCCTTCTCTGAGGGATTTTTGCTTTGAGCCATGTTCTGGCTGTGAACCAGCCCGGAGCTGCAACCAGGACAGAGCAAAGAAGTTGTTGGGGTCATCTCAGAGAGATTTTGCTGCCAAATCACCACTGCAAAACAAAAATGTCCCTTTCACCCCTCCTTGACACCCCTCCTGCTGGGTCTGGTGGGATGGAGCCATGGGGGGAGGAGGAAGCAGATCCAGGGCACCCTGAGATAACCCTGCAGGACTCCTGTCTGCTTCCCAGAGATAAAAAGAAATGGTGGCAGGGACACAGGGACAGTATCTTCATGCCTGGGGTTGGTCACCATGCCATGGGAAGCAAAAATAGGAAAGGGAGGAAGGTGGGAGCATCCCAGCCCTTCAGCATCCCATCTCAGCATCCCAAACCTTGGGAGGGAGATCAGCCCTAACCAACTGCAGCCACTGGGGTTTATTTTCCACGGGGAACTTGGAAGTGTTTTTCTATCTCAGAGTGGAAAAATAATCGTGCAGAAAGGGCTCTGGGGCTTGGGCATGTTATTTAGGTGGTTTGAGACCTGTCTTAAGGTGTGATGTGGTCCCACGATGGGAATCCAGGAGGACAAAGAAAAACCTTGGAAAATTGTATCTGCCAGGGAAAAACCACTCTGGGAGGCAGGGAAAAAAAAAAAAAAAAAAAAAAAAGAGAGAGAGAGAGAGCTGGAATGACATAAAAGCAGCTTCAGAGGGAGAAAATATTGGGCAGGAAAAGACAAGCTGCTGCTGCAGGACATTAGTGCCAGACAAATCCCTCCTGGAATCAGGCACTTGTTCCTAACAGGAGGGATTATTAACCCTGGGAATAAATTACGGAGCAAAGTAAGAAAGGCTTCACCTCTTGATGCCTGTGAATAAAAACTGTGGGTCTTTGGGGAGGTTTTAATCAAACTCAGAACACTGGGGTCTCTGAAAGAGCCCCTTGGGGTGGGCTCTTGGCCAGGAGCTGGGCTGATATTCCCAGGGGATCCCCTGAGGACTTTGTGTCCTCATAAAACCTGCCAGGAGATGATGAACCCATCCTGTTCTGGTTTTTTTTCCCCCAGTGATAAAAGAAGAATAGAATAATAAATACAGAAAAATAAAAGAAATCAATAAATTAATAAGAAATTAATCAATTTCTGCTGCGTGCTTGGCTACCTCAGGGTGCTCAGAGCCACACTTTAGGGTAAATTGGGGGAGGAGGGCAACATTCCTGGGGCAGGGGGTTGCTATTTCTGCTTAATGACTTCCAGTTGAAATTATTTCCCAACTGTCCTAATTATCCAGGTGCAGTTTAAATCCTGGGGGCAGTGGGGAGGGAGGTTGTGGCTGCTGAAAGATTGGGGGTGCAAGGAGGGGGTGCCCCCAAATGACTGATGTATTTCCAAACTAGGGATTTCAGGCCCTGCTGCCTCCCCAAAGAAATTAACAACTTTTCCTGAAGTGGCTGGGAATGGCACTTGGCAAATTTGGGATTTATCTCAAATTTTCCCAACCCCAGACTCAGAACCCATTGGGATTAAATGAAGCAAGGAGTTCTCCTAAGCAGTTCTCCCCCACTAGGAATGGGTTTATTTAACCCCAAACAGTCAGGAAGGGAAAAATAAAATGACAAAACTGAGCAAAGATAGAGCTTTGCCTCCTCAGACTCCATTCCAGGAGGAATTCAGAGCTTTTCTGATCAAACCCACCCCTGCAGGGAGCTGCTTTGCTTCCTGGGGACTTCAAGACCTCCAAAAAAGCTTGCAAAAAAAAAAAAAACAACCCTTCCAGGTGGGAGTTTTTGGTCTTTGGCAAAGAGGAGGGATATTTTTGCTTTTTTTGATCTCTCTTCTCTCCTTCCAAATCCCCTCACCCAGCCTCAAAAATCCTTTAGTATAATTATTGACACTGTTGCACCTCAAACTGAGGCGTCCCTGGAAGCAGAAGTCAACCTGCAGGGCTGATGTTGTGATGTTTTTCCAAGTCTCGCAGCTCCTGGGACCCTTGGGGGGGAGGGAGAGTGAATTTGTAAAACCCTGAGCCCACAGATGGGCACTTGGGTGTTCCTCCAAAATGCAAACGAAGCTTTGATAAGCCCAGCTTGGCACACAACCTCCTCAAACCAGCCCTGCAAGTAGAGCTGGGGTGACCTTTCCTCAGGCAGCAGAGAATAAGAAAGGGGAAAGAAATGCACAGGGAAATAAATAAATAAATACATATATATAAAAGAAAAAAAGAAAAAAAAGCCATTTGTCCCCACGGCTTTATTCCGGCTGCAGAGCTGGAGCAGCTTGTAGCTCCAGAGAACTTTTAATAGAAATCTTTGGAATGAAATGGGCTACAGCTGTTTTCCTTGATAAATATATTTTATGCTACATGCCTCAGCTGCCATCTGTTTGCTGATATGAGCATTTCTCCTCGGCAGCAGCTGAAGGCATCAAAGGGAAGAGCAGGAGCTGGCAGGTAGAGGGGAGGAGGTGGAGTGGCCCGTGCCATGGAGTTCTTCTGGGGCTTAAGGTGGGAAAGTTGCCACAAGAACCAAAGGGAAGGCAGAGGGTGGGCTGGGAGGTGGGAGGAGCTGGGTGTTTTGGGGGGGAATGGGGATTTTCTGCGGGTGTCGTGAGACAATGGGCCAAGGGGTTGGGCTTCTGGAAGGTGTTGAGGTGGTTGGAGATGTGGGCTAGGAGGGGTCACAGGGGGTTTGGTGCTTGGTGGTTGTTAACACCCACCAGGCTGCATCAGTACATGAGGAAATGGATAAAGAAATAAAATAAAAATAAAACAAAAAGGGGAAGGGGAAAGGAAGAGGAGAGGAGAGGAGAGAAGAGAAGAGAAGAGAAGAGAAGAGAAGAGAAGAGAAGAGAAGAGAAGAGAAGAGAAGAGAAGAGAAGAGAAGAGAAGAGAAGAGAAGAGAAGAGAAGATCCAGCTCCTTCCCTCATCTCTCTCCATCCCACCCAGGACAGTTCCCTTTCTGCAAAAATACTTGAAGCTCCACCCCATAAACAGAAGCAAAAGTCCCCCGAGAATCATGTCCCAAACAATTTATTTTTTTTTCCTTGCCCCGTGAGCATCATTTCTCCAGCAGAGACATCCAACCCTTCCTGCTTCAGAGGGACAAACTGGGACCCAGGGGGGAAATAATCCTTCCAGCTAGATTTACAGCAAGGCAGTGCACAGGAATATTTGCAGAAGCATCCCAGAGATATCCACAAACACTTCCCCGCTTGCAGATCCTGATTTAAAGACACCCAGTCCTGTGGGGCTGTTTGGGGAGCTGGGCTGACATCCCATGTGCAATGCTGTTGGAGAGTTAGGGGTTTTTCTCTTGTATTTGCCTTGCTCTGCCCTTAAAACCCAGCCCTGGCACTGCTGCTCTCAGCTTGGGTATGTAATAGCTGGTTGTCACTGTCATGTGCAAGCCTAGGTGACAGGTGCCCTGGCCAGAACAGGGTTTATTATGGTGATTATTGCTCTAATCGTTATGATTATCAGATTAGATTTCTTAGGCTGCTCAGCTGAGGTCAGGTGCTACCAAAACCTATAGGGAAGGGGAGAGCTGTGTCCTGGGGGGGGCTTGAAATGAAGGAGCTGGGCAGAGGTGAGGTGCCAGGAGGTTCAGGTTGAATTGGGTTGTGTCAAATTCGGTCTGGAATTGACAGCCCCTGGGGGTTGGATGGGTGATGTTGGCAAGAAAATGTGGGTGTGAGCACTGTCTGCAAGCAGAGAGCTCGTGGGTGATGTGGGGACATGGGTCTGGAGGATCCCATGGTTCATTTTGAGGGTTTCTTTACTATTTTTATTGCTGGAAACCAACGTGCTCTGCTCCAGCTGCCTCAGGGAGGGAAGATGCTGCCAGCCTGGACCACCAAAAAAGAGCCCCCTGGTAGAAAATTCCCCTTTTCTGCTGGGATGGGTGGGATGCTGCTCCTATTCCCCATGGATCTGGGGTCAAACCCTTCATGATTTGCCTAGGATCTCCCCAGCACAGGAATGGAGCAAGCTCCAGGTCCATGGAGGGACTTGGTCCCCTCTTGATGTTCCTGGTGCACGTCAGGGTCTGGATCAGGTCCCACTCAGAGCCTTTTCTTTACCACGTCTGCAAAAAGCTCCTTTTGTCCCACATCTCTTTATGCCTCCTCCCCACTCCTCTCATTCTTCCTTTCAGAAAGCTTCAAGCTCGGAGCACTTTAAAATTCAACGGGATTCAACGCAGCGCAGCAGCCTTCTTTGTTATTTTATTTTTTAAAAATTTATTTTAGTCTTTTCCTTCTCCCTCATCTCCAGCATCATTCAAAGTGTCTCCAAGCATTTTGCTGGGGGAGATAAAGGCTGAGCAAAGCCCTTTTTTTTTTTTTTTTTTTTTTTTTTTTCCCAGAGAAAATGCCACGAAGCAGAGAGCAAGGGAGGAAGGCGGCTGCTTCCCTGTGTGGGCTCCTCCCAACCCTGGAAAAACCTGGGGGTACCACAAATAGAGCCCCCCCTTTCCCTTGAGCATCACCCAGCACTCTCCCCAGACCTCAATCACCCATTTGGGTCCCTTCCCTGCCTCCACCCATGGAGCTGGCATGGGCTAAAAGGGATGATTGGATTTTCCAGCATCCCACAGATGGGTGCCCAACCCCTGGACCACCCCAACATCCCCATCCTGCCCACCCCCCCCAGGAGCTTCTGGCTGGTGGGAGGTTGTGGGGTTTGGTGCTTGCATGGCAGCTGGAGCTCAACCCTGGGAGCAATTCCTTGCAGCAATGCCAGGCACTGAATCACTGGTCTGTGATCCTGAGAAATGCAGATGCCCTGCTATAAATAACTGCTCCCTAATGGGCTGGCATCCCGGGGCTTGGGGAAAGGCTCAGCTCACGGGAGCAAAAGTTTTAATGCCTGTGATTGGGAGGAGATGAAATCCACCAGTGCTGGGCTTGCTGTGACCCACGCTAGGACAAAACCCATCACAGAGCAGGGAAAAAAATTCCCCCTCCTGGGACAAGTCCTGGGGAACTCCATCACCAGCAGCTGGTTTGGGGCAAGAGGAGCAGAGTTTGGGCTCAGTGTTTTCTCTTTCTCCTTAAACTGAAGTGTTGGGGTCTTTCCATACAGGAAAACCAGGGACAAACCATTTTTAGCAGCCAGGACAAGGGATGATGGTTTAAAACTGAACGATTAAGATCTGCTATCAGGAAGAAAGGTTTCACAGTGAGGGTGGTGGGACATGGGTCCAGGGTGCTCAGAGAGGTGGGGGCTGTCCCACCCCTGGAAAGATTGAAGGTCAGGTTGGATGGGGCAGCCTGACCTGGCTGAAGATGTCCCTGCTCATTGCAGGGGGGTTGGACTAGATGGACTTTAAAGGTCCCTTCCAACCCAAACCCTTCTACCATCCAGTCTGGGATTCTCAAAGCTCCCTGTGTGGGATGTGGCAGAGGATCTGCTGGGTCTGGGCTGCACCAGAGGTTAAGGGGGTGGGGTGGGATGCTCAGGACCAAGTTCTAGCCCCCAAAACTTGGTATTTCAGTGAAAACCCCCATTCTCCTGGCTGCAGGTAAAGCAAAAGGTTCATTTTGCATTTGGGCCCAGCAAAACCCTCAGCACCTTCCCCAGTTTCCACATTTTGGCAGATCCACGTTGTCATTTTGTCTCCTTGGGGCTGCAAACCCCCCCAGCCCTCACTGTGCCCACAGGAGCAACAAGAGGGATAAAAAGTCCCCCCGGGCCTGGCACATGGCAAAACATCTCCCCTCCAGGGGCCAGGGGGTGGCAGGGGCCAAATGAAGAGATGGCAACCTGCTGGTGTGCCCTCCCCACCAGAGATGCCTGGAGATGTGTGAGGATGCTGCTGACGAGGGGAGGGCTTGCTGTGGGCTCTGGGGTTGTTCCTCAGGGCCAGAGAAGAGGAAAAGACAAGAAAATTGACCTTTTTATTAGATTTTGTTTGTTTGTTTTTTGCTTTGGTTCTACTAGGCTCCAGGTACTTACAGACATGTAGAGACCCCCAGGGTGATGCTTGACCTTTCCTGGCTTGGGGAAGGCACAGCAGGGAGACAAAGTGGGAGATCCCCTGAGCACCACTGGGGTGATTCCTGCAAGATTTGGGCAGCAAAAAGCCCTGGAAAACGTGAACTCCTCCACCCAGTGAGGCACCCGCTGTGTACCTGGGGAAACTGAGGCACGGGATGGTTCTGCTTACAGCCCTACAGGCTAAAAAGTGACTTTTTTGGGGAGCTTTGCTGCCTGGCCCCAAAAGCTTGATGTTTGAGAGGGAAAACAAGTTTTAGTGGCTCCAGGGAAAACAAAAGGGTTTTTTTTTTTGCATGTGGCAACAGAAAAGAGCAGCAGCACCTCCTTCAAGGTGTTTGCAGAGTGCTGGAGATGCAATGCTGTTAGATGCTCTTCTCCACAGGCACCTTCCCTTTAATCCCTGCTACAAACCTTGAGGTCAGTTTGAGGGACTGAAATCTGGATTTTTATATGTTTGCTAATTGAGAAGATGGATGGTCTGGGTTTGGGTTGGGGTTTTTTTTTGGCTAATGAACATTTTTCTGGTGAGCAATATAGTTTTTACATGATTTTTACTCCACTGGGGCAGTTTTGGCTCTTTCTAAACTTGTTGTTAATGTTTTTATGTTAAAAAAAGAGACATTAAAGTGAGGGCAAATGTTTCCAAAAGTCAAAAGGAAACAAAATACCTCAAATTAGAAAAAAGAAAAGGAAGCTCAAGGCTATGGGAATGAAGTGTTTGGTTGGTCTGCAAGGAAAAATCATTTGAATTTAGCAGCTGAAGATGAATTTTAAAAGGTTTGGTTAACATTCCCCACCAGAGACAATGTTTTTATTTCAAAATTGCCAGCACACCCCCCAAAAAATTCATTTTCTTTGCTCCCTGTTTGTAAGTGAATCTTCTCTGGGATGTTTGATAGCTGTAATTTACTCTTCAAGCTGTGTAATTAGCCACCTCAATCAAACAGCAGCATTTCTCTCTTTGCTGGAAGAACATTCCACTGCAAACCCAAATGTCTTTTCTTCAACTTGAGCAAACCCCAAGGACGGGCTGAAATTTTGCAGCAAAATTTTGCTTTTCAGCCCATGCTCAGGCTTGTCATAGGGTTGGGAAGATTGCTGGGGAAAGAAAAAAATAAAATTAAAATATAAAATAGGGTTGAATATTGGCTCATCCCCCTGGAACAGCAACCAGCTCCAAGAGGTGGGAGGATTTGACTAAATTTTGGCAAATGTGGGGTTGGACTTTTTTCCCTTCCCCTGCAGATTTTGGGGATTTGTGGCATGGGAGAAGAAGAAGGATACAGAGGGGTTTTCCTCTGGAAGCACTAAAAGAAGTATAGAATAATATTTTTTTTATTATTTTATTCTTCCTCCCTATTTTTCGGCAGATCTTTTTTTCCAAGAAAACACTTCCCAAGAAGGTCAGGGACTGGGAATCTCCCACATCCCACTGACCTTCCCAGTTGCCTGCTTGGAGTTACCTGTTACACCTGGGTGTCAAAATCTGCTCAGCCCCATTTCTCCTCTCCTCTCCTTTTAAATTGGAGGCTGGAGCCAGCTCGAGGTCCAGGGGCTGCAATCAGGGCACTTTGTTTACCAGGAACACTGATTTGAAGCTGATCTCAGGAGATTCACAGGGGGGCTGGGAGTTACAGCCTCCATGCAGTAAAAGAGGAGGAAAAGAGGGAAATTGCCTTAAAAAAACCAAAAGGACTTCCGTTTTTCTTTTTTTTTTTTTTTTTTTTTTTTTTTTTTTNTGTAATATTTTAAGATTCTATCAGAACTATACACCTCTTATTTTTAATCAATGCCTTTTTTTTTTCCCCCTCTTTTTCTTCTTTTTCTTGAGCTCTTAAATTCAAGTCTGGCTTTTGAGTCCTTGGCAGGCTTGAGAGTCAGAACTTTTCTTCCCAATTTTTCTTAGCAGAACAAGCCCTTATTTAACACCATAAGATTAATTTTTGCATTCAGGGAGCCACACTTTCTCCAAGCCTAAACCAATATCCCTTGCTACATTTATAAGGTAGTGGTCTGGAGTTTTGAGGGGTTGTTTGGTTTTTTTTTCCTCCCCTTTTCTCCCCCTTTCATTGCAGTCAAATGGAAACCTTGTCATCTCCAGATAAATGTACCAGTGTGGAAGCTTCCCATTCCCCTCCAATCTCATTGTAGTGGCAGCAAAAAGGACATGGGCCTAATTAAAGTGCCAATCAAGCAGAAATGGAACTAATTGTTTTTTATACAAATGCTCCACTTAACCCTTAGTGGCTCGCTCATTTTTTGAGGGATTTTATCCATGCACTGTTTTTTGGTTTTTTGTTTTTTTTTTTTCCCCAGAGAAAAAAAAGTTCAAGCCAGGATTCAGAAAAAAGTTGTGGGATGGAAAATCCCCCTAAAAAAGGATATTAAAAGCCACATAAAGAAGAGGACGTGGTCTGTCTGTGTCCAGCAGGCTCCTCAATTTCTCTCTTTTCCATTTTCCTGCAGCCCACGGGAGGAGCTGTGGAGCCCCTTCCTCTCCTCCAACATCCCTATTGTGGGCTGGGAAGTTTTTTAGACCCCGGAAAAAGTCAGGATCAAGCTGGTAATTGTTAGCAGGCACTAAGGCAGCCCAGTTTTTATGCTGCCCAGACACATGAAGAACTCCCCTCACCCCCCCAAGCCAGAAGTTTATCAGTTTTTTGGTGGATTGAGACAATCTGGCCCAGCTCTGGAGGATGGAGAGGGAAATCTGGCCCCAGTTCTCTAATATATGAACTGGAAGCAGATTCCACAGCACATCTGGGTACATCTGGGGTTGTTTCAAGGTTTGCTGGTGTTCCCTGTAGCTGCTAAGCCCAAAGGACCCCCGTATGGTGAGGCTTGAGCCCAGGAAACACCCAAGTGCAGCATTCCCATGATGTGGAGAAGCAACCACTCCACCCCAATCCCCCCAAGAATTTTGCTTTCCAATCAGGCTTTTTCTCCCGTGGAAAAAACACCTGACCTGCAGCCCAGGCAGGCACTTTGCAAAGGGGGAAACTGAGGCACAGTGGGATGAGTTTCTCCAAGGAGCAGGGGAAAAGCTCTGCAGCAAGAACAGGAAAAAACCTCTGAGCCTCAGCTCACTGTTTGTGCAGCAGGACTATGCACAGCTTTCACCTGTCATATGTATTTTTAAATGACAAGGAAAAGATTTTATAAACCAGAGAACCATGTGATTATTTTCCCCTCTCTCTCTCTTCCAGGTGCTTGGCTTCACTTTGTAACACACAAGAATGAAATCCATCGGAGCTGCTGTTGTCCTGCTGTTTAAACCTCCATTTTCTGTCAATATTGCTTCATTTTTATCAGGTTGCTTACAGGGTTTATATTATTTTTCTCCCTCTTTCCCCCCCCCCCCCCCCCNNAAAAAACCAAAAAAAAAAAAAGGTGGGGGGAGGAAGAGAAAACTGCTTTGTTTCTCCCCATTCACTTGCAGAAGCAAAGGAGAGGATTCTCACCTGCTCTTCCCAGCTTCTAGCATTGCTCTTTTGCCATCAGGTGTTGCATGGGAAGACCCCAAATTCCAAAATTTGGAAGGCAGGTGATGCAAAGGAACCAAAAGTGGGGGGTTCCCACCTGCAAACACCATCATATCCCCAGGGTGAGGGTAGTTTTGCTCCACATCAGCTCCAGATTCCTCCCCAGGGCCCATTCCCCCTGGTGCTGAGATTTTTTTTTTCTCCCCTCATTCATTGGGACGATTCATTTCCTTCCAGAAACACTGCAGATTGCAATGAGATGCCCCAAAATAATCAGTTTGCACTGGATTTTGTCTCCTGTAATAACACAAGTTAAGTCCCAGGCCAGGCAGTTTTGCAGGAGGATGCTCAATGGTCCAGCATGCCAAAATTATGTCAGTAATGGGGAATTTTTTTACATGCAGAGTGCAACCACTCTGTCCTCTAAATCAAATTTGACTCCCAGTGTAGTTGGAAGCAGAGAAGTAATCAGTTAATAAAACTTCCCTCTTACATGTTTCAGTTAAGGATTTAAAACCTTTTGCAAAAGGTCAGTATTACAATGAGAATTTTCCTGCTTAAATGTTTTCATTGGGAAGAAAGAATTTAGGGAAAAAAAAAAAAAAAAAAAAGAGAGGGGGGAGTGAGAGAAAAATACTCTCCCTTCCTAGAAGTTAAAAAATTCTGCTAGCAAAAAATAATATTCTGTGTAAGGAAAAAAAAAAAAAAAAAAAAAAAAAAAGAAGAAATTGCCATGAAAATGTTAATGGTGTTTTGAAGCTTCACAGGAAAGTCTTCCCTGCCTAGCAGCTTTAATATCCATTAGTACCCCCGATCTGCAAGCAAACAACATTTTGCAGAATAAACTAAAACATAATTCTGAGTTCTTCAGAAATCAAATTCCCCCTGAAATCAGGCACTGAGAGCTTCATTCCACATGCATTTAAATCAGGGTTGCTGCCAGAAAAAAAAAATAAATGAAAAAACACCAAAAAAAAGGCCCCACCTGTAAGTCACCCCAGCCCTGGAAGAAAACATTCTTGTGGCCACTGCCAAAATACCTCCAAGGGTTGGAGCTGATGGGACTTGCCCATGACATGCTGGTGGCAGAGGGACAAAACTGTCCCTTAAAGCCACAGTGGAAAATGTAAGGATTTGCTAATTGCAAACCAACATTCCCTCAGCATCTTCCAGAGCTGTCAACAGGTATGCAAAGAGGGATGGAAAAACTAAAATCCAAGGGAGCTTTATTTCCTGAGGGTTGTAAAATAAAATAAAATAAAATAAAATAAAATAAAATAAAATAAAATAAAATAAAGACAATGACCAAAAAAATATAAAGCTGGGGTGAGTACCCTGCTGCAGAGATCACAACCTGCATGCACCAGGCTGAGACACCAGCGTTGTGAGCAGTAAATCGGGGTTTGCTGCTGTTAAACCAGGTTTAACCCAGCTGGCACCTGTTAACCTGTTAGCATGGGTGAGTTAACCCCACTCCATTTAACCCAGAGCAGGTAACCACGGAGCCAAATTCCCCCCAGGGCCAAGCAGACACCTGCAGAAGTTCCCAGAACAGTTTGGGAAGCTCAGGCATCCCTCTTTGAAGTTCACCTTTCGGCACAGCAGCAAGTAATTAAGAGTCCGCTAAGTAATTAGCTGGTAATTAGTGGGGTTTATAATTAAGCTCAACTGGGCCCAGATGCCCCTTCGGACTCCGGAGGTGGAGGCAAAGGACTCCCCGGTCTTGGGGGTTGTGGAAAACCTTGGAAGTAAGAAATGCTTTCATCTCTTTTAGATTGGGGGGGTTTGGTTTGGGGTTTTTTGTTGTCCCCAACCTCGGTACAGGTGAAATAAAAGGAAAAAGAAAAAAAAAGGTGTGTGTGTGTAATTTAATAGTGGGGTAAATCCCCCTTTGCCCTCTCCCATCGATGCTCTCCTTCTAGCTTTTTGTTTTGGTGGTTTTTTTTAGTATTTTTCCCTTTCTCCCCACTCTGGGAATTTTTTTGGTTGGTTGGCTTTTGGTTTGTTGGTTTTTTTTGTTTGGGTTTTGGTTGGGTTTTTTTTGTTTGTTTGTTTTTTGTTTTTGTTTTTTTTTTGGGGGGGGCGGGGGGCTTGGATGAGCCGCTGCTCTCCCCCTTTCCAAGAGGCTGTAATTGAGTGTCGGGGGGGGAGGAGGGGGG
>JAAWXA010000044.1:5071180-5093193 GCA_038090715.1 Florisuga fusca
GGGGGGAAGAATCTTTAGCATGCAAATGAGTTCTTTCAGCTTCAGTTCCGTTCATTAGATCGTGTTTGTGGGTAAACACGGCTTTGCTCAGCAACATTCCAGCCCCCCTTCCTTAAAAAAAAATTAAAAATAATTAAATCACCGCCCGGTCCTTTTGGCGGTGCCGGGGAGGCGATGGATGGTTCGTTTCGGCGGAGAGGGATGAAGAATCCTCTTTGGTTCTGGCTGGTGGCAGAGACTGGCTCCAGCCCCACGGGTTAGGGAGAAATTGAGGGCTGGGGGTAGAATGTGTGTAGCTGTTGCTTTGTAGCCAGCCTAAAGGTTGTGGGACGCCCTTATTATGGTGGTTTGGGGAGGGGGTCACAGCCCGATCCCACCTCCCCCAGCAGCCCCGGGGCCCGGGGAAGGAGCGTGGGAATCCAGAAGAATTTGCCTTGCAACTTGGCTGCCTGGCTCCCCCTCCCTCAAATGGAAAAAAAAAAAAAAAATTAAAAATAATTGATCTGGGGAGGGGAGCGAGGGGGCGTTTGGGGAAGCTGCGCTTGCAGCGCTGGTCCCTGGAGTGTCTGTCACCTGTGGAGGACGCTGAGCTACAGCCAGACCCAAGCTTCCCCGATCTGCTGCTCATCCCCTCCCAACGCCAGTGTTTTTAAAATACCATCTGTGTCTCGGCGCCGTGGTCCCCAAGCCAGCTTTTGTGAGGGTAGGGCTTGGGGTTGCTCAAAAAAAAAAACAAACCCACAAAAAAACACAAAAGGGTTTTTTTTTTAAAAAAAAAAACCAACCCAAACCCACGCAGCTAGTCCATCTGTTGATTAAATGAAGGATAAAACTTTTGGAGAGAGCAGTGCTTCTCCACGGGCAGCTAGGTTTTTTTGCTCAGCCAAACATTATTGCTGAGCATCCCCCACCATACGCTGCATTTTCCCCCATTCACCGAGCAGGGACGCCGTGTTTGGAGGTGGCTGGGCTTTTCCTTGTCCTTACCTCCTCTTTTCCTGGGCTTGGATGTGATGTAGGGCCCCCGTGCTGCCCTCCCTTTCCCCTTTTCTCTTTCCCCCTCTGCTTGTGCTAATATTCCTTCGGGGAGAAAGCTGTGTTTGCATTCGCCTTTGCTGCTGCACAAAAGGAACCCACTGTGTCCTTCGTGTAGGTTTCTGGCTGAACAAATCTGAACTCTCCCTGGTACAGCAGGGCTGGGGCTATCACCACTTTGGGAGCTGGTCCCGACCTCTTTACATCTCTCAGCTCCCTGCAGGTCAAACGACACCATGCTATTGAAGATGAATAAGTTTGTCTCTGGGATCCTGTGGGGTTTTGGTTTGGGGTTTGTTGGTTTTTCCCCCCCCCTCTTCCTCCCTTTTGCAGCCATTATTTTTAATAAGAGCTAATGCACTTTTTAATAGCCCTCAGTGTTCTAAAGCTGCCGTGGCTCCTGGGCTCTCCCTGTAGCCTGAGCTCAGCTGATTTGTCTCCACTGTCTGCACCATCAGGAGCATGCATCTGGTACCTGGCTTCTTGGTGCCGGGCTCTGAGGCAGAAAGAGAGTGTCTTGCAGAGTGATTTTTTTGGCTGTTTTCTCTCCTGTAAGATGAACAGAATGCATTTCTGTGGAGTTGCTGCTTGCACTGTGTGAGAAAAGAGCTGTTGGCAGCATTGTGGCTTTCCCCTTTGGGGTGAAACCGTGCAGTGGATCTCTAATAGGATTTCATGCAGAGGCTTCCTTGAACCACCTCTTGGGGTGGGGGTCAGAGGGGGGAGGAAAGGCCTGGATGTAGGAACTGAAGCTGTTTTCCAGCACTTGCTGTGATTTTCTCCCCTGGAGCAGCCCCTGTGGTTGTGCTGGTGTCTCTGGATGTGGTGGCATTTGTTTTCCATGGGCGCAGGTGGCTGTGGGGATGGGATGTTAAGTGTGCACCTGGAGAGAGTTAATGGGCCAAAACTCACTTAAAAGAACTGAAATCACTTCACCCTGCCTCTCAGGAGTTTCAGTAGCTCGTTTTTGTGGGCAAGGAGCATGAAGGGCTGTGTTCCTGTGCCTGCAGCACCGAAGTGGCTTGAGGGGATTTGCCCTAACAAGGCAGGCAGGACCTAAATTCCCCTCTGAGCCACGGGCAGCATGGAGGAGGGGGATGACCTCTGCTGAGAGCCTCACTTAGGACCTGCAACCTGGACACTGGCTTCATAAAAAAGTTCCTTTATACACAAAGCCCTGACGAGAAGGTATTTTCCACCCCTGGAGCTGTACACCCGTGCCCTTGGGTTTGTACTTCACGGGCCAAGTGCCTCCTCGTGGCTTGCCAGCATCCTGCTGCTTCTGCAAACCCAGCAGGATGAAACTTGCTCTCCCAGCTGAGCTGGCAGGAAGAAGGTGCTTGGTGCTCCCTGGCTGGGGCCACTGTGCACCTGGTTGCAGGATCAGCCTGGGGGAAGGATCTCTAAGGTGAACAAATTTCCTTCCCTTGAGCATCCTCTTTCACCCTTGCAAATGGTCTGAATCCACCTGTGTTTTCTCTTTCAGAAAGTCGATAGGGCAGTATTTTCCTCTCCAGGGCTGCTTTTCCCTTGGTGTTTCTCTCTCTTCCACCTGTCAGGAGCACAGCTCTGCTGAGAGGTGAGATAAAGTCACAGCACAATTTGTGGTGCCCCTTGGTGGGAAGAAACTGATGCTGCCCTGAAACCAGCTGCCTCTGCTCCTGCCTGGTGAATAGCTTACCCCTCCCTCCTCTGCTCCAAACTGGGGGAAGCTGGAAGAAACTGGGCAAAGGGCTTCAGCTTTGGGATGCACCTGTAGCCACCACCTCCTCTTCCTGGCTTGGACTGGAATAATCCAAATGAATTTGGCAGATCTGAAATTTCTCTTGAGTGGGAAGATTTCTGGGGCTCTCTTTCCAAAGGCATGTTTGCTTTTCCTCAGGGTGATGAATACTGAGTGCTTTGGGTGTTGCAGGGTATGTTTTTCTCCTTCACAGCTCACTTGGTTCCTCCCTGGAAGCAAATGCTTTGCAATCTTCCATCAGAGGGGCCTGTTATTAGCAGCAGTGGCTCAACTTCCCAGTGGCTTGTCATCATCCCTCAGGTGGAAAAGGCTGAAATTGTGCTGATGAGAGAAACCAGGCCAATTCCACCCACCACCACTGGTTAGGACTGGAGGATGGAGATTTTGGTATTGTGGGGGTAGTTAGTGGGTGACAGGGAGCAGGAATGAAAGCTTCTGGGGTGCTGGGAGGTGGTTTTGCTCTGCAGCCCCTTGGGTGCAAGGGGCATTTGTGGGTTGCAGCATCTGGCAACCATAAGCCTGCTAATGAGAAGCCTGAAAATCTGTAGCTGTCATCCCTTTTTAAATTTAATTCCTCCTGCCACGTAGAGAGTCAGGGTAATTTTCCAAGAGAAACGTGGTGGGATGTTTCCTAAACCCTGCAGGTGAATCTTGGCATGAGGGAGAAGTTGGGAAAGTAGAAGGGGTGCACCTCATGGTGCACAAGGAGCAAGTGCTAATGGGCTATAAGAAAAATAAAGCCAAGGAAGCAGCAGCACAAGAAGTTGAAACTAAAAATGATTGAGTAGAAGATAGTAATGATTTAGGAAGGTGCTTTGTGAAGTCAGGAGCTGTTGCTGGTGCAAAGGTGAGGATTTGGTGGGATCACAGGAGTTCACAACACGGGGCTGTGTGGGAGGGAGACTGAAGGCAGCATAAATCAGAGTTGGTGTTTTCCAGTCTGTGCCATAGTGGAGGAAAAAGGGCTGATGGCTGTTTAACACAGCTTAGATTTCTGTGTGCTTCCCCCATCTTCAGTCCATCCTTCCTGCAGTGAGATCCACATGAGGGACCACAGGTGACTTTGCTCAAAGTGCCTTTCTTGAAAGGTTTCAGTTCTTTGCAGAGAACAAGGGGGAATGAGCTGCTGTTTTGTTCAGGTGCTGTTTGCAAGAGGAGGAGTGAAGAAGTGAGGAGAAACACCTGCCCTGATGCTAACCTTGCATCCCCCCAGGCCTCCTCCTTCCCAAGGTTAGGTGGAGGACCCCAGGCAGTTTATGCACAGCACATCTCAGGCAGATGTTGATTACTTCTGTGCTTCCCTGTTGTTTTAGGGGACACCAACTGGAACAGAAACCTGCACAGAAATCCCTGACAGTTTCCCAGCAGTGTTACCAGCTCCTGTTCTTTCTGTAGTTGCACTGCATATGTTAGAATAAAAAGCATGCTGCTCTTCTTTTGCAGCCATTAAAAAAAGAAAAAAAAAAAGGGGGAGGGGGGGCTGATGTGCCCCTTAAGTTGTGCATTATCTGAGGATCAAGGTCTTTGGATAAACTGTTTTCCTACAAGCAGTCTAGGAAGGAGAGCGTGGCTCCTTTCACACCTCTGATTTAACGATTTACTTTTGTGAGTTTGTCTCGTGTTCCTCCCCTGCCTGCTGGGTGGGGAGGACTTCACAAAAATGAATGCTGCTGGAGAATTGGTTTACAACACTTCCAGAATCCTTCCAGTAAGATCAAACAGCTTTTTTTTTTTTTTTTTTCCCCCTTCCCTTTTGTTTAAAGACCAGCAAATTTATCACCACAGCTGGTGAAGAACCTGATTTAGTTTCTGCTTAGGAGCAGCCCATGTCTTTCAGTTCATTGGGAGCTACCTCTGGCCAAAGAGAGAGACAGAGCTGTAGTAACCATGTACGAGCTTATTTTAGAAATCAATAGGTAGTGAAAAAAATTGGTTGTAAATCAGTCTTTTACTTGTTTGCTGAGATTTAAGGCGGTTGGTGGAGCTGTGGGTGTTGAAGGCTCCCTGCCCTGCCTTTGGGGCTGGCAGTTGTCCCAGCTCTCGCAGGGGGTGTGTGAATCCATCACCTGCAGTATTAATTTCAAACACGCCAGGATTTCTTGGCTGGGAAGGAATGAAGTTCAAATCCTGTGCTGCTCTTTCCAGGCACGGGTTGAATAGCAGGATCCTGATGCTCCCCAAAACTCCCGAGTTTCTCCTCCCTTCCTTGACTGGAGCTCAGGGCACGTCCTACACTCGAGGCAGGAGAGGGAAAATATCCATTTCTGAATCATGCCTTGTGGTAGGACAGAGCAAACGTTGGGTTCTGGCCTTGGAAACCGTGGCCTAACAGATGTCCTGGTTCAATGTGCCTTTTGAGCAGAGTCGAGCCTGTTTATTCATTGCCTGGCTGGCAAGACCCATGCTGAAGTGTTTGCCTTTCCCTGGTGGCAGCAGCAGCCTCCAAAGTGGAGCAGAAGGAGCTGGAGGTCACTTGGCTGTTACACGGCTCTTCCTTTTACTGAGTTGCATTTAAACAGCTTAAAATCTAAATGTGCTTTGAGTGAACCTCTTAGCCCTGGGCTCTGGGCATCCTGCCTCTTGTAATGTCACATGCTAAGTGGGAGGTGGAACACTTCAGTGCTAAATGCAGATGCTAACTTGGGGGTAAGGTCTGAAACTGAACACTCCTGCTCCCCACAAAAGCTATGGCAAGATTTTGGTCCTCTGCTTTTTGAGCTCTCTGTGTGGAGCAGGATGTAAATAGGTTTTTTTGAGGGCTCTGCCATAACTGCTGCTCATTAACCATTGATGGAAGCACATCAGACTCTCAGCTAAGATAATAGATGCTTTCTTCTGCTTCCAATTACTTTGTTTGGAGTTGCTGTGCCTGCTTACCATGTATGTGTCAGATGGTGGCCTCAAGTGCCAGTGGATTTATGTTCTTGGGTCTGTTGCTGTCATTTTCAATGCTGCATGAGGCAAAGCCATGGTGTCCACACCCTGCCCACGTCTGCCAGGGCCTAACTGGGTGCTGCAGCACCCAAAGGCTTAACTTTTCAGGGGCCTTTTGGGTGAGCAACCCTGTCTTGGTGGCAGGAGAAATATAGAAACTGTTGAATTGTTTGTGGTTTTTTTTTTCAGAAGCTCTTTAATCAACAGGATGGAGGAGACTTGCTAATTCCAGATGAAAAATGCACAGGTAGTGAAAGGGATGAAGTGCCTTAGACTTCCTCTTGGTGCTGTGGGTCCAATATAACCATATTTTTCCCTAAGCAGAAAGCAAGTGGGTTTGGAGTCCCACCTTGCATTTTGGGCAGGTATCCACTCATTTTCTTCATATTGCCTGGTTCATGAAAAGAGCAGAAAGGAAGGGCCCTGAATCCATCTCAGGCTTCCCCCTCCTCCACTAGCAGAAATGAGTATTCAAGCTGTATGCCTGCCAGTCAGTAAATGTCAATATTGGATAAGTGTTTCCTTTATATCACTGCAATTTAGCATAAGCTGCTTGGAAACAAATGTCTTCCACAAGCATGAGGTGTTTCAGTAAGTACACAGTCAACATCACTGTGAGGATTAAATAAATGTCAGCCCCACTTGTATGTTCAGCACTGAGCTGGAGACAGCTGGACTTGTGTAAGGGCTGGTGTGATGGTGACAACAGGAGGGATTTGGGGAGTCTCTGGAGAATGTGGGATGAAAAGAGCTGCTTTGGATGGAGGTACCTGGATCTGAAGGGGATGTGGAGATGGGGAGTGCAGAAGCACCTTGCAGGAGGGGATGGGTGATGGGATGGGCTGTGGAGAGATCTTTGGACTGTTCATCCAGACTGACAGGTGTACTCTGAAGAGAACCTTTCTTTGGGTCTGTCTGGCAAGCCAAAGAGGAAAACTTGCTCCAGCCCGTGCTGGCTTGAGCAGGTGGAGTTGCTGGCTCAGTGTGAGCAACCTCCTGCACATCTGCCACCAGTACCTGGGAGGATCTGCCTCTGCCTTTTCCTGTGCAAACTGGGAGCTGCTTAGCTGGAATCTGTGGTCACAATGCATCAAGGCAGGAAAACCCTGCTTTTTACCTTCCAGACACACCCTGAGGTGTCCCTGGATGCTGTCGTGGTTGGCTGGGGGCAATCTCTGCCAGCAAGGAGAGCAAATCTGAGAGCCCGGTATGGGGGGGAGGCTGAGCTGGATTTATTTCCCTTCTCAGCGGTGCAAAACGGCTGCTTTCTCCCCAGCTGGCAAGTAGCTGACTGAAGCCACTTGTTCCCAGCTGCACAAAAATAACTGCAGACAAAATCGTTAGTGCTCAGATGAGCCTTATCGGTTCCTCTAGAGCCTGACTTGTCACCCTGCAGAGTGTGTATTTTAATGACTGGCCGTGGCTGTTCCAGGTGAGTTGAGCAGCGTGTCCCAGCCGTGTCCTGGGGAGCACTGGCAGCAGTTCTGCAGCTCCTTTGCTCTCGCCTCGTTAAGCTGCACATTTACAGCGCTGGAGAAGCAGCTCGCAGACCTGGGGGTGTGTGTGTGTCTTAAATCAGAGCAGAAGGAGAAGGAAAACCCGAGTATTTTGAATCTCCAGGTCACCTGGCAGAGCTAAGGCAGTTTTTTTTTCCTCCTCCCTTTTTTCGGTTCCGCCTGCTGGTGGCAGCAGCAGCGCTCGCATGGATCAGCGCGGTCCGCTCCGACCTGCTTGGGTGCCTTGGGAGAGCCCAAAGGGAAAGCTGCTGAGAGCACCAAGCCCGAGGCTTGGGCATCACCAACCAAGGCCATTCCCCCTCCCTCATGTGCTGCAGAGAGGCTGCTGGAGGGCTGGGGTGGGGAGAAGGGAAGAGCTGAGGGTGTTCTGAAGTTCTTGCTGGGGAGCAATGGTCACCCCACTGTGTGGCTGGACACCAGGGAACAGGGCAGATCCTGAGGTGTCCTTCAAGCAGTGATAGAGGCCATGGGTTTGCTCAAGAAGCAGAAAGGATGAAGGTGTAAGGAGGGGAACCTGGGGCTGTGCCTCACCTGCTGCTCCTTACCCTCAGTGAGTCTGGTGGTGTGAAACTGGGAGGTGATGGACCCCCCAGTGCATCCCGGGGGAGCACAGGGTATCCCACAGGGCATGGATACCATCACTGGTCAGCCCTGCAACCTTTCTGGGTTGTTTTTTCCTCTGTGTTATGAGCTAATCCCTGGAGTGTGATTTAACACTCCTCCTTCTGGCTGTATCTTTAATAAGCTGGGAGTGATGAGGCCACCCCCCCCCACCACCAGTATTGAAGAAACAGAACCAACAGCTGCTAAAATTAGGCACAGCTGTTTGCAGTGTTTGGTCCTGCCTATCACTGAGTCTGACACTGTCTCTGCTTATTCCTCAGCTTGTCCAGAGGCTGAAAAGGTTTAAGATATCAAAGCTTTGAGTGGCTGTAAATTAATTCCTTCTGTCTAAGCTGACGCTTGACTTACTGATAGGGAGTAGATTTCCTGTGATTTCCTTTGTTTGCACTCACAAGAATGGAAATTGCCAGGTAACCTCGAGACAGGCATCTTTCTGTGCTCAGGAGACAACACTGCTGGTTTTCCCCTTCCTCACGATGAGGAGACCAGGAGAGCCTTTGCCAGAGACCAAGGCAAGAATCTTCAGCCCTGCTGTCCCTCAGCCTTTCTGTGTGTCACCAAAGTTCTCCCAGTGCAGTTTAGATAACCTCTGCATGCAGGGAGTAGTCCTGATCCAGCATTCCAGCCTGGATGTTGTGATCTGCTCTTGCTTTGGAGAGGTAGATGGTTTCCTGAGCACTTTTGCTCGAGTTGTGTGCAGACCCCACGTTCGTGGTTTGGTCATTGGGGGGGTGGGTGTTGCTCCATGTGTCTGCTCATCCCTCCCTGCCTTGGGTCTTTGCTTCTGGCAGTGACCATAGGAGGCTTTTGAAGTCTACCTGTCCCCGTTACCTGCCACCCCTTGGAAAAATGTTCCTCACTCTTCAGTGGGGCTGCTCAGTGTCAGTGCTGCAGAGCTGTGCGCTTCAGAAAGGGCAGAGGGGGAGAAACTTCACAGGAGAGCAGAAGGGCCTTTTGCTGTCAAGCCCAAACCAGTGTAAATGTCACCTCCTGACAGATCTGTGATGATGACAGCAGCAGCACTGTTGGGCTGGGTGCGAGTCAGGGTCTTGCATGATGTTTTAAGTCCAAGAGATTTTCTTTATTTCTTTATTTTCCTTTGCCTCTTCCTGCCGCAGGAGATGCGCTCGCACAAGAGGTTCTGCAAACTCCTTGTTCTGGTCATGCTTAAAATGATAATATTGGCTTAAGATAGACACTTGTGATAAACTAGGAAACACGGTGCCCTTTGAAAAATCTTCAAAGCTCTTTTTTCATGAAATGGGCTGGCTAGAAAGGCAACTGCCAGGGCATTTGGATTGCAATGCTGTGGGTGCTAAACCCCTCCCAGGGCTGGTTTTTAAAGAGCTGACATCCCTCACCTTCCTTCCCTTCTTCTCCAGGAGGTGCTGGTGGCATTAAGGTGGCATCTGCTACACTTGCTCAGCATCTCTGGGCAGCTTTTTGTCTGCTACCTGTGACATCCCAAATCTGCCTTTTCTTACCCTTTCTGTGATGGAAGCACAGGGGAAAGGGGGAAGTGCTAAGCAGGCAAAGCACAGGTTTTTCCTGGGAGTGAGTAGGTATGGGAAGGAGGAAAAGGGGGAGGGGGAATGAAACATCTCTCCCCAGAAAAAGGATCATATGCTGTTGCCAAATGGCTGATGTCCCTGGGTGATGTCTTTACAGTGGTAGTTGTAGCAAATGTTTCATGCAGCATACTGATTCTTTTCCTGCAGCCAGGTAAATTTTTCTCCCTGGTTTGGCTTTCTCCCAAGCATACACAGAAATCTGTGTAGTGCTCTTAACCTGTGCAAATTGCTGCTGACTTGAGCAGATCAGAGTTGCTGTCCCAGCGGAAGTGTCTTGTTCAAAATTGGGAAGAAAAACTGAAGTTTTGAATCTCTTTGTGGAGCAGGAAACGTTCAAGAATTAGGGACTGGACATTTGGAAGTGGACTTGCTGTGTTTTGATATTTGTAATTTTAACACTGAGTTCAGGAAGGGGTTTTTTTCTGTGAAGCATCTTGTGGTTGGTTCAATACAATTAGGTGTTACTGTCTAGCACACAGTTTATTTCTCTTGGTGTGGTTGCTTGTTTTTCCAACCTGTTCTCCTGCACACCATGAGGACATCATGTGCCTTGCTCTTCTCTGAAAGCACCCTTAAAATCAGTAATTGTAATTATTGGGAAATACAGAAAGATTTATAAAGATGCCAATGATATTCATCTGGCCCTGGTGCATTAAGCAGGTAAAGAAAGGACCTAAGAGGCAATTGAAGAGATTGATGGGCAGTAATGGGTGTAATAGTAATTTTTGTCCTGTGTTTTTAATAAAGTGATTGATGAGAAATGCAGCTGGAGCCCCCGTGCGGAGACCAAGAGATGCAGTTAAATTACAGAAGCTCCTTAATGAGGCCATGTAATAAAAATGAGGCATAATGAGCAAAGTATAATTGTACTATTATGCTTAAAGTGTTTTAGCAGAGGGCTGAGCAGGCAGCACTTGGATATGCTTGGGGGTGATCTCGTGGTCTTTCTAGGGGGAAGGGGATTTTCTGGTTGGGATGAAGATGAAGAGACTGAGACACGTTTGGGAAACTTGGGAAAAATATTGGCTAGGCAAGTGACATGCCTGGCTTCCATCTGAGGGGAATGAATGAGTCTGTGGAGCACCATGCGTAGCTTTTGGGTGGTTTTTGCAAGGTTTTGAGGAGGTCTCTACTCTGGGTTTTATTCACTTTATGTAGCCTTGGGGAAGTCTTTGCTGTTCAAAGATAAAATTGGGATGGAGTCATTTTGTGTCAGGAAGGTAAAGCAATGGGGATTTCCAAGAGCCTGGAGGCAGGATGTGCTGGAACTGATGGGCAGGCTCTGAGGGGTTGGCCAGGGCTGCCACAGCTTTGTGTGCCAGCACCTTGATGTTGAGACCTGTATTAACTCAACTAGGGCCTTTTTTTTTGGGGGGGGGTTGGGAGTGGAGGTGGGAAGTGGGATTAGTGTCTGCAGAAGAGTTACATCTCTGCTGCTGTTAAATGTAGTTAAACTCCAGCGACTTCTAATCTAATAATGAAAGGAAGAGAAATAAGTGTTCTCAGTGATGCATGCCCCTCACTGGAAGTACTAATTGAAAACAGATATTTACTTTACAATGAAAATGTAATACAATAAATGGTGGGTTGAGAATTTCCTGCATGTAGGAGGGAGAAGTGACTTCATGCAGCCTCCCAGCTGCTCTGCTTGAGCTTCATGTCCAGCTAGGAGCAGGAGCTCCCGTGCTGTGGGGTCGGCAGAATGGAGAAAGGGCCTGAGGCTCGTGTTGGAGCAGAGCTCAGGGGCTTGCTTTGCTAAAACTGGATGTGCTGGGGTTCTTCCAGCTGATGTTGGTCTGCAGAGGACCCTGCAAGATGGGCTTCTGTTTCTCCTCACTCCAAATCTGTCCTGGACAGACCTCCAGGGGAAGGAGAGGTTAATCCTATGAAAACTGAGGAAGCATCACCTCTGCTGTCTCTGAGTTGATGGGGATAGGCAGTAGTGATGACCTTCTTTCAGATGCTGCTTGAGACCCACCTCGCTGCCCCAACCTGACTGTCCTGTAGTCTTGGCTTCATAGATGAAATGGGTGGTGCTGGAGGGGTGCTGGTCAATTCTGCCAGGAGAATCCTGGTCCTCTTGGTCAAGCTGAATAGGGGCTGATCCTTTGGTCCCTTGTCTGTAGTGCTGAGTCTACAGCACCCCTTGTCCATGGTTTCTCCACTCCCCTGCCGCCTGTCCCAAAGCAGGCATTGCTCCAGCAGCTGAAGTGAGAGTCACAGTGCTTTCCAAAGCAGTTTGTAGGCAAAGCTCAGTGCTGTGTGACCAGTGACCATTAAAGGATGCTCCCTGACAAAAGCTCCCCCCAGCACTGTAATCTTTGGGGGGAGGCAGCCTGGCCCTAATCCCTTTGTGCAGAGCTCCTGCTTGTTTCTTCATATTGGGTGCATTTGTACAATTTGCATTTTGCACTCTGATCGTATGCATAGAATTCAAATTGAATAGATTTGCATGTTAATGAGGCCCTGGCTTTATTTATTTATTTGGAGCCCTCTCAAGCAGGCTGCTGGGAAGCAGCTCGTGCAGCTCTGGTGGTACAAGGACCCTTCCTTTTCTTCCCCAAAACACATTCACACGCCCAGGGCACAAGTGTTTGGAGCTGGTGGTCTCTGCTCCAGCAGCTCTTGGATCAGTCCTTGGAAGGAGGGGCAGCAGTCCCTGAAGCTCCAAGATAGTTTCATCTCCCCTTAACTAACCTGAGATGCCTCTCTAATGTTATACTGGTGCTGTCTGGGGGTCTGGACTTGCCACCCACTGAAGTGGAAATTCTAACGTCTTAGAGCTGGCTAGAGCCATCAGGAACCACTTGATGAATGGTTTTTGGGCAAAATAATGAGTGTGTGTCTGTCTTCTCCTTGACTTTGCAGCAGAACCCAGGGTGAGTGTGGGTACCTGCTGGTCTCAGCTGCCCAAGTTCCTCATCAGGCCATGACTTCTCACTCCTGGGCTCCTGCCTCTGGTGTCTTTCAGCAGCTGACCTTGGCATGTTGCATATGGGCTTGGTCTGTGATGCCCATCAATCCTGCCCTGCTGCAGCAGGTGGTGCTGCTAAGGCCAGGTTCCTTCAGCACTCCTGTGGTCCCCCCATGCTGTCTTCCCTTGAAATAAGCTGAAAGGTTCCAGACAAAGTCAGAAAGAGAGAGGGAAAAGTTCTGGAGATTCTGAGAAACTGTCAGAGGAGGGAAAGCCAAGGGCTGGGGGAAGGACTCACCATTATTAGGGAGGAAGAAAAGCCCCCAAAGCCTTCTTCATTAAATCACAGCACACTGGCCCTTAATGTTCTCATTCCCTGCCCTGTATTTACAGCAGCTACAACCAGTTTGTAGCTTAATGCTCACTCTTTCCAAGCAAGCTCTCCCTCCCCAGATGACTTCTGCTGCAGCCAAGTTCATTGCTGGCATGCTGAAAAACAGCCAAGTGAGGGCTTCTGGAATGGCAGCAGGAACTGGGTCACATCTCACTGCCCCAGGAGAGCCAGTTTTCCTCAGAACAGTCTGGCTTCCAGTTATTATTTTACAGGGGATGTTAGAGGTTGATAAGGGAGCTGTTCTGACTGCCTGTGGGGCTTATTTGGGGCTTATTGTATGCTCCAGTTTATATTTTAATATAGTCAAAGGTGACTTACAATTTTAATATTAATTTTAAAACTGATTGCTCGAGTCTTTTTATCTATGTGAAACCAGATTAATCCCACCCTTCCTTGATCCTGCTGGTAGCTTTTCTTTCCCTGGCTGGAGACACATGTGGTCTGTATTGCACCAACAAAAGACAAGAAGGAAGATGTTTGCATGATGATAAATAATTGTCTCTGCTTCCAGAGAAATCTCTGCTCTATGAGCGTGACAATGGCATCAGTGGGAGCTCTTCCTTTTGTACAAGGTGTTCTGCCTCAGCTCGTGGAGTGGGGCTCTGCTGAACAATGTCCAGTTTTGTGCTTCCCTGAGAAACCTCAATTTTTATTTTTTTATTTTATTTTATTGTGTTTCTCCTCAGTCTTGCAGGCTCCCCATAATACATCCCCTTTTGTACTGCTGCCATTACAATTTCTTGCACGCTCACTGTGCTGTTGCCTGTAAGACGTTTTGTGCCCAAGAAGATGTTTTGTGGTGTGAGAAAGGTGGCTTTGTGGCAGGGGCAGCGGGGCAGGCCCTGGGCAGCCGGAGTTAAATCATTTTCCTGCTTTTCTGGCTCCTCGAGTATTCTTGGGTGATTATGTGCAGCTGGAGGATCCAGTCTTGGTGACAGCCTCTGAGTGGTGTAATTTGAAG
This sequence comes from Florisuga fusca, assembly GCA_038090715.1. NCBI lineage: Eukaryota > Metazoa > Chordata > Aves > Apodiformes > Trochilidae > Florisuga > Florisuga fusca. The sequence goes on from JAAWXA010000044.1 coordinate 5,084,875, forward strand.
TGTTTCAAGCCACCTTTAATGCCAAGGCATTTGCTTGAGGCTTTGACTAAACGTGATGCCTTTGGAGGTGACCAAACTGAGTCGCTCTTGGAAAAACTCTGTATTAATGCTGGGATGGCTTTGGCAGTGGAGAATGGTGCTCTCTGACACTTCAATAGGTTATAGCCCCAAATCTTGGGGTTTAAGTGACTGCCCTTGACTTAGCTCCAGGACACTGGGTGGTTAGTTGTGTTTTTCAGATGCTCTGGGCCTAGGAGCAGCCTTGCTGGTATTGCCAGTCTGTGGGGCATCAGTAGGTGGTTGCTTTTTTGGACTGGAAGAATAGGATCCCAGTTGTGGCCCAGGAGACCTGTGGTCATCAATCTTCATGTCTCAGGTATTGGTCAGCCTGAATACCAGTGGCACTTATTACATTTATCCAGAATAATGAGTTTCCAACACTCTGTACTGAGAGTATTCTCCATACCTCAGTGAATGATTGTTAGGATCAAGTTCCTTGGAACCAACCATTAGTTCTTCCCTGTTTTATAGGTGAGATAGCATTTTGCTGGTGGTCCATGCTCTCCAAAATGTCTCAAATGCTGCCTGTAGCTTTTCTCATCCTAGCCCTACAAATGAGTGCTTTTCAGAGCTTGTTATTCCAGGCACAATGCAAGTTGGTGTATATAAATATGCTGAATTGATGGGCTGAGGGCTGGGAATTGAATTAGCTGTGTGAATCTGACAGGGGCAGATAAGGGGAACTGAGGCACAGAACCCTGCAGCAAATACTTGTCTGAGTTGGTATTACAGCCAGGAGGGAAAATAGGAGGGTTTGCTTGCTAGAGCTACCCCACATCTGTCTTTTCCCCACCTTGTTTCAGCCCGGGGCAGGAAACCACCAGGTATTGGCTCCAAAGCCAAACGGGAGAAAAAATCCTTTAAAAAGCGATGAGACCGAAGAGCCAAGCAAGACTTGACATTGTGCAGGCAAATGCCAAACAGCAGCTGCATAAATCCCATTTGTTTTACATTTCAGAGCTTAATGAGACAGAAATGGCATGGCAATTGTCACATGTGAAAGCAGAGATTGCTGCTTTGCATTTAACTACAGCAGCCGCCGGGTGCAGCACCGGCACCCGAAACGAAGTGGTGGCACCAGGGAATGTACTTGGGGTAGCTGCAACCTCCTGATCTTCTGTCTCTGTAAAGCCCATGGCAGCAACACCAGGTTGTCTTGTCATAGAATCACAGAATCACTTGGGAAGGAAAGGACCTCTGAGATCACCAAATCCAACCCCTGATCCACTCCCCCCGTGGTTCCCAGCCCATGGCACTCAGTGCCACATTCAGTCTCTTCTTAAAAACCTCCAGGGATGGAGAATCCGCCCCCTCCCTGGGCAGCCCATTCCAATGCCTGATCATTCTCTGGAAAGAATTTTTTCCTAATATCCAACCTAACCCTCCCCTGGCAGAGCTGAAGCCCATGGCCTCTTGCTGGCTGAGGCCTCGTTGCTCTGGGACAGCTGAATACTGGGGGATCAGAAGCAGGCTGAAGCCATGCTGCACTAACACATTTTGAGCCATTCCCAAAGCTCTGTGTGTCGTCAGCTTCTCTGGATATCCTTCTCAGTGATATGCACACCAGGTGGAGAGAGGTTACAATGGTCCCTTCTGAGACAGTGGCAATACTTCCCAGGCACACCTTTGCAATCTGGTCAGGAGCTAATATCAAGCCTGTTTTTCCTGAAGCAGTTGTAATTTTCAGGAGTGGTGTTTCTGCCTTAGGCACCTGCTTATGCTTTGAAAAAAAACCCAAACATCTTAAAGTTACCTAGGCAGCCCCTTTAGCAAAGACATGTGTCCTTCCCACTTCTGGGAATCATCTCAGTCCGGTCTAAACCCTCCAGCTTTCTTTTCTTTTGTTTCAGTGTAAACCTCTATCCATTTAAAATGAGTTGAGCACTAGAAGGGTATTAATTTCAGAATGCATTATCCCAGTAACTAGCTTCATGGCTGCTAATTTGTGCCTTAGCTATCCAGATAATGTTCATAAATTGCTAAAGCAGTATTTTTAATATTAACATAAGCTACAGTCTTTCTGACAACTGCTACAGGATGGGCTCTGCATAGAGCTCTGAAATTTCTTCCCTCCCTTTATCTGTCATGCAGAAGACATGCTGTATTGGGTTAACTGCAAACAAGACTGAAAATACTTGTTTCAGGTCAAATAGAACATTTAATCTGATATATGTTCTTTGTTCAGACTTAATTTACTTTTGAAAAAAAAAAATTTAACCTCAGAGATGTCTTGAGGGAGCGGGGGGGAAAGTAAATGTTTCATGTAGAGGGGAAATATCTGAATAAAACACTTTTGACACCCACTCCCCCATTTCAGTCTGAACAATTGAATGGGTTTGATGGGAGTTCCTGAATAGCATCAGTTGACCCACATGTGCATGTTGGAAGCATTATGCTGAAGATGCAGGGGGAAGAGCTAATGAGTCATTTTCCTAATGGGTATCTTGGTAGGTGAGAGAAGTATTGAAACTGTGTATTTGAAGGAATAATGGGACCCTAGTTAGATGACTGAATCTTATTCTGAATCATCCTGGGGGCGATGAAGAGGGGAAATTGTGAGCTGGATCATCCTGATAAGTTGTGGGTGAATAGTGTTTTGCAACTATGCAACTATTTTTCAGGTTTGGGGGGTGAGGGGGGAAAAGAGGATGTTCCAACCAAGCAGAGAGTCCCAGCTGCTTGCACTGCAACAAGTCCAGAGGGGTCATCCCTAGCATTGAGCCTGAGATGTGTGTGGTCAGTTGCTACTGTAAAGCACTTGGAGAAAGGCCCCCTGAGACCTGCTGGTGCTGGGGTGTCTTAAAGGTAAGTCAGCAAAGACTTGGAGAATAGATTTGAATAGGTCCTCTCGACTGGTCCAGGTCTCCTCAAGAAGTGATGTTTCTCTGGGCACCTATATTTGGCTGCATTTCTTCCAAGTTTGTTCCTGGGGCACTGGGAAGGGTGCTATCTGTTTTAGTGGAGTAATTGAGCAATTGCATTGTCCTGGACATAGCAACTAATGATTTTTTCTGTATGATAATGTGTCTTCATTACTCTAGGGAAATCATTTGCTCCTGTGAAGACAAGCCTCTCATTCCTTTCATTGTGTGGGTTAAGGGGGAAGAGACTAATGGCTTAATTAAAAGGTTGGAGAGAAAAATCTGTCTTAACCCTTTTTACTTTTTTGTATTTCAAGAAGCACTGTGGGTAGGAAGATTACATACAAAGGCACACTACAGCCCAGCCTCATCTAGTGGAACCATTTGGTACCAAACACAAATGTCAGGTCTTCAATCCATCACCCATGTCTCCCATCAACCATCTGCCCTGCCAGTGCAGGCGTGTGCTGCCGTTTCTGTTGTGGGGAAACGCTGAGATTTATCCCGTGTGAAAGGGGAATGTTATTTAAATCTGCACATTTTGCAGGATGTGAAAGCAGCTCCACGTAGTAGACAGCCTTCCTCTCCACTGGGACCACTCTATTAACATCTTGCATTTGTGTAGTTGGATGTTTTGCAGCTCCTTTTAGCAGTGATAATCCAGCCAAGACCTCTGTGTTGTTCACACTGCAATATTTATGGAGCCAGCAGTCTGCCTTTTAATTTCCGTGCTGAGTCGGGCCATATGCAGAGATAGAATACAAACAGCAGCTTTAGTCACACAATAGTTCAGGCTTTTCCCTTAGTGGGATGTAAGGCTTTTCAGTGACTTGTTTGGAGCTGATTGGGTATTCTTTTGGAAAAGGAATAGGAAGGTTGGGAGTGTGTCTGACAGTGGTTGTGCACTCCTGGGCTGCCTCCAAGGACAAATAGTGGTGCAAAGATCTGTACTGGGAACAAGTAAATGACTTTAAATGTGGGTCAGCCACTGGGGTTTTTGGAGATGGAGGGCACATGGTTATAGTCTTCTATCAGTGCCTTTTGACGCTGGAATGTTGGTGCCAGGCATCTCTCTGTGGGTGAGCAGAGACATCTTGCAGAAGAGAGGTGCTCTGCCTCCTTTGTAAGCAGAACTTCTTGTGTCATCCAAAGGGGAGGGAAGGCTTCAAGCAGCTTCAGGTGTTTTTCTTTGCTAGGACATGGATGCCAACAGTTTTCTTATGTGTGAGTGTGGATAGAGCTGATGGCTTGGTTGGACTCACACCCCATGGAGTGGACCTTATACCACCTGGATTTCACTGACACGTGCCCTTTCTCCTCCTGCCTGTGGTGCCTGCAGTGCCCCTTCAATGCTGTGCTCTCCCAGACTCTTTTCCCTGCCAGGGAGGAGAGCAGGAAGGAGCCTGGCAGCAGTCACATCTAAGCTGGGTGCTCTTGAGGTTGGTGCTTTGGCTCGTTTTGGTGCTTGGCTTAGGGCAGAGGCTTCAGAACACCTGGCACACACGTGGATCTCTCTCTGCAGCTCTGATTCCCCAGCTTCTTTTCTCTTCATTTGACACAATTAAATATTAAAGCCAGTAAACATTTCAGTTCACCTGCACAGCCCTCTCTGCCCACTTCTCCTCCTGCAGGGCTCTCATACTGTGCCAGTCACTCCCCTGGGTGCTGGCAGCCTTTAGCAATGTGCCAGGCATCACTCTGAGGAAAACCCCTGCTCCCCAAACATCTCTTCCCACCTCTGTCTGCACGTTTCTAGGGAGCCATCCCCTGTCAACACAGCTCAGACCTGTCGTGGTGTGAAGTGCAGGAGGAGTTCTTTGCTCCCTGGAGCTCTGGGCTGGCACGTCTGCACTTTGGTCCCAGCAGGTTTCCCTGCTTTGTTCTGGGTCTGCAGCCCCTTAAAAGTCCTCCCTGAAGCAGCAAGTGGTTGAAGGTGGGGTTTGCTGCCCCTAAAACCTTGGAGTTATGGCAGTAGCTTCTCAGCTTTCGAGATGTGTTGCTGAATCTCTCCTCAGTCCTTGCCTTGATTTTAGGGATGCTCTTCTGGTATCAAGATTCCCTTCTCTATTTTTATGCAGCCAGGGAGATTTTGCACTCCCAGCAAAGCTGGTTTGGTTTTGGTGGGTTGTTGTGGGTTTTAGAGCATTTACACTCAGTGGAGTCCATTTCCAAGAGGGCTGGGGTGGCATGGCATGATTTTACTGTGGTTGCAAAAGACCTTTTAAGTGCTTGAACTCCTGCCATCACTGAGTTACATGCCTGAATCTGGCCTTGACTGGGCAGGCTGAATTTCTTGCTCTGATTTTCAAGGCAGTCTGTATTAGCAGCTTGTCTTCTGCCAGACAGATCAGTCTTAACAGCAAATAGGGTTTCTCTTTTCATTCACTCAGTAGTGATGTGCTGTCCCACATGCCAAATGCTGGCATCTGAGATGGTCAGTGTGAGTATCAGCACAACAGTGAGGAGTCCCTGGCTTGCTGCTGAGCTGTGATAATTAATCAGCACATGCAGAGTTTTGTTCCAGAAAAAAATTCAAATGGGAATTTTTTCTTGTCTCCATTAAAGCTTATTACCCATTGGGATTGCTCTCAACTAGGCTCTCTCATCAGTATTTCCTTCCTGGATCAATAAATCTTGGTATTGATTTCAAAATAAGTTGCTATTTTCAAAGTACAGTGGCTCCAGCAGGCAGCTCAGGGCACTGCTTCTTTTCAAGATCCAAATCTCTGGTCCCTGCAGGTTCTGTCTGTGGGTTCCCACTTCCACAGTCAGCTGTAGGATTTCATCTCTCAAACAGCCTCTCCCTCTGGAGATGAGATCTGGAAACACTTTAGCAGAAGGGAACAGCTCTTTTCCATGGCTGCATTCTGGCAGCTCAAGGACTCCTGTGTCCCTGGGGTGCTTCTACTCTGCTGTCCCCCCATCTCCAGGTGGCACCAGCTTGGTGCTGGAGGTCACCCCAGTGGCACAATACTGCACATCTCCCTCCTCTTCATTGGGATGGGTCCCATCCCTCTGGGCTATGGACTTGCAGGGTCTTTTTTTTTGGTTGGTTGGTTGGTTTTTTTGGTTTTTTTTTGGAAGGAAAACCACTCCTTCAATCTGTTTAAATTTTTTCATGGCACATTACAGACTGCTTCAGGGCTCCCCAGCTGGGATTCTTTTGGAAAGCTGAGACCTCAGTGCCACCTTCCCTGGTGTCTTTGTGTAGTACTACTCTTCCTGAAGTTATTTTCCCCCCTTTCCTCCCCAGTGCCTTGCAGGGCAGAAGCTGTTCCTCTCTCTGAAGCCCAGGGAGTTGTTCTCAGCTGCTGAATTTAACTGGTGGCTCTGGCCAGCCACATCCCCTTTGCCTCCCAGCACCTTGCTTGCCAGCCCCAGGAGACCTCCCAAAGCACCAGCTAACAGTGCATGAATCTCTCTAGGCTTGACAAACATGTCCTGTAGGAGCCATGTCTTAAGAAGCTTTACTATTTTATAGCAGCCCCAGATTCCAGGCTTAGTTGGTTTAGAAGCAGCTGAAGTCTCAAGCAGAGGCTCCCTTATGAAATCTGTTGGGAGTAATGAACCACAGATGACTCTGTTTCCTGAATCAATACTGAGCTGCTGTTTCTAGCAAGCTGCCAGCCCCTCAAATGGGAGGTTTAGGGATGGAAGAGAGCTTTTAGGAGGCAGCCAGGAAAGCTGCTGGAACTATCAAATGTCTCTGCTTTTCACCCAAGGATCTTCTGTATTTCTGTCTCAGGTGAAGTTTCTGTTCCTCTTTTTTCCTTTTTTCCTTCCCTGCTCAGTGGAGTTTGTGCTTGCAGAGCACTTCTTGGGTAAAGCATGCTTGAAAAGTGCAAAGTATTTATTATTATTTGCATAGCAGCCCACTGACCTGCTGTGGAGAAGCAGCCCTTCAGCTCTGCTGAGTAAATATACCTTCATTAAAAAAAAAAACACCTCTGCTTGTAGTGCACTGAACCACTCTGTCTCACATTTGCCTGCTTTTTCAAGTGTAAAACTCTGAGGATTATTTGACTTTAATGAATTTTGAGCATGCAAAGTGCCTGACTGGACCAACACAGCTCAGCATCTTGACCCTGACAGTGCTGGTGACAGATCTGACTGGCATCCAGGTGGAATGCTGAGAAGGGATTTACTCCAGGAGTACCTCTGCACCCAGTTTAGCAGTTGCCTTCTGGCTGCAAACCTGCAGTTTAGGGCTTAGGGTGGTATGGGGGGTGATTTCCAGCACAGTTTGTGGGAGAGGTGGAGGGGCTGGGGCAGCTGCAGAGCTCCTTACTGGAGATGCTGCCAGCTTCTGGGACATCACACCCACACTTAAAAACTCCTTCAGCCCTGCTGGTGCAAAGCTGTTTGGATTGCAAGTAGGATGGCAAGGTTTTAGATGCTCTCAGTGGCCCATAAAATCTTCTTGAGCTTTACATGACGTTAAAGCTTGAAGAGTCACTATTTAAAGCTGAGTGTTTTCACAAGTGCTCGAGGCTGGCTTAGTACTGCTCTTGTTGCTGTTAAGTCTAGTTCAAACAAACTTTTTTAGACACTGAGTACTCTGAAAATATTCCCCCCTCTCCCCTCCAGAACGAGGCAGGCAGATAGCTGCATCAGAAGAGCTTTTGGAAAGCTCTGGGTCCTGCTTTATGGCACAAAGGGTTAGAGAGATTTTCAGGCTGCCTGCTAGAGAGATGGAGGACAGACAGAAAACATTGGCCATAACCCTTCAGCATCCTGGCTTTGGCAGACAGAGTAAATCAGATGCTAGGTGATACTGAGTGTTAAAGGGAGGGGTTATTTCTGCTTTATATTTCACAGATAAACATAAGGGTTCAAGTGGGAAGTTGTTTTATCTTCAGCATCCTGCTCAAAAGAAGTTGTACAGCTGAACAGATTTCTTTGATAAATTCCCGGAGCATCCTTCCCTCCTGTCATCTGACAAAGGAGGGTTTTCTCCAGCATTCCTTATTGTCTTATTTGCTTTTAATGTCACTGTTTTGCAGAGGATGAAGAAATCAGGCAGCAAGAGTGTCTGGCTTTTAATTTTGGGCTCTTGTTTTTAGTTTAGGAACAGGGGTGCTTCCTTGTGGTTCCTCATAGTGCTGGTTTCATTTGAGGTTTTGATGCAGATGGAAAGCTCATTTTGCACCATATCACCACTTGTTTTCCTCACCAGGCAGCTCTGGGTGCCTGCTGTCCCACTTCTTGGCCCCAGTCAGTAGCTGCACCCATTTGCCTTCACTTTCCTCTATCCAAGTGTTTCATAAAAGTAAAAGCCAAAGCAGGACCACGTGGACTGTGTGTGTAGCTGTTGTGGATAGAAGCCTTGTAAAGCTTCCTCAGGCCCCAAGAATATGCCAGGGATAGAGAATAAACAACAGATGCTGCACTGGGGGGG
>JAAWXA010000044.1:5093204-5129890 GCA_038090715.1 Florisuga fusca
GGGGGGGGGGGGGGGAAGGCAGAATCCTTCCACATCTGGAGGGTGCATCCCAGCTGCATGGTTGTTCCCATGGGCTGTGCAGCTATGTCTGCAAGTTCTTGGTGCTTCTCCCCAAAGTGGGATGCTGTGGAGGATTTGGGCTTCTTCTGGCTTGCTCGTTAATCTGCCAAAGATGGGATTTGCACAACTGCTTGAGAGCTGAAGTTCAGCTGGCTTGCAGTAAGATTACAGCTCCTAAAGAGGGGAGGATTTAAAAAAGCTGGTGTTACTGTCACCTCTGTCTTGGAGCAGGCAGTTTGGATCTCTGTTAGAATAATTTGGATGTAGGGCTATTTTCATTTTCCCTTCTGGTGTCCTAGTGTCTTTCATACTGAACCACCTTCACAAAAAAATCACTTTGTTTTCTGGGATGAAGCACAGCAGCTGTCATCCTAGCATCCTGCAGCATCTCTCACCAGTTTATGACAGGTGGAAAAGAATTAAAACGCCAGGAGGATTAAAGGAAGCAAAATGCAATTACTTAAGGAGAAATCCACTAGGATTCTGCAGAATACCACGTCTTAAATGGACTTCTGGGGCTCCTTAACTGTCTGAAAGCTTTGGGATCTGCTAAGACAGTGCTTTGAGGAAAGTAGTCCTAAGTCCACAGCTCTGGGGAGGAGAAGCTTGCAAAGTTGGAAGTGATATCATTTGTACATGCAGTTCAGCCACTGATGTTTGGGGCAGCACAAAGGAACAGTGTCAGGTGAATTTCTGAGTGTGTACCCTGTCTGACTTATTTTTCTGTGTGGTTTTGACCCACTGGAGAATTGTGTGCTGATCAGTAACTTCCTGGGTAAGGAGGTGGCAGGGAAGAGCTGGTGGTGGTGACAGCAGAATGGAATGGAGGTGCAAAGCAAGATCAGCCTTTCTTGGTATAGAAACCATCCAAAGGTGGCATTTCCTCTGCCCAAACAAGAAGCTACTGGGGGAGAGTTGAAAGAAGGGCTGGACAGTGTGGTGGACCAACTCTTCTTCCCAGAGCATCCTTTGCAGATGCCTCCTTGACACTCTGGTTTTCTTCCAGGACCTTCCCTACCATTTTGCCTGGTTGCCAAACACATTGCTTTTCTGTCTTCCTCCCGTTTGAGCGATGCTTCCTCCCCCAAGTCCCAGTACCATATGTCATTAAAATGCTTAGACATGTGGAAAAGGCCTTGACAGAGATTCAAGGAGACAAGGGAGACGCGGACGAGCGGAGACTTTGTCAGACGGAATGATTCTGACATTAGGGACGCTCACCCGAAGAGAAAGATACAGCTCCAGGAGGGGGGAGGAAGGGGCTGGGGGATGTGAACTGACAGAGGCATGGAGAGAGATGGGTGAGGGAGGCTGAGACTCAGGAGAGGCAGAGGACAAACTGGAGGAATTTCCCGTTACAAAATGAAACAAAAAGGAGGATGGAGAACCTGAGCCTTACCAGTTTCACAGTGCAGGACAGTCTGGGACTCTGCCTTGTTTTAAGGTTGGGAATTTTGGGATTTGAGACCACAGCAGGAAATTTTTTGGTTTGGGTTTGGGTTTTTTTTTCTTCCTTTACCCCTTGGCATGCCAGGAAGGCATCTTGGGAGCCTTTCCTCCCTGAGTGTCCTCCCATAACCCTGTGAGTCGAGATGGTACTTAGCTTGCCTCCACCCATACCAGGTAAAGGTGGAAAAATGCCCCATCTCAAGGATGGAGGAAGCTTTTTTTCCCTTCAGACTCTCTTGGGTGAGTCTGTCTCCTTCTGTTACCTGCTGCTGTATGCCCAGTGCTGTGACAGGGTGTGGGATTCCCCCTGCTATTTTCCGTTTGCATGGACCTCTCCTAAAAAGACAAGACAGTGCTGCTTAGCTTGTTGTCATGCTTTGAAGGCATTTTCTGCCTGCAGAGAACACCTCTGAATTGCTTTGTGATCCTGTAAAGAAAACACATGAAACCGAGCCTACCCTGCTCCCATTGATAGGAAGAACTCAAGCATCCACGTAGGTGGCAAAGTGTGTGTTTGAAATTCAGGGCAGGAATCTGGTGGGGAAAACCCAGCAAAGAATTCCTTGCATCATTAATGCAAATATGCCTATGGTTCAGAAAAACCAAACAAAGGAAACACTTGGAGCTGGGAGGGGAGGGGAGTTGGGGGGAAAAAAGGCAATTCCCAAACTACGTGCAACCTGCAAGAAAAACACAGCTTCTGTTGTTGAAACAGACTTGGCTAGCAAGTGCCAGGAGGAATTCCATCTGCAGCAGGGAAAGGAACAAAGGATCTGACTCCAGGTAATGTAACTCATTAGTGAGCCAGGGAAGGCAACTGCATGGGAAGGGATGCTCTTGCCTCTCCCTCCTCACTGTCCCCATGCTATGTGCTGGGAAAAGCTGGTTTTATTTATTTACCAAGAGCTGGGGGCCAGGAGTCTCCAAGCAGCAAGAATGTGCCCCAGCTGCAGCTTCCTTGGGGAAGGACTGGCTGGCTGCTCTCTGTGTCCCTCACTGGAAAATTTTCTTTTAAAATTACCCTACTTGGAGAGTGTCACCATGTCTTCTCAGGTGGCTGAATTCCAGCCTGTCTAAAGATGGGGCATTTCCACAGGTATCCAAATGGTGTGGTAGCCTCCTGTGCTTATTTTCTTGACTTTTTTTATTTATTTTTTTCTTTCTTTCTTTTTACTGCTTACCTTGAGGGATGATATGATCCACCTTTAAATGGAAGAGCAGATATTTGCTTCCGAACAGGGCAAAGACTGCTTACAAGGTTTTCTCTCATACCTGGGTATGATCATCAGGATTTTCCGGGGGCTCCCTAATTTCTGCTCTGCTAGCTGGTGGTTTTGAGTGCATTTCTCCTCCTCCTTGTCTTTCAGCACAGTTGTATTTCCTCAGATGAGTCACTCTGTAGACAGCCAGTTATTTTTTCCTGCAAGTAGCCTATATAGAACAAACTTTGTACTCTTAGGTACGAAGGGAAGCGTTCTTAGGGGAGACGAGCTCAATTTGTTTAACACTGTAATTCACTGTTAGAAGCCTCTCCCTTTTGTCACAAGCGGAGTCATTGGATGCGTCAGCCTTTGATCTCAGTGCCTGATCTCCTCCGTGTAGGAAATTTCAGTAACACTTTAAATTATGTGTCTAAGATCCCCATTACCACCATGTTGTGCTTAGATTTAGGAAGACTGTCGAGGAGTAGATAAATACTAGATGAGGCACTTCTTAAAACACTTTGTTTTATTACACCGGCCTTTTTCTCCATGAGATGCTCTCAGGAGCTCAGAAGCTGGATTTCCTCTCCTGCCATTTTCAAAAGTGCTCCACGAGCATGAGTTTATGGTCCTCTGCCTAATGTGATAGATGTTGATAAATGACATGTCTTATAACCAGTGGCTTTAGGGCTAAGTGTGCTTCGTGGTTGGATTCAGGTTTGCTTCTTGCTCCGCAATTAATTCCTTGGTGACCTTGAGCATATTGCTTCGTCTCTATCTCTTTTACTGTATTATATATAAATGAAGTGCCTTCATTTAGAGTGGAAAAGTCTAAATGAAATCTCTGTTGGCAGCTGGGAGATCACCTGGTTGTGTGCAATGGGTTGCAAAATGGGGTTGCATTTCACCCTCCGGTAAGGCGTTGTGGTCTGTTGTGTTACACTGGAGTTAAATCTGGCTTTTTGCACTCATCTGTCAGGCTCCTGCACTAAAGAGATTCACCTTGTTGCTTTTACACAGCTTCAGGTCCCTGTGCTTCACTTAACAGGATTGTCTGTCCAGGCAACAGCTTGGGGAAAATTTAAAGATGTGCTTTCTGCCTCCTGTGTTCTCGCTCTTGCCTACCTAGGAAAATCTCCAGGAGCAAATCACACAGGGTACAGCCAGGGAAACACATTCCAAGACCAACAATGTTTTAAAATCTAGCTATAGACTGAGAGGTTTGGACTCCTCTATGCATGCATAGGTTGGAACCTCTAAGATTATGGAATAAATGATCTGTTTGGGACACTAAAGGGGCACCCCCAGGCTGGGAGAGGCTGTGGCTAATTTGGCAGGACACCTGGAGCTGTCTGGGGACTGTTGTGGGACTTGCTGCCATCTCCCTGCTGCCCCAGACCTACAGCTTTTGGGGCTGGTTCCTGCTGGCTGGAGGTGGCCAGTGGCAGCAGGCAGGGCTGTGGGAAGAGCTGCTGCTTCTGCATCCCTTCCTGCTGCTTCTGCATCCCTCCCTGCTGCTTCTGCATCCCTTCCTGCTGCAGCTGCATCCCTTCCTGCTGCAGCTGCATCCCTTCCTGCTGCAGCTGCATCCCTTCCTGCTGCTGCTGCATCCCTTCCTGCTGCAGCTGCATCCATCTCCAACCATCCCAGCCCTCTCTGCGTGGTGGTTGAACCCCTTTAGCAAACCACAACAGCAGAAGGAACTCTTCTCCACTCCTTGAGAAATCCAGCAGCGTGACAAGAGTAAGCCAATGTTTTCCCAGGGCTAACAGCCTGTAACTTTCTCTAATAGCATGATTTCCAAGCTGATGTTCTCTTTTGAACTCCAGTGAATGGAATAGGAAGGGTCAAATTTGGAGTTTTCAGTTAGCTGACCTCCTGTTTTTACTTTAAATAGACTGTGCTTGTGTTTTGTTAGTTGCCAACTGGAAGGGAGTGTGTTCCAGCTTGCCTGCTCTGCTGGTATCTGGCACGTGGGTTTATAGTCATGGTGATGCTGTTCTGTTGTTTAACAGGTGCCTAAGTCATCTCGGAATATATTGACTCGAGCACAATGAAGTGCATTCCTAAAAAGGTGGCTGCTTTGTTGAATACGAACTTGTGCTCTGAGCATATTGTTTTTTGGTTAATCAGAGGAAGGTTGCAAGCTTCTGGAGGCAGAGAGACATATGTGGAATGCAAAAAGATTTTCCTCAGGTGGGCGTTGAGAGCTGAAGACACATCATTGATTGCTGGGAGCAGTGAGGTCTGGTTGGCCACCTACCTGCCTGGGGTTTTTTGCCTTTGTCTTCAGCATTGAGCTTTCCTTTTTTGTAGCAGGGGCACAGCCAAGCTTGCTTCCCTTTGAAGTGCTCCAAGAGCCACGGGAGGGAAACTAAAATAAGTAGGTGCATGAATCATTTCTTATGGATCATTCTTTGGGGTGGCTGGAAGTGCATCAAGGAGGGAAGCAAACCAGACCTAAAGACCTGGAATTGTGGGGTGTGATGAGCATACCTGTGGCCAGAACACCTCTGAGCATCCTTGCTCTTTAAAGTTCATTATGGACTTATTGCTATTCCCTACAGCCAACATGGGGGAATAGCTGCTGGAGCTGGTAATGTATCTGAGACAGTGAACTTTTTTTTGTTTAATGCAGCTGCTGTGCTGTGTCAAGACAGTGCTGCAGAGTGCAGGTTAGCAGAGGTCCCTGTGAGGCATCGTAATGAAACACAGAACCTTTCACCCTTAGCTAAAGCTTCTGTAAATTGCAAACGGGGATTAAAATGGTAGCAAGAGCCCAGGGCCCTGTCCCCCGTAGAAGACAGGAAATTTTGCTCCAGCTGAATTAAAGAAAAACAAGTGTTATGGGGCAAAAGGGGTAATTCTAATGAATCTAACTGTGACCGTGTTCCCCATATTGAATTCCGAGCAGCTGTTTTGGAGAACTCCTTGTCCCGGGTTGCTTTTAAAATTCTTATTTAATAAAGCAGTCATGTAGGATCTGAAAGAACTGCAGAGATGGCGAATTGCTGGGAGGGGGGGGTGGGGAGCACAGGAGGGAGGAGATCAAAATGGGTTTGTCAGTGCCAGAATTGCACAGTGCACAACAAAGAGACAGGGAGAAGCAGATGACACGGGGGGAAATGAGACTGAGAAACAGTGAAGGTGTCAAAGCAGGTTTGTCACTGCCAGAGCCAACTGGAAGTGAAAGTGTCATGGAAAAGTAGAGGCAGATCGGGGCTGTCAGGGAGATTTAATTTGTCTGAGGACTGCAAACACTCACATCTGCACTGTGATTGGAGAGGACAGCACAAATGCAGACGCTGGAGATGGTGGAGGGGACCCAGCTTGGGGAGATCTTGCCCTCCACCACTGTGTAGCCAGTGATGATGTCCCAGAGGACTGTGCTCTCTGGATAGCTTGAGGATCTTTTGGTACATTTCCTAAGGAAACTTTGTTTACAGCCCCCCAAAAAACCAACTTCCATTGAAGATGGGGGCCACTTGGTGGCATGTGAGGAACATTTGCAGATGGACTTGAGTGGTAGAGGAGCAGCAGTGTCCTCCACCCTGGGGTCATCCTCTTCCCTGCCACCACTTGCTGGCAAATTCCCTCTTAATATTCCTCCCAGATCCTTTTAATATGACAGCCAGGGGATGTTGCTGTGCTTTATTGCCACCACCTTAATGAAAAGGCCATTGTAGTCGAGCCTCTTTTTTGTGACTTGAAGATGGATTTCCTCTTAAGGTGAGTAAAATGAGCAATCCTCATCCCAGCTCCAGATAAGAACTGGTGAAAGATGGCTTGGGCTGGAGCATATTTTGCTGGGCACCTGCCATTCCTCTGCCTGAAGACTTGTTTAAAATCCCACAGACATCCTCTTCTTTTCAAGGATGATGCAGATAGGGCTTTGTGTGTGTCCAGGCCACTAAGGACCTCACTAAAGATGGGGAGGAAGAGACCCTCTGTGGCTGGGGATCCAGAAGGGAAGGTCTCCCTCTGATTAATGCCACAGATGCTCAAACCTCTGCCTGGAACTGTGTCTCCTGGTCCTTGTGCTGCTGTACCCTCTCCCAGTGGCGTTGAATTTTAGGGGATTAAGACTTTTCCAATGCTGTTTTCTTATGTTCTGCTTCTTCCAGCATGTCCTGAAGTGGCCCAGACCATGGTGCACATAGTACTGGACAGGGACCCTTGGGTGATATTTTGCAGTGGAAACAAAAAAGAACCACAGGTAGTAGCTGTCTGCAACAGTGTGTTACTTCCCCTTCAATAGCAGGGAGAAAAGCTTCAAAAAGATGCAGGGCAGTGATGCTGAGGCAGCGTTTAAGCTAATGAAGGGTCAAGGAAGACTCCAAATGCTCCCTGTTTCCCAGGTTTCACTATAAGGTGACAAATCTGGGGTCACAAAGCAACCCTGGGAGTAGTTGAAGCAGTGTTGAGTCCAGGAGAGGTGTGCCTGCCAGGAATTGGGGCCCTTTGCTATTGAATTTGATGCATCTTTTTCATTTTTTCACACATTTCTTAGTGCAGAAAAGCTGGGCTTAAAAACAGGGAGGGGGAAAGTTTCATATCTGCTTTAAATTAAAATAAATCCAGAGCAGAGAAGGCCTTTTGTAAGGTCTGCTGAGTTAATGGATTCATAATGACTTTTAAAGCTTCACTTGGGTAAGAAATACTGTTCATTTCATAATTGCATATAAATATACTTTCTCATAATCCAGGACAGCATAGCAAAAGGAAATCTACTGGCTTAATTATAAATCTTTTTATTAGTTGGAACCCCGCTGGAATTAAAAAAAAAAAAAAGCCACATTGTTTTTATCTAAGAGGAAAAGCATGGGGAGAAGGATGTCTTGGAAATGAGTTATGAAGAATTAAAAAGCCAAGAAAACAATTCTGAGTGCTGAGGACTGCAGGGTAGCAATGCTGCTGCCAGGGAGGGTTTTGTGAGCACTTTTTGGTATGGATCTGCAGGCAGTGTGCCTGCCCTGGGTGCTTGAGCTAGCACAGAAGATCAATTCACATATCCAGTTGGTGGCTTCTCAAACATGTATTTTTTATCACTTTGACCAACCACGACCCGAGCTGAAGCAGCTTTGTCTCTTTAGCTCCCATCCACCTCGCTGGCACAGGAAGATTTCTCTTTTAAAGCTGGAGCAGAAAGCTAAGGTGGGAGAGTTTCCAGAACCCTGCCAAGTGTCCCGGGTAGCTGGGGAAGGGAGCAGATGCCTCCAGTGATGAGCTGGGAGTGGAAGCAAGGTGCCAGGTTTGCTGTGGATGGGGCTGACCAGGAGCCAAAGGGTTGCCGGGACCAGTTGCTTACTGGGAAGTGGCAGAGATGAGGTCTGGTTCCTGGGGCATTTGCCACCAGTGCAGAGCTTTGGAACCAGCAGCCACCTCTGCAGCCCCGCAGTTCCTGCCTGCTGGCTGTTTGAGGCTGAAGGATTGGGCTGTTGTCCCCATGCAAACAACCCATCCATCACTCCCTGCTCTCCTTCCAGGGGAGCACAGCACCCGGGGCTTGCTTTTAAAAACAAATAGGAACTTAATTATCCCTTAAAGGTTGAGCAGCCCATTTGCAGCTGATGGGATGGAGAGGAATGAGGCTGCCTCTGCACCCAGCAGCCCTGGCACTCCTCACCTCCTCCCAGGCACCTGCTTGCAATTACAACCTGGCTGCAAACCCCCCCGGCAGGAATTTAAATACCTGTCTGCTGCTCCAGGAATCCACCTGCTTGACAAATGTGGTGGGAGCAGTCCCTGGGCACCTCCATAAATCCTCCTGGCTCTGCTCCAGCAGCCCTGGCATCCCCCTGAGCTCCTGCAAATCAGCTTCTCCTTCATCCCAGGGGGCTTGGGGGGAGGATGGGGTTGGTTTTGGTTTTTCTGCCTGCCTGTGGGCTGGTAAGCATTCGGTTTGTCTCATCCACTTCAGAGTCAGGGACTTCTCTGGTTTCAAGGACCACAACCTCTTGTATTAGCTGTCCAAGTCTTGGTTTTCTTGCAAAAAAAGAAATTCTCATCTAGACTGGCCACCCTGTGACTCCTTCCTCACTCCTCTGGCTGCATGTGGATGGAGTGTGGAATTTAGTTCAGAGAGCTTTAATCTGCATAACCAAAAGGGAGCAAAGAGCCTCCTGGTAGTCCTTGTCATCTTTCTCTTCTCCTGAATTTGGGTGCTGGGGTCCTCTGGGTCGTGCCTAAGGTGAAATGCAACTGGAAGGTGTGAAATCTGAGGGGCTACGAGAAATTTCAGCTGGAAGAGTGTGTAAAAATCTCCCTGTCTGGGTATAACCCTGTTCATCAGGCGAATTTAAATACCAACGAGGCTGAGCAAATGATTTCCCTGCTTATTTTGCTTTATGTTGAGAACTCTGATGTTAATTAATCCCTTCCTAACGGAACCTGGGAATGTCTTAGCTAAGCTAAATCATCAACACTTTGAGCCAGATCTTCCCTGGGTCCTGTATGTATTGATGGAGGTAGGAGGGAAAGAGAAAGCTACAGCAAACTCAGAGAATTTATGAAAACCAAAGCAGACCAGGACAGTAATTTGCTTTTTGATAAATTTTTTTTTCATGTTTTGAAAAAGAAATAGGAAAAAAAAATATAAACTCTTCTCCCCCCCTTCCCTCCAGACCGTGGAATTAAATCTATAACCACCAGAGAAACACTTCGACCCAGACATCTTTTTTTCTCTCTGCTCTTTCTCTGTATTCAAAAGCCTCCAAAGTGTCAGCATGTTTCCATGCAGGCGAGATGTGCATAGCATCTAAACAACATAATGTCAGAGTGGTGGAGAAAATTCCCACTGAGGGCCCTGCAGGTCAAAGCAAGCTAATGTATGATGCCCTCCCTTGCACTACTGAGCAGGAGTTGTGCTGATAAGACTCTGTACACCCTGTCTATTAAATCTTGTCCATAAGCAAAGCAGGCATGGAGGTTTTTTTGTTTATTTTTCCCTGCCCTCCTCCCCTTTACATTTTCATCCTCAAGCAAGAGAGGGGACTTGCTCAGCCAGAGGAGAACGGGTCAGAACCATCCTCCTTGGCTTTGTTTCATTTTTATCCCATGTTTTATTTCTTCTCCCCGCTCTGTGTGACACTGGTAGCTCCCTTCTGGTTGCTTTATGTGCTGCTGTGACTTAGCTCCAGGGCCTGTCCTCACCCAGTGGTTTCTCTCCTCCCCACTGTCAGGGGTGGGAGGTGAGTGTCATATCCCCCCTGGGCTCCCTTGGGAAGTGGCTGGAGTAAGTGGCTGATATTTCACCCCTGTCTGAAGCTTTGGATGTAGCAGATATTTTTTAGGGGAGGACTGGGGAGCTGCTTTTCCCCATTTCCCAAGGACCACCCTGTGCCCACAGGCTCTCCAGTCATCATTTCTCACATTGTTGCTGCTCAGCGCTGGCAATTTGGTGCCATTTCCCCATTTCCTGAGTTTTTTTTCTTATCCCAGGCTTGCAGCTACCTCATCCTCTCCTCTGGATTGTAGCAGAAATAATTTCAGCTCTGGTCCAAGCCCTGTTGGAACAGGCTGGCTCATTAACCACGTTTGTACCAGCTTGCTCAGCAAGGAGGGGGAGAGGTCAGACTCTGCAAGCCACTAACCATGGGGTTTTTGCAAGAAACTCTTGGAGCTTCGTAGAAAAGAGGCCGTGGGGACTCATTATCTGCTGCTGACGTTGCAGGGGGTGAATTGACTCTGGAGCTGCTTTTAGACATAAACAGGCACACAAGTCCAGCCTGGTGGGTCTCTGTCCCTGCTCCAACTCTCTGAGACCATGGGGTGCTCTGGGAGCAGAAGGGTTGGTGGGGAACCTGGGAGTCTTTTGGGTGGGAAAGGTTATGACTAAGAGAAAAGGGACCTCTTCCCTGTTTCTCTTTGTTCCCTGAGCAAAGAGGAGGATGGGGCTGCAGGTGACAGATATTTACTGCTGGCACTGTGGGGATAAGGACATATCTTTGTGCAGGGAGGTTGTGTCATGGAGAAAGAGCAAAAGAAGCAGAGGAAGGCAGCCAGAGAGACATCTTTAATCTTTTAACATCAACTGAGTCTTTTTGCCTGTGGATTTGGGCAAAGCAGCTGGCTCCTGCAGAGCCAGACTGGAGAATTAAAAAAAAATAATAATAAAGGGCTGATGGGAGATCTCTGATGCTGAGAGTGGATAACACTTGTAGGGGAGAGTGTTAGGGTGAGAAGGAGCAGCGTGGAGGAAATCGCTGACATCTGCTCTGCCACTCAGCCTTCACGTTGATCCCTCCTTGAATCTGACAATCCCCTCCCTCTAATCCTTTAAATCCCCCCCGATCTGCTGCAGCCCCCCACCCCACCCCTTCATCTGGGTGCAATCTGCCTGCCCCAGCTCTGCTGCTTGGCATCAGCCTGCCCAAAGGAGATGCTGCTGCCTTTCCCCACCTGGCTGAGAGAGGCAGAGGCATGAGTGACCCAAAGAAGCATCAGATGCTGAGAGGAACAAGTTCTGCTGCCTGGCTGGCAGATGGTGGGTGGTCAGCCTGCAAATCCATCCTTCTGACTGCCTTCCTCTGGTCTCCCCCCCCTGCAAAATATATTAGAATCTGGGGAAGCCCTTCCCCTGGGGGGCTGGTGGTCCAAAGTCTGCACTGAGTCTTGGCTCCTGCTATTCTGCAGCTCTTGATCCTTCACTTCACCTTTGCCTTCTCCATTATGATACAGTTTTGCTGATGATGTGCCTTTTTTTTTTTAGTGGGCAATGCTGCTTTCTCCTTTGGGAAATATCAGTCTCTAGAAATCCAAACTTTGAGCAAAGAGTCAAAGAGTTTGCAGGCAGCCTCGTCCTTCAGCACAGACATGATGAGTGATGAGGGGACACTGGAGCTTTGTCTTCATCTCCCAGAGCAGGAGAAAAATGCAGGTTTCTTGCTTGGTGGAAGTGTACCATTGCCAGGAGAAAAGGGACATATCTGTGGTTGCTCCAAGGCTGTTTCTATCCCAAGGAACATACACGTGTAATTTCTTGTGAAGATATAAGCTGGGGCTTGCTTAGGTTCCTCGAGACAATTTTTGGGACCCTCCATGCAAACCACAGGCTGATGCAGCAGTGCTCAGAGATGGGCTGATTATATATGGATATATATGTTTATTTTATTTTATTTTTTCCCAGGCCTTCTTAAGGGAATGAGAGGTCTTCTGGGAGGAGGAAAAACCTCAACTGTCTTTCCAGTGAAACTTGTTGGCAGACTGTGCTAAGATGCCACCCGTGGCCTCTTTAGCACCTTGTCAGTGACTGAGACTGCAGAGCCAAGGGAAGTGGCTATTACAAAGCATCTTACCAGCTATTTTTTACATTACATCCTGTTTCCTTGGGTGTGATTTCGTCTTTTTTTTTTTTTTTTTTTCCTAGGATTTTTCTCCCTCTCTGCCCTCCCAAAATTTGCTGACTTTGCAGTGCTTGAAAAAAAAATACTGTGCTGAGGGACCTTTTAAACCTTTCCTGACTCATGGAAACACATTCCCATCTGAAGACAGATGGCTGTGCTGTCCCAGGGAGTGAAAAGGATGCTGGTTCCCATTGCTCATAGCCATGTTTTTGTGTTTTAGGCCAGCAGCAGTTCTGCTGTTGGGGAAGCACGAAGATGTAGCTTGTCTTGTCCCCTGTAAAGGTGTGATCTGGAAGAGCAGAAATCTTTGTGCACTCTGGGAGTTTTATTGATCCTCTCCAGGGCAACAAGCAAAGTGCTCCTGAGTGGCACTGGCTTCCCAGGTGGAGCAGGGCAGGGTTTGCTTTTCCTGGGACCACATCCTGGCTCCTTGCTGCCTTCTCCTGCATGCTGAGTGTGATTGATCCCTGCAGCAGGAGCTGGGAAAAACAACCACCAGAGCTTCTGGGCATTAACTCAGGACATCCTGCACCACAGGTGTCCTGGAGATCCTTGGCTGGCAGGCTGACATCTAGGGATGTGTCACTAATTACTCTAATTACTGTTGCCCAGGACTGCCAAGGTCATCTCTCAGTTGTAGTTCCAGGCACAGCCCTGCCAGTTCAGCTGCAGTGATCTCAGTGACACACACAGAGTGCAGGCAGTGGGATGGGATGGGATGGGATGGGATGGGATGGGATGGGATGGGATGGGATGGGATGGGATGGGATGGGATGGGATGGGATGGGATGGGATGGGATGGGATGGGATGGGATGGGATGGGATGGGAGAAAACGTGGTCCATGTGTTGCAGAACCCTACTACCAGGATGCCAAAAATTTGGCATTTGTGCAATGATGGTCTGATGGTGTCCAGCAGCTTTCTTGGGAAGGAACAGAGAAACTAAAGAGAGACTTTGGAGCTGAGACTGAGCTTGCTCATGCTTATTGTTGGGGTAGCTGTGCCATACCCCCCCAGCCCATGGATAGCAGGGCAGCCAGAGCCAGAAATAACAAAAGCTCTGGCTGGTTTCCCAGCCCTGGAGCCAAAGGAAGGATGTTCTGAGGTGGGTGGCAGGAGCTCAGCAACAAAGATGGCATCAAGTGCCAAAGGTAGATGCTCACCTTGGTAATCTTGTTCCTCCCCTGCTTGAAACATGGGGTCAGACTGGAGAGGGCTGAGATTGCAGATGGGGAAGCAGTGAGGGATCACTCTGCTGGTGGGAGGTGCTGGCCAGGAGTTCTGCTCCCCTGTGCTGGCTGCTGGGAGGTGGTGAGGAATAGACGTGGCTCTTGTGCCTTCTGAGAGCAGGGAAAAAATATCATTGACCCCAGAATCTTTTCTGAATTTGGCTGTATGGTTTAAAGAAATGATCTTTACTGCTGTTACCACATTTGCACTTCCCTGCTCAGACTTGGTTGTGTAGCAGAGAGGCAGGCCATAGGGTCTTGCCAAGTCTGGGGAAATGGGAGTCAGTCTTGGTTAAGAGGAGTGGTGGAGTGGGATTATCTCATCCTGGCCGGTATTTCTGATACACTTGAGAAGGGGAAAAGACAAGAGGTACCCTTTTCTGTCCCTTCCTTGCTAACAAAAACAAAAAAAATGGAGGCTCCTGCTTGCTCTGTTGTAGCTAAATTAACTTAAGCCTTTCCCTTTGTTTAGGTAACCTTCTCTTATTTTAAACATATACCCAGCAAGCCGGATTCATTACTTATTAATTTGCAAAGTGGTAAATTTCAAAGCTGTCATAATGCTGAAGTCATGTTCACTTTAGTTATTCTGCATAATTAATTACAAAGTAATAATTTGTACATCATGATATTTTCATTCCAACATGAAAGCCAAAGACTCGGAGCCGTAACAGCCTCGGGCACCAAAGTGGGAAGGAGGAGGCTGGGAGACGTGACTGCAATGAGGGGAATCTCAATTCAGCCTCCCTGGTTGTAGTTCCTTCCCTTCCTTCCCTTCCTTCCCTTCCTTCCCTTCCTTCCCTTTCTTCCCTTTCTTCCCTTCCTTCCCTTCCTTCCCTTCCTTCCCTTCCTTCCCTTCCTTCCCTTCCTTCCCTTCCTTCCCTTCCTTCCCTTCCTTCCCAGAGCAGGGTGAGTGGTGGGTGGGAGGCTCTGATGGAGGGGGTGAGGATATTGCAGAGCATCATTTTATCCAGGATGCTGAAAAGTCAATGTTGCTTTGGAGGGGCAAGAAATGCCATAGCTGGAGGAGTGCCACAGGGAACAAACCCCATAATTGTATTGATTTGTTCTTCTGATGCTCTTTTTGTTTCTAAACCAAAGGAGAAATAGATTGTGTCTGAAACTGCCTAAGCTAAGCCCTTAGGTGCTGAATGCAGGTATACAAACACACCTCCAGGGATGGAGCCAGAGCTGTTTCCCCATTGTACAAAACCGCTCTGAAGCTGAGCTCTTCCTGCAGCCCATGCTGAGAGTGCTCTTAGGCTTCCCTTCTCCCCACGTTGCTTTGGAAGGGTCACACTTTGATCACATTTCCCAACTTTTCAGCCATGAGAATTAAAAACTTTTAAATGACAGCTGAGAGGACTGGACTCACCTGACCTGTGGAGCTTGGGCTTTGGGTAAAACTTCAGGAGATCCTAACAAAGCTCAGTGGCATTGATTTCACTCCAGCTGTAATGAGCCTTAGCAGCTCTGTCAGTTGCACATCTTTGATCTCCATTTTACCACCAGTTTCCTGAGCTCTCCAGAAAATTCTGACTTTTGGTTCCCTGTCAGTTGATTCCTCTGATTTTTAGGTATTCCTGAGACAAATGTGCTGGTTTCTGAATTGTGTGTCTGTATCTCTCCTCTCTCGAGGAGGTTTCTGTCTCCAATCCATTCCCCCTTTGCAGCCCTGGATGTTTCCATCCCTCTCCACGTTGATGGGTGAGGTCTCAGAGATGCAGTCACCTCAATAGCTTGGCCACTTGAGGCTCTGAAGCCCCTTCAGGCAATACTGAAAGAAGAACGTGCAGAGGACTCACCCAACGTGCACAATTAAAAGCCCTGACCCCTGGGTGAAAGCCACGGGCAAAATCTGAACATGCAACTACAGCAACCCCCCAGGGGCAGTTGTGCTTGTGTTCGATTGCCTGGCAGCCCTGAGGAATGGATCACAGTAATCACTGAGATTTAGGTGTAGAAAGGGACCTCAAAAGACCATGGAGGCCAATTCCCCTGGCAGAGCAAGGTCACCTGCAGGAGGTGACACAGGAACACATCCAGGTGGGTTTGAATGTCCCCAGAGAAGGAGACTTCACAACCTCCCTCACTTTGCACTTGAACCTTCACATGGGAAGCAACCTCCAGTCCAGTGTCACTGTCCCACCAGCCAGACCTTTAATGGACACACAAAATAAACTAATAAACCAAAAGATGCATTTTATTGTGGGAGCTTTCCTCTGCAGCAGAAGGGAAGGATAAGCTCATAAATCTCCCTGGGCTGAATCCATCCTTGGTTGCTGGAACTGGCTCCATCAGGAGTGTCACTTACCACTTGGGTCGTGGCAACACAAGATCCCTTCTGACAAGTGGGATTCACCTAATTGTGGCTGATGTTGTCACGTGTGATTGCACCAGCAGGGTGATGTGAATGGAGGACTGTGAATGGGGAGCAGGGCAAGGATTTCTCCACTGCTGTGCACTCCATATCCTTCATCCTAGTCAGTTCTGACATCCCATTAGCAGAGAATTGCATTCCTACTGATACAATAAATGCTTTTCAACCCTCTGGAAACAGGACTGCAATTTTTATGAAGTCTGCCTATGTTTATTATTTCCCGAGAAAACAAAAACACAGGATCTGTTGCAAGCAAACAGCTTTCAAAAATCGAGTGGTGCAACAGTAAGCTTGTAATTTGGGAATGGTTCTTACATTTACCAATGCAAAGATCAATCTATAGCTTTTGTGAGTTGGTTGTTTTGCCCGGTCTGGAGAACTTATTTTAATCACTAGAAGCTAATCTCATTTCCAAGCCTGAAAACAGTCCCAAACATTGAAATTATATGTTAATATACAGAGATTGACAAAAAGAAGCTGGTTGTATCGACTTGGAATTAATGAAGCAATTCAGCGATGAACAATAATGCTGGCAGGAGGTGTTAAGGAGAATTGTTGCATTTGTTAAATTTTGGCATGGAGAGGTCTCATTGCTCTGAGGAGACGTTCAGATCCCAGCAAAATGAAAATTACTTAGGAACTTCAGAGTTATTTAGCAGCCTGAGTCATTATAGGAACAGTATAGGAGGAAACAGCAAAGTGCTGGTGGAGGGATTCCTGTTTATCCATAAGTGCTTTACAGCTGTGATGAGGGAAGAGTCCTGTCTGCATTTATGTGAAATAGCAGAAATAACACATTTCTGATTCAGCTGGGGCTGTACCCTGCTGCAGACCAGGGTAATCAGTCAAATCTTGCCCTGCCTCCCTGCAGAGACAACTCTTGGGCAGTTGCTCATCATTTGCAGCTATAGATTTGCACATCCTGAGTTTAGGTGCTTGCAAAGCAAAGATGTCTCTTTACCAGCTGGTTACCACCACTGAGGCCAGCAAGACCCTGCCCAGCTTTGCAGGGGGCCTGAGAACTTTGCTTTTGCTGTGTTTTTTCCCCTTTTGTGGGGCATTTGTTAACCCAAGTTGACTTTGGGGTTTCTGCATGCAGTGTGCAGGCTATTTCCTAGTTTTGGCTTGGTGCAAAGTGGTTTTTTGGCTGCTGACAGCACAAAACTGTTTTTCCTTCTGCAGGATCAGGTTTGTAAACAGGGCTGTGATGCTTGGTGGTCATCAGTGTGAGGGCTCAGAAGTGCCTGGAGCTTTGATTCTTTGGCCAGCGATCAAGATCAGCCAAGAGGCACAAAGCACAAAGCTTCGTGTTAGTAGGAAAGGAAAACTTGTTAAGAAATAGTTTCTGTTTTTCTGAATAAAATTGTCAAGACTGTACAGAAAGATGCCAAGATGTGTTGTTGCTGTTAACATCTCAAGTCTTTGAACTCATACATGCAAGACTTGAGAGACCAATTTGAAGAGATTGAATTCAAGGCAGAGCAAAAATGTTTTAGAAGCTGCTTACTGACAGTGATAAACATGGGGAACAGTGAAGTAGTTGCCCAAAGGAGTTTGAAGTAGCTGGTAGTGAAACTGTTCCTTCAAGGAAGCCAAAGTTGAAAGTTGAAGCATGTTTGCCAATTATTGATCCCTAGATTGATGGCTTAGAGAGATGAATGAGATGTGAAAACATCAACACCAGTTTCCTTACAGATGAGAGAGATTCTGCACACTGCTGCAGGAGCAGAGCAAGACCATCAGTGGGAGACACGTGGTCCTCTCTTTTTCTCAGCATCATGGCTGGAAAACACATTTTGGTTTTGACTGCATCTTCCCAAGTGTCTTGGGAGCAGAGGAGTGAGTGCTCGTGTCCAGGCTTTTTGCTCATCCATCTTCAGCTTCAAATGGGGTTTCAGATTCTCCCATTGGAGGATTTTCTTTTCTTTGCAGCAGGAAGGCTGGGGCTGTTTCTGTGTCTTTCTGGTAGGTAGTTTTTCCTGGAGCACTGTTAGTGATAGAACTTCTTTTGAGATAAAAAGCAGAGGGCTCTGAAGTTATAGCCTCTTGTATTTTGGTAGGTGGTTGAGGGTCCCAGAGAGAGGGGCATCTATTTTGGTTGGATATTAAATATATATATGGGGTATCTTCACCAAAACAAAGTGAAGTTTCTTCTTGGTCTGTGGCTAGTGTACTGCAAACAATGTTTATTCTTTAAATCTCAGAGCAACGATAAAAAAGGCGGACTTCTGTTTTTCCCCTTGTGATAAAAGGTAGAAATGCTGAGAGTTGTAAATACTTCAATTTCACAACCTGAAGATGGTCTCTGAATGTGGTGTGGGTTTGCAGAATTACTTCAAACCCCCTCTCTGCCTTTTTTAATTTACCAACTCCCCTCAAAAACTTGAGCTCTATGAAAATGTCAGTTTGGGGCAGCAGTGCTTTGAATTTCATGCTGGAGCAAATTCAAAATCTCCATGTGAAAGTGTCTCTCAGTGTCCTGCTATCCTCCTTTATCACCATGCTATGCCTGCAGATCTGGGAAATGTCTCTACAGTCCCTTGATACAAGTTATTTTACCACATTTAAACGATGGGAAATAATTTGTCTGAGGTCATAGAGTGGATCTGTGACTGGGGTATAACTGCAGCTCAGAGCAGCTATGTTCAAGCCTTGGCTTTTAACCCTGTGACCATCCTTTTGCCAGAAGAATTCAGCTCATTTGGTATCAGAGATGTAATTTGGGTGTAAAATCTACTATAAGGTGTTGATTTTATTATTTTGTGTGTGTAAGGCTTGAGATAAGACTGAAGCCTTCACCCAGGGCTTGTTCCCAGGTACTGCTGTGCCTTCTGGCTGCTGCCAGGTCTGTGGCCAGGAGCAGCATCTCTGCTTCTTGAAAAATTGATGTTCTGCATTTTGTTTGCTTTGGTATCTGAAAAAATCAGCAGGCAGGAGATCTGGATGTCACCAAGATGAACTGCCACATTAAATGCAGATCCATGCCACTGTAGATGTTCTACAAGGTGCACCCCTGAGATGGATGGCCTGCACTGCTGTACAACAAGACAGAGTATTCCTGCTCCTGACCAGCCTATCCATTCAGAGGGCATGAGAGGGCCCTGGCACAGGCAAGCTGGTAAGGAGTTAAAGCTGTGTCAGCAGATCAAAAGTGGGGGGAAAATATGCTCTTAAACCCAGCCCCAACACTGGGGGCATCAAAACAGCCCCGCTGATCTCAGGCATCCCCAGGGAGCCCTCAGGTGATCTCTGCTTCCATCCACAAATGGTGTTTCCATCCCTAATGGCACTGAATAGACTCAGGGTGTGCAGAATGATAGGATTTGTGTTGGCTCTTTGGGGGTGCTCCTCTGGCTGGGTGCTGATGGAGCTCCTTGTGGGGATGCTCGTGCAGGTTGTTATGTATGTCTGCATCAGCTGATGGAGCTCTTCAGGATGTGGGAAGAGATCGTATTTGAAATGGCCTTATCTTTTTTTCTTTCTGATTCTTTTTTTGTACTAAAAAATAAGTACGGTCAAGGAAAAGGAGGAGCAGTCTTGGAAAACTCTGGGGACTGGCAGTGAGGCTTAGAAATGGATACGGATGTGCCACAAGAAGGGAACAGAGTCCAAGGTAAGGATGGATTGCTAGAAACAGGATTGTTTTATTTGCAGTACTTGTTTGAAACTGATGAAAGGGGCAGAGAGGAAACAAATGTTTACTTTTCTTCTCCATGGAATTGTGTGTGTTTAACAGCAGTGAGGCTCCAAAATCCTTAAACCCAACCCCCCAGGTGCTGTGTGGGTTTGGAGCTGCAGGTCTTCTGTATGTCATGTATTGGATGCAGAGGGAGAGTTATGTGGGTTTGGAGTGCAGATCACTTCTGGAGCAGTCTCTATTTTTGGGTCAGGTTTTGTGCTGTCCTCCAAAATCTTTTTTGCTGTCCCAGCAGTCCTGAGAGTTGTTTTGTTTGTTCTGTTCCTCCCCATGGCAGCTGGGCCATCTTGGTGCCTTTCTGCTCTTGCACTGTGATATTCAGTACCCCATTCTCTGAGCCTTTTCTTGCCTTTATTTTCAGGTGTGTAGGCACAATATTGGGCAGGTGTCTTAGCCAGCCTAAAGGTAAGAGGTAGTGGATAGGAGGTAAAGCTTTGGGGAGTCCTGAGGATAAAATATAGCAGCTTATAAAAATATCTCACTCCCTGGGTAAATAAGCTCAGCATTTTGCTGCCTCTTTGACAAAGCAAAGTCCAACTTGTCACTGATGGTTCTTTTTTAGGTGCAAAAAGACAATCCCTCTCTCTAGTGAAAAGCCAGCTTTTCAGTCAAAGCCTGGTTTTCAGCAGAAAATGGTGAAAAATTGATCACCCCCATTGAAAACCTGCCTCTGCAGCTCTCTGTCACTGAGGCTGTGAAGCAGCAGTTGCCCTTCTGTGCTCCCTCAGCTCCTCCAGAGAGATCTCTTGTGCTCCAGGCACACGTAATAGCCAAGCCTAATCCCTGTCTTTGCAGGGAAGATGATAAATGCCCCCAGTGCCCAGCTGTAAGAACTTTGGGTTCTTGCTTGGAGTGGTCTTCTGCTGTCAGGGGGGAGCAGGGTTTGGGCTGAATAGGGTGAGGAGCTCAAATTATTTGTCAGATAAGAATCCAGTCTTCTCTCCTCCTTGCTTAATTAGGCTGTCCAGAAGCTGGGATTAAAGACTCTGTGTTATTGGCTGAAGAAAAGTAAAGATAGTTTAACATGACTTCATCAAGAAACCTTCAACAGCATCTGTTATACTGCCCCAAATCCTGTCAGTGTTTTGAAGCCCTGGCCCTGAAGCATGGCAGTGAGTTAGTGCTGAGAGATTTCTCCTGGACATTTATTCTGAGGGCTCAAGTTGATGGCCGTGAACCTTACTGCTGGGGATGCTTTTTCTGTGTCTGGCTTAATCAGTTTGATAGACTGTCCATCATTTATTTTTATTTATTTGTACATAGGAGAGAGGAAATTTGTTGCATGGACTCTGTTGGACAGCTGAGTGCAGTGGCAGAAAGCAGCATCTGACTTGAACCTTGCAGCAGCCCAAAACAAACCAGAGGTGCTGAGTACACAGGGTGGGCATGAAGCAAAGCAAAAAGGGTGAGGTTTTCCTGTCCCATCCCAGGCACTGTGTTCAATAATCTTGTCTGTGTTTAATGGGGCTTCTGGGAAATGCATTCTGTAGGCAAAGGCCAAGTTACTTGTCCCCCGAGAGCTGAACACTGGAAAACACTCTCTTGATTTGAGGTTCAGGTAAAGTTATACCACCTCGAGTGCAACCAAGCCTCCTGCTGCAGGCAAGCATCCCTCAAGGGCAAAAATGCCTGCCAGGCATGCAGTGGGGTGGCATCCTGCAGGAGGCACCAGGTGGATTTCTTCTGCTGTTTCCAAGCAGCTGCTGTTCACATAAAGGGTTTTTTTTATGGTGAATGCCCAGGGGTTGGTTCATCACGTATTGGATTTTTAGAACAGGATGTTCATAAATGGTTAAGTTAGAGTGAGGTGAGCTGGAGGTTTTCTTCCTTGTGGTGCTTTGCAGGCTACAGTCAGGGCAAGAGGAGAGAAGCCTCTTCTGTAGCACAGTAAGAATAAATGGGAAGCAAATGTCTAGAGATGTTCAGCATGTGATTGTGCTCCTTAAAATACATATGCCTTGAAGTCTGCCAGGCGTTTTGTTCTACAAAGCATATGGTTTAACAGATAAAATGATTTCTGACCTGGAGACCTGAACTGACAACTTTGGAGACAAACAAAAACCAGGATGGCTCCATCTGTCAGGCTTGTTTCATCTCCATGCTGCTTACTGACATTTATGTGCTTGCATCAGGAAACTGCTTCAGTGCCCCTTTCTCTCCCTTCCCCAGAAGTCAGCCAGCATCCAGCATCCACCCTGTTGGATGTGTCTTGGCTTGGTGCATCCCTTCAACCCCAGGCTTCTGGCCACGACCTTTCCTTTGAAGTGCTTCAGCATCTCTGTTCCTTGCTGCTTTAGCAGCTGCTTGCTGAGGGACCAGGCTGGTTGCTGGGTTCAGTCTGAAGCTTTGAGCATGATCTCTTCTTGACCCTTCTGGGGGTCAGGAACTTGCCACAAGTCAAGTGAACTCCATCTGTCTTGATGCCAAAGAGTTGTTCGTAGATGTCATCCTAGGGGCATGTTCTTCTGGATAACAAAGCTTTGGGTACTGGCCTCTCATGCTCTGCTTCCATTTCAGTTTGTCCTGTGTGTGCTTCTGAATTCAGGAGTCACTCTCAGTTTTCTGGCAGTGTTTTGTTTGATAGGACTGTCTGGCCATATGCCTACTGCCTGTATAGCCAAGCAATGTCCTCTACTATCTCCTGTCTCAGTCAAGTATCCCTTGCAGAGATGTTTGCAGGACTGACCACTTCTATCACTGTTGAATTCAGAAGCTGAATGATGGTCTAGAAACCCACCTGACCTCTTCTTGCAGAAAATAGAACTCTGTGTGGTTGGGTCCAAAGTTGCTTATCTGCCTCTGTTCCCTTGGGAGATGCTCCCTGTGGACCACACTTCATGTATCCACAACACCTTGGGTAGTAATAGGGGTTTTACATCTGGAGAAGGAGCCTGGAAGAGAAGACAATAAGATGGGAGATGTCCCATGTCCACACATCCACACACACCTGCTCTCTAGGTGGGGATGGGTAACAAGGGATGGGTGCTGCCCAGCTCTCTGAGGCTTCGGGTGATGAACTTTTCTCATCTTGCCTCCTGGAACAAACTCTGACTTCTTCCTCCTCCTTGTTTCATTATTCTCTCAATATTCCCAACCTCCTTGTGTGCCTGCAGTGGTAGAACAGATGATGGCTTAGGATAGGGGGATTATTTCTGTTCTTACCAGCAAATATATACCCGGGGAGTTATTTAAAGCTGAAACTAAAAAGCCAGCAGCATCTGAGAACAGAAGCTCTGCTAAGAAGTTTTAAACAAACATTATTAGATATGACCTCTTATTTATGAAAGACTTTGCAAACCAAAGTCTGTTACCCTCTTATTGCCTCAGCAGAAGACCTATTTTCCCAGTCATAATATCCCTGCCAGCAATCACTCTGATTAGAGTTTAGGATGATGCAGTAAATACACGAAAGCTCAATTTAACCAACAGCACAGAAGCAAATAATAATAAGTTGGGGCCTTTAGCCATAAAAATGCAGATGTTTACCTTGAATGTTGACTTAAACCATTCCAATTTTGTGCCAAATGAGCCTTGAATGTATCACCCAGTGTACAATGTCCAGCCAATAAAAATTGCCTTAAATATTGTACTTTTCTGGTACAGAAGTTAAATATCTCTTTCTTTGCTGGTGCCTCCCTGGAAGCAATGCAATAACCGATGGGTTTTGTTTGTTTATTTGGGGATCTTGGAGCAAACTGTGAATATTCAGGGCTGCTGTGGAGGCTTTCTGCTATCACCTGGACTGGGTGGCAAAGTAAAGCTTTGGTGTCTTTCTTTTCCAGAATAGCTAAGCCTGCAGTTTTAGGCAGGAGAAGCAGGATATGACAGAGGAGTACAACCAGATAAAGCAAAGCCACCAAAATCTTCCTCTCTTTGCTTTACTGAGCTTCCTAATTCATTAGCAGACCTGATTATCCACTTCCTTGCCTTTAATCTCTAATTAAACACCACTGCAGACAGCCTATTTGTGCCAAGCTGAACATAAGTGGCCTCTTTTTAATAAATGTGTAACTACAATCTCCATAGTGTTAACAAGAAAAATGTGAGAGCCCAAAGTTCTCAGGGAACAGGAATCACCAAAGAGTTGCTTATTCCCCCCACCACCACCCCTTTTAAATGAGCAGTAGATGACCTCTAGGCTTTCAGTAGGTTTTAAATGGTAATTCCTTAAATTAAAAGCATTTTTAAAAAGGAATGGAAGGGGAGGCCTCTGGATGTGGCTGTTGGGCAGCAAGGTGGTAATTAATCTGTCTGGAGAGGAGCCCAGGAGCTGGAGGTGTGATCTTTTGTTTTCAGCCCTTGGTGTTCCCTCTCTGGGGTGGGTGGGTGTTAATTCCTGCCTGCACCGAAATATTTTGCTGTCTGGAGAGTGGTGAAAGGATGCTCAGCACTGTTTTGAGTTTCTGTCCTGGTTTTGGGTCATGCCTGTGTTCAGAGCGGTCCATGTGGGAACATGATGTGGGGAAAGGAATGAGGGTCTGTGTTGAGGGGGGAGTGAGCATTGCATGTTACATTATTTTATTGGTTTAGCAGCCAAACAGCTTTGAGATGGGTTAGAGAGGATGATACCATCTCTGGAAGGGCAGTAACAACTGCTCAAACTTGATTGAAAAAGCAGAGTTGGTTACACCTCACCCCTCTACACTTCCAGGCGTTTTCTTTAACCTCTTTTAGAGAGCTGCCTGAAATAAGAACAACTTTGTTACAGAAGTACAAAGGGGACAGGGTTTACAGCAGCTGCATGGGTGCTTATGCATGACAGGGGACAATCAGTGCTAGATTTCTGTTTACAAACTCTAGATCTGGCTGGAAAGCTTTTAGCCAGAACATCCAAACCCTTGGCTTAGAGAGGCTGAGGGGTGTGGGTGAGGATCCATGTGCAGGTCAAGGTGGAATCCCCCTGAAGGTTGTGGGGGGAAGCTCTCCAGGGTGTAGAGTTGTGCAGACTGCTCAGCCTTTGCCTGGGAAATCCCTGCTGCCTTTCCCTGCAAAGTTCCTTGGGAGGGGATGGGAGCAAACCCCCTGAATCCCTCAGGGCAAGGGGCTGGGGTCTAGAGGGAGAAAGGAGGATTGCAACTACAGAGCAGACAGAGAGGGGAGTTTTTTCTCTCTCTACCATGGCCTTGCTCCTTTAAAGTCACGGGGGACTCTTCTTCCTCTGTGCCCCTGGGGCAGAGGTGCAGGTGCAGAGGCTGCAGCAGATGGAGAGGCTGCCCGGGTGCTGGAGGCATTGCTATAAATTCCCCTGAATTCCCCCAGCCCTCAGAGGTTGATGCTGTGCAGGGGACATCTGCTGCTGCTGCTGCTCCGTGGTGGGGGGACTGGGCTCTGGGTCCAGCCTTTTGCCCCCTCCATAGTGAAACATGGAGCTGGGCTGGGGAAAAGTGATGCTCTGATTTTTGCAGCCTGGTTCCCAGATAAATTCCGTCGAGGTGCCTGCAGCCCAAGGGGCCACCTGAGCCCCAGGTTTTGAGGAGTGGGTGTAAGGTGAGATCTTGGCCCCAGTGTGGTACCTCTCAGGCCTTGGCTTTTAGCAGAGATGGACTTTTTTTATTTAAGTAGACACACGAGCAATCTCAAGCCTCCCCCCAGCACCACCTTCTTTTTTGTTCCCTGGGCAGATGTGAAGTTGGTGCTTTTGTCAGCTTTCCTCCTGTTCCAAAAAAAAAAAAAAAAAAAAAAAGGAAAGAAGAATTTGAAAAGAATATTAAATTCAGGAAGGGTGGGCAGAAGGGATGGGAGCAGAGCAAGTTTTCCTATCAGACATCAGAGCTGGGTGTCCCACATTCCCCTCCTCCAGGCGGATCTTTTGCCTTGATTTTTCTTCTTTACCTTTTTCTTTTCTTCTGTCATGACTCCTGGAATAATTAGTTAGTAGCAACTGTGTGTGTGGTTTTAAAGGCATCTTTTACAGCAGCAGCTGGGTTCCCTTTGCCACAGCTCTCTGCAGTGCCTCATCCCCTTGAAGATAGACAATCAATACTTCTCCTGAACCCACTGATATACTTGGCCATCACTTAAATATCATTACAGGAAAGATTTCAACAAGATCACTGCACATTATACTTTAAAGTTTGACTTTAAAAGAATGCCTGGGCTTTGCTAAAAGGCATTAGTAATGGGATTCTCTATCTTTGAGCTTAATTTATTCTGAAGAGAAAAAGGCCATTATCTTAAATCTTTTCTTCCCCCTTTTCCTCCTCTAAAAAAAAAAAGAAAAAAAAAAAAGAAAGAGAGAGAAAAAAGGAAGAAGCAAGTCTCTGAAGTCCAGTACTTATGTCAAAACCATTGTTTAACTGCTTACTCTTTTAACCCTTTAGAGAAGGGAGAGGTGGGAGCAAACTGCATTTGGTGTCACATCTCCTGTTGCTCCCCAAGCATTGCCAGAGTTGTTTATTTTCCAGCTTCTCCTTCTCTTGACCTGCTTTCCTCAAGTTGTGGGCTCATCTTTGCTGGGAAAAGTAGAGACATCTACGTTACACAGTGTAGTAGCTTTGCTGTGGGTGTGCCCCAACTCACCCAGGAGGATTGGGTTTGTCAGTGTTGGGAAAATCCTGGGGTTTGTCAGTGTTCCCCACTAATTACAGGATGGGAACCTCCGCCTGAAAGCCTTACTTGTGACAGACACCTCCTCCTTTGCAGAGTTCCCATTAGCTATGCCAAAAATCAGACTGTGCACTTGTTCATGGATGTGTTTAATGTGCAGAGACTGATGGGAACACCTGATGGGTTCCAGAGGGTTTGATTTCCATCAGTAGTACCAGAGCAGAGAGCCTCTGAGCCTCCTCTTATTAATACTCAGACAAACTTTAAATTTTTTTTGGTGTGTCCAAAGCCTGCACTGTGCTTCAAAATCAAGCTAAAGACTTGCCTTGGGTTTAATTCTGCCTGAGGGCTAGGACTTGCCTTGGACTGAAGCCTGCAGAACTTGTTGGATTAAGCCAGAAACAGGACCCAAGCTCAGCTTTCGGCAGCAGAAGGTGGGGCTTGGGTTTGGTTTTTTTGTCTTTTGGCAAGACTCAAGCAAAACCTAAGAAAGCTTTTCCAATCCAGTGTAAAATGTTGCTCCCCAGGGTGTGGGGATGCAAGCCTTGGCTCCCATCAGTGTAGTTAACTGCAAAATCTGTGGGATTTTGCATTGGAGCAGAGAAGAGCAGAGGCTTTGCCCCAGGGCTGGGGGACGTGCGGTAACTCCAGATGTCCCGCGCCTTGGGTTGTGACATTCCCATTTCACTTGACTTGGTTTCTGCTCTCTGGGGCCCTTCTGGGTGGAGGCAGGGTTCTGGATCCCTCAGAGCTCTAGCTGCAGGTGCCTGAGTTCTCATACCAGCTGAGGATCAATTATACATTAGAGACCTGGTAATGATGAGAATTAAACGAGCTGAAGCGCTCCCTGCCTCTGTTCACCTTCAAACAGAAACTGCTCCAAAGAGCACCAACATCTGCACAAATAATCTGTCTCCTGGAAAGTGCATTGATCTCCTGTTCACTCCTGGCAGTGCTCTCCTCTCCTCTCCCCCGGGGCCACAAGCTCTGCGTGCAGGAGCTGATGGCTTGCCAAAGGACAGTACCTGGTGTATGCACATCACCCCCAGGTCCCAGGGATGGGGGAAAAGGAGGCAGCAGGTCCTGTGCCTGGGGCTCAGCCTCCTCCTAGGCTGTCCAGGCTTTGCCCTGTAGCAGTGTGGAACATCTGTCTGGATACCCATGGATGCTCCAGCTGTTCCTTCAAACATCTATATGCAGCTGCCAGCTCTTGCCCAAGGTGCTAACCAGCGTTTCTCCTAAAGCAGTGTTTGGTGAACACAGGACCCTTTGAGCACCTTTTGTGTTGGTAATAACCTCTTGTTCCTTCTTTCTCCAACACTTGGGTTAAGTCAACCAAGCTGGCTCTGACATTTGGCTTGTCCTAGGCCTGGGTGGTTTCAGAGGCCACAACTTTGGCCATAGCCCAAGGATGTGTTGAGTCATTCAGGACTTTCTGTGGTTTTTTTCATGGTTTCAGTCCTCACTCCTTAAACCTGGGGGTCTTGACTTAAAAAGTCTCACTGGGTATCTGCAGCATAACCACTAATGTGTGCAGCTTGCATAGATTGATGTGGAGTCTTCATGCCAACCTAGTCCAGTGGCTAAAGCAACATCAGGTGCTTTTCTTCTGCCATTTGAATCCTTTTGACTCAGTTTCTCCTTACGGTAAAGCTGGATTAATGGTGCTTACCTCTTTCAATGCAGTCCTGAAGGTTAATTTATTTTTTCCAAAGCACTTAGCAAACATTAAGTGTTACATAAATCTCAAGTATTATTACCCACCAGATGCAATGATTTGCAGAATGTGGTCATGTTGTCTGGATTTCGTTTTGCCTTTAAAAATTTCAATCCGTTAGAAAGAAGAGAAAAAAAAAAAAATTAAAACACACCAAGCCATAGCTCTTGTACAAGACTTTTGTTACATAAACAAAAAGCTCAGGATGTCTGATCAATGAGAAGGCAAATGGGGCCAATTGCAGATCAGCTCCAGCCTCCAGTTACTGTTCTGGAGAGTCAGGGCTTGTTGGCACCAAAGCTGGACATGGGTGTAGGGACAAACTTGCAGTGCCAGTGCTGGGTGGCAGCTGCAATGTGACATTTTCCCCATTTTTTTCTCTGTTTCCTGGTGCTGTGCACTTACTCTCTGCTGCCTCCTTGGCTGTCGAGAGGAGCAGCTCATGTGTCACTGGAAAATCAAATTCTTGCAGCAGAAAGCAGTATTATTTTGCACCCCATGCCACTGTTATCTTTCTCAGGCCAGGGGAATGCAGCCCAGCATTTCTGGGGGTACTGAATGCAGCCACAGGGAATAAATCATCAGGGAGCAGTGATGAAGAGCAAGGTTGCTCCCACAGCTCCTCGATGATGCTGTAATTTACCCTGTCAGGAACAGCAGGACCCAGAGAGATAACTGAATGCTTTCTGCCAGAATGGGGGAACTGACAGGCATGGGGGGGGTTGATTTTTTCTGGACGAGTGGCAAATGGTCTGTTTTTCTCCATTTTTACTTGGAAAGCTAAGATGGAGTAAGCTGAGACTGTCTTTTTTTTTGCCTCACCGTGAAAGTTGTCCCCTCCCCGGCTCCAAATCAATCATAACTCTCTTAGATTCATTGATTTACAGACAGCATGAAACCACCTGCTCCCTACATCCCCAGGTTATTTTCTTTTTGTGAGAAATTCTGAATTTTGCATGAGTTGGAAGGTAGCAAGAGGCAGGACAGTTGTAACCAGGGGCTGAGCTGAGAAAGTTCCACCCTCCTTGACCTGTTCCTGTGGCTTGCAGAACCCAGCTCTGGTGTTCCCAGCTCCTCAGTGCTCACATCTGGGTTGAGACCAAGCAAACTCATTTCACACAAGCTTGGAAAATCATCAGCTTGTGAGTGATTGAGAGGGGAGCTGCTGATTCTAGGGGAACCAGTGGCTCCAGTCTGGTGTTGATGGTTCAAATGTTGGCTCTCCCATGGAGCTGAGTGCCCCCAGCTTGCTTACCCTGCTTATTTTCACTGCAGAACAGGGGATGTGTGGTGGTGATTGCACAAGGCTCTTGGGGTTTTTTAAGCCCAGGCTTCTCTCATGTGCAGTGAGCACTTGAGTTTTGTGTTGGTGCCCCAGTTTGGAAAAGCGAAGGAGCTCTTGCTTTTCAGCAAGTCACAAAGCAAAGGGGATTTTTAATTTTCTTTGCTACTGGATGGGATTCATATCTGCAGAAGTGCTTTGAGTGCTAGGCAGCTGGACCTGACAGAAGTGCAAAGTGCTGCTGTTCCCCTCCAATGAGGAGCTGGGAAAGCTGAAGAAGCCCTCGGAACAAACTTCCCCCAACTCCGAAGCGTGGGGTTGGTTTCAAAGCAGAGCTGGTGGGTGCCACTGCTTTTCAGAAGAGTGGTCCTTGCCAAGCAGTAGATTTACAGCTGTGAGTGGGTCTTGCTGAATAGGATCTCTCTCCTGCAGCACACACTCACGTCGTCCCAGCCCCATTTTGGTATTTGCCATAAGCCACGCGCTCTTCAGAAAAACCATTTTGCAAGATAAGTAAAGGAAAATGTAATCCCTGAGTGGAATGAAGGGTGCTTTGAAATGAATGGGGGATAATCCTTTTGTTGTCTGTTACAAATGCACTTTATTTCTGCATTATCTGAGCATGAGAATAGGCTGTTCTCTCAGCCAACAAATCCACTGCAGCACCCTCGCCCCGACGCGCCAGCCCCGAGCGGCAGCCTCTGAGCTTCCAGAGGTCAGCAGCGTGCAAAAAGGTTTCTTTTGAATTGCAGAATCCTGCTGGAGTGATGGTTTTGGCACCCCCAACCTGCCCAGCCTTGGTTTAAGTCACCCTGAAAGTCCTAAGTTGAGATTCACAAAGGGGTCTCAGGGATTTAGCTGTCTACCTGCCCTTGATTTTCCATCAAGATGGGCAGAGAACTCCCCCTAAATTGCTTTCAAAATCACAAAGCTCAATCTCTGCCCCAGGGAGCTTGTCACTGGGGTAGAAGAATTCCTTCCTTTTTTGCTTTCAGTGTATTTTCCTTTCTCTTGTTGGCTAATTTCTCCCAGCAAGCTGAAGCCCACTGACTTATACAGGGGGATGCTTGCAGCTTTTGCAGAGCGTGGACTTCCTGAGCCGTGTGGCCAGCAGCCAGGCCACACCAGCAGAAAATAAAGCTCAGAGCTTAAAGACTAAATGCTGCATGGTCTTGAACAGCAGCAGTTATTTTCAGCTAACACTAAGGTCCTTTTGTTACTGCAGGCATTGATTCTTGGGGCCTGTACAATGAGTCACAGCATGCCTTCTCCTTGGGTTTTGTTTTTTTTTTTTGGTGAGTAACCTAAGTTCAGTAGATATGTCAGGAGATATATTTGTTCACTCTGATTTTTATTGCCTGCAATAACCAGCCACCAGCCAGTAATTCCAAACTTCCTTATATTCTCCCTCCCTCCTGGTTTGATGCATCCTTTCCCATGGTGTTTCCATGAAGTGTCAAAGACAATTTGCAAATTTTGTGGGGGTTTTGTTGTTGTTGTTGTTGTTTTCTTTAGAAAAGTCCTTGAAATTGAGGTTTGTCGTGGGTTGAATGGTGCTACACAGTTTACAACCTGGGCAGTGTCCTTTTCCAGGTAAATTCCCAGTGGTGATGCTCAATGCTCCAAAGCAGGGAAGGGGATGGGGTCCCATCAGAGCTCAGCTGTGCAGGGACCTTTGTGGTTTTTTTCTGATAAGCAGTTCCAAGCCTGGAACTTCCAATAGGGATGCTATCAGTCTTGGAATAATCCAGTTGCTTTTAGTAAAACAATTATAGGTGGTAGATTTTGTCTTTGGAGGCATGGTAATTAGGGGAGAATAGAAATAGAAGTGAATTAAAAAGCTAATTATAAAGCCTGTGCATGTTGTTTCGGAATCTTCAAATAAATCTACTTTTGCCAAGTGCCACCTTTTCTGACTTACTCAGCTGAGGTGATGGTGGGGAAACTGATGGAAACAAAGCAGCAGTTCCTGATGTGGCATGATGCTGGGCTGCTTTGTAAGGAGATTATGCCATACATGATGGAAAAGACACAGGAACAGCACTAAGCTGACTGTAAGCCTGTTGTCTTCCAGCTTTTTCCCATTATGAAGCACAAAGGAAATTCAAGTTTTCTGCCTCCTGGAGTCTGATGCCATTCTAATCTAAAGCTAATCCC
The DNA here is from genome assembly GCA_038090715.1 of Florisuga fusca. Lineage (NCBI taxonomy): Eukaryota > Metazoa > Chordata > Aves > Apodiformes > Trochilidae > Florisuga > Florisuga fusca. Next base: position 5,124,268 of record JAAWXA010000044.1, read on the forward strand.
CTCAAACACGCCTGCTGTCTGCCCTTGGAGCAGGTTTGTCATGGGGTCTTGGTTTCTTGGGAGTTTTGAAGCACTGCAATTAATCTGGGTGGTTAGGTGGCTTCTTCTAGACTGCCTTGCACTCAGCAGCAATTTAAACCAAGTGTCCACTGGTAAATGGTAAAAACTACCCAGGGAAAACATGTGATGTTCCCATGCATAGCAAATGCATTCATTAGCATCAAAGCTATCATGCAGAATACCAAAATGACCTTGCAGTCATTAGAAGTGAGGTGTGTTATGACTTTAAGTTTAGAGGGACTTGCATTGCAATGAAAAATCTAATTAGTGTTACCTCTACTAATTGCAGCACATTGCTGAGGTATATAAAAAGAAATGCTTGGTGGATACCAGGGACCCTCCATGCTAAGCCTAGCCCCCATTTTTCAGCAAGAAGGGAATTTTCCTGTGATAGTGAGTAGCAGTGATTCAGCTACCTGCCTTGGCAGCTCCATGGTGCATTTCTTGTCTGTCTGAAAGTTCTCATTTGTGGGTTGGGACCTGGGGCCTCCACCAGTGCCCTTTGTGAATCAGGCTTGGATCAGGCTGCTGGAGTCTGTGGGTGGAAATAGCAGAGGTAGGGAAGGAAATAGCAGGTAGGGAAACATTAGCAGAAATTGGTGGTGGATTAGCCAAAAAGCTCCTCCGAGTGCCTGGTGTGAAGCTTATGGCATGGATTTGGGGTCACCTGAGCCTTTCAGGGAGGAATGCTGAGGTTTTATCTCCCTGTTGCCTGTGTGTCCTCTCCCTAAAAATCTAAAACTTCTTCTTGGGGCTGCAGATCTTGATGTGAAGTCTCTAGGAATAAACCAAGTGATGAGTTGAGCAATTCCTCTGGAAGGCTGTGGAGGGGCAAAAGGTGACTACAGGAAAAGGCTGCCCATGCCTGGATTGCTGAGTTCTGAAGAAGTTTTGCTTCACAACACTTCTGTTTGCCACCTGCCTTGAGGGGGTTTGTTTTTTAGGAGCTTGGGGGAATTTTTTTTGTGTGTGTGTGCGTGGCTTTTTTTTGCAATAACCAGGCTAGGAAACATTAAGCTGTTGATAATTAAACACGAAATCTTTGTTCTGTGTGGTCTCTAGTCCTGGGAAGTCATCATCAGAGCTGAACAGTGATATTTTGATATTCTAGACTCCTTTTTTTTTGATATCTGGAGGGAAGATACAAGGCAGGGAAGGACAGCAGGCCTAGCAGTTTTATAATTGCTCCTTCTAAAATGCAGTATCATGGGACACCTCTTAGATGTCTCCACCGTGGCTTCTGTGTGCTTCAAACACGTGTGCTGTTAAATGCAGAAACCAGCTACTGAATTAATGAATGCGGCTTCAAAGGACCCTCCCCCCTTTCCCAAGCTGGAGATCTGAAGGCTATGGCAAAGTGGGTGACATGCCTTTGAAAATTATGCAGCACAAACAATAAGCCTCATTAAAGAAAGTCAGCAAAAGCAGCACAGAAACCCAACGGGGAAGAACGGACGTGGGGAGACCAACACGGAGCTCCCTAAATAGGTCCCAGGCAGGAAGGAGCCAAAAAAATTTTGTGTGTGTGTGTGCTGCAAAGAGAGCTGGGACCATCACTATCATCAGGTTGTGGCGTTCCTTCTGAGCAGCTTTTGGAGGCAGAAGTCAAGCAGAAGGAGCCCGGGGTGCCAGTGGAGGGGCTTGGGTTGGTTTCTTGTCTCCTGAGTTGGGCAATGAGAGGTGGAGCAGCTCCCCTGCTCCTTCTCCAGGTTGGTGGTGGTGTGGGGAGGGTTTTTCTAAGTAGGATGAAATCAGTGCCCAGACTGGCTGCAGTCTCACTTATCCCTGGATGTCTGTCTGTTAAAGTCTAGTCCATCTCTAAAGTGAAGAGCATTCATCTCCATCACCAAAGAGGACCAACCCTCCTGGTGGGAAAGGGGCCAGCTTGGCCATCCTCACGCTTTGCTTGCCCTGAGATGAGGATTAATGAGTTCTTCCATCTGATACTTGTTTGAGATTTGCCATTTGGGTTCATTTTAAGCTAATTTTATTCTCCACCTCGCTGGCAATTTATGCAGCAAACGCAATTATTGGAGATGAACGCCTGCCACAGCTGAAGGCTACAAGTGCCACTTCCTCGGATGCACGAGGAGAGGAGAACTGGGGAATTGAGGAAGGGGGGGAGGGAAAAAGAATATTGGAAAAATAATCTTTCCCCACAATACTCTCAGAGCCTGATAGGCACACCTTCATAAAAAAGTAATTTAATTTTCCCAGTGCAGCACGAAAAGGAGATCTAATTACCCACTTCTAAATTGCTTTCTTAATTTTTCAAAACATGCCTTTTTGTTTATGCTTTTTCCCTCAGCCTGGCTTCCAGGCTGCTGTGGAGCTCACCTCCATCTGGAGGTCAGCAATAAAACCACCTGGAAACTTCCTTGCTGGGGTGTGCAGGTGTTGGAGCTCCTGGTGCATCACCTGGGCCTGTTCTCAGAGTCCTCCAGCTGAGGATGCAAAGGGCATGGTCACCCTGGGAAGTGTGGCTGGGGACGTGCACCAAGCTCAGGGTGACCTTTCCCTTGAGGTTTGTGGGACTTTTGCTGCCTCCAAGCTGGAGTTTTAGCTGGCTTTTGGCACCTCTGGGCTTCTCGTAGAACTTTTGGTACATCTTCACGGTCCGTTGTGCATCAGTATCAAAGAGCATAATCCTCTGTAGTGAGATTTCTGGTGTTTCCTGGAGATTTTCTGCCTCTTAGGCTGTTTATTTACCTTGTACCTGGACAAGACTTTCCACCCAGTCCTCAAAGGGGCCCGTGTTTTGGCAGCAGACTCTTGTAAAAATCACCAGGTGGTGTTAGAGCAAAGAGAAGCATTTGAAAAAACACCAAACCCCTCGGTTTTGATCCTATTGCATCGTCCCCCTCTCCATGCTTCGTGGATTTCCCTGAAGTTCAGGGAACAGGCTTGCCTTCTGAATTTAAAATGATGTACACACACACCTTCTCTAATATTTATGGGATAAATGCTAAGCTGTACTTTAGTGTTTATCATGAGTTTCTGAAAAACAGATTTCAGATGTTAGAGATGACATGACACCTTCAATTATTTACCAGGAACTCTTTTCAAACTGCCGGCTACAATTAAGGTGCTAAGGTATTCAGAGACTCACAAACCCAGATGTATCTTACCCATGGTTTGAACTTTTCTTTTGCATGGTGTCCTGCTGTTAAACTCTCCCTCAGCCTCTGTTGTTGAGCCTGGGCAGTTTATTTTTCACAGAAAGCCACTAGAGAGCTGTTTGTTTTTAATTCCCTCTTTGTCTCACCGGTGCTGGTAGGTTTAATTTTATTTTTTTTTTTACCCCAACTTCTTCCCTGAATTTAAATGGCAGCAGACCAGAGCTTTTTAGGGTGGCTTGCACCTTGCCACTTTGGATGTGGCTGGTTGTGACAGGGGATGTTCAGCACCAGGGGCAGGATTGATCCCTGCCATCTCCAGCCAGATCCCTGCAGGTCAAGGACCAGGAGCTGTCAGCTGCCTGCAAAGCTCTCCTGCAGAGCCTGCCTGTTCAATAATGCTCTAATTAACTCCTGCAAACTTCAGAGGACCCAGCTAACTCTAATTGAGAGATCAACAGAGGCGGCAATGAAGTTAGATGTGCATACTAATTACTGAATTATCTAACACCTGCTTTGGAGAGCAGCACCAAAATATAAATACATTTTGCATTGGAGGGCCCTGGTGATAAGGAAGGCAAGATCTCCTGTGAGCCAGAGAGATGAAGAGCCTTGTCAGACACATCTTAGATCCCTTCTGGTGTCTGCAGCTTCCTAGAGGCGGCTGCAAGACCTCATTTGACAAATCTCTATCTTTTATTTTTAGTCAGGGTATTGAGGCTGTCATGTTGCAGGCTCAACCTGCGAGGAGCCAATTAAGCAGTATTCCAAACATTCAATCAGCTGCTCCCGAGGTGCTGGAAGATGATGATGATGATGATGATGTTCTTCAGAAGGCTCTGGCGAATTCCTTCTGGTGCTGCAAGTTTCCTATCAGTGTCCAAATGACACTCAGTTTGCTGCCAGCTGCCCAAGCCTCTTGGAGGAGGGGGGGAGTAAGAAAAATAGGATTTATTTTTCAGCTGCAACAGTGACAAATATAAAGATTAAATGTCCCAAATATTAGTGCACTGGTTTACTGAATGTCTGCTGCCAGTCATTTTGGGCATGGGGAGAAGGAACAAGTGAGGGGAGAGAAGCAGCTAATGCTTTTTATTTTTTTTAACTCCATTCTGTTTTGTTTAAAATACTGATCCGAGGTGCTATTTCCACATCATCAGCTCAATCAGCCATCAACATCAGCCCTCTGAAGGCAATAATTTTCTGCAAAGCAATTTTGTCACCATGCTGGAAAGAAAATGAAACCAACCTTTCAGTGCTGTGTCCAACCTGACATCAGCACCTGATGCTGATCACCACCTCCCCCTCAACAACCTTTTTCCCCCCTCTGGGTTGAGGATTAAGCTACTTACGGTGGAAAACATCTGCTATCTCTTTTTTTTATTTATTTTATTTTATTTTATTTTTTTATTATTTTTTTCTTTTTTTTCTTCTTTTTCTTTTTTTTTTTTTTTTTTTTTTTTTTGAGTGTTATATTTGCTCAAGTGCCTAAGACTTTGTTAGCTGTCCTGATGGGTTTCAAGTTGTATTGTTTAGGATCATTACAGAGCTGGTGGTGTACTCCAGTGTTGACAGCTGTTTCATCCTATCTGAAAGGCAGGAGCTCTCGTGAAGCCTCCTGCTCCTGAGATGATGCTTTTAGTTATCATTCTTGTGCTACACAAAGCACAAATCCCAAACTCTGGGATGTATTTGAGCTGAAGCCAGGTAGGTGAGCGGGTTGGCAGGGTGAATTATTTTCTCACAGGGCTATGTGTTTGCAGAGCAGATAACCTCTTCTTTGGAGTTCCATCCTAAACAAGATGGTTTTGCCCTCTTGGAAAGGCAGAGCCACCTTGCTCATTCCTACTTGTCCTCCTGCTTCTGATCAAATGGCCTCATGTGGACCCACACCAGGTATCTCCAGAATCCAGGAGTAAGGGGATTGTTAGAAATTCCTCTCGCTCCTCTTATCAGAAGCAAGCCTGGGATTATTGACTGCTTGTGATGCTAAACTTCCCATACACTGGCCTCAGCCTCCTGCTTACTTTGAAAATCTTTTTGTAACCACAGTTGCCAAGCAACTGTCAGCTGTATTTCTAAGATGCTTACTGCCTTCAAGATGTTGGGACCCAAATGCTGCTGTTATGCTCTCCAAGTTTACCATTTTCCCCTGGCTTTCAGCGAGTTCTATCAGTTTCATCCTGGGCAAAGCTCTCTGCCTGCCTGCCCCATGGATTAGCTTGTAGGTTGGACCCCAAGGGAGGTGCCTGACTCTCCTTGGGTTGAGGGGAAGGTCTTCCAGCAGGTTGCTTTGACACCTGGCATGGTAAAAAGCCTGTGAGCTGGAAATGCAGGTATTCCCTTGTCACTAGCTAGAGCATTCTGGTTGGGTTGTGGGTTTTTTAGCTCCTCTGGGAAGCGGGAGCTTTGGAGAATACCAAAAAAAAAACCAAAACAGGGGGGGG
>JAAWXA010000044.1:5129910-5223089 GCA_038090715.1 Florisuga fusca
GGGGGTGGGGGAGGGAGGGTGGAAAAGGTGCATTGCATCTTGCAGTTGGTACCTGCATGGCCTCATGGGTGATGGATGGAGCTGGGGTGGCTTCTTGGTGTGCTGTAGGCTCTTTGGCCAGATTCTGATCCTGTCACATCAAAGCAAGTGCTGCTCCAGGATCTCTTTGCAGCAGCAGCAACCTGGTAGCATCTCTCATGGTCTAGGCACGATGAGAGGGCCAAGGGGAAATTAGAAGCCCATCAAACTTTGCCTACAGAAGTGCTTATTAACAGCCTCCCTCTGTACATGGATATGCATGGTTTATTTCATTTTAGTGCCAGCCTGTTCCATTTGGGTTAATAAAAGAAATATCCGTTCTATTAGGTGCATTACAGTGACAAAGCACCCAGGGAGAGGGAAGCTGCCTGCTTGTCAGCCTCCTGAGTATGGGGCTGTCAGTGGTGTCATCAAACCCTCCTGCTTATTTGCAATTTTATTTTCAGATGTGATTGACATCTGGAGGCCCTGACATTCTCGGCACAAACATAAAGCCTGTTATTATGCTTGCATTAACATTTTGATAAACACACAGTGCAGCGTCGAAAAAGTAATTACATGTCATCACATCTCTGCCTCATCAAAGAAAACTTTGCTGTGTAATTGCTCCAAGATTTACCCAGGTACGACGTGCAGCTTCCAGGAAAAAGGCTCTTTTCTGCTGAAGAGTTTACATTTACCTTTTAAGATGCACAATATCTTTCTCCCTGTGGGGCTTTCCCGGGCTAAAATAAACTTGGCAATATAATTTAACTTGCCATAAATATGCTTGGATATTAAAGCACGGCCCTCTTTGCATAATAGTTACTTAGTGCTTGATGTAAATATGGGATGTATTATATAGGCTGAGCTCTCAAGGTAAGCTTTTGATGACTGGGAGAAATAGCACATTGTTACGTTGGTTCCTGCATTAGCAGAAGGGCCCTTTTGCACTTATATTTATATCAGCATTTCTCACAATGACATCTAATTTTACAATAAAGTGAGCCTAGCTGAAGCACCTCGCTGCAGATTCTAAAATATTGGCTATTTCCTCGCTTGTAAAGGACTTTTCTGATATGTCTCTGAAAGAGGTATTATATGGAAGAATACAAATAATTCCAAGGCTTGCTTTTTTAGGTTCTTCCCCCTTCAGAGCCAAGTAAGGCTCATTGATGTTCAGTCAATAAATCTTGCAAGATAGGTACTGAAAGACCTGAATGAAAGGTAGAACAGGTGAAAGTAGTCAATGGGACAATTGCAAGCTACTGAATGTTTTGGGGGTATTTTATTGAAGCTGCTGTGTGCCGGCCAAGTCAGCTCCCTCTTTGCTGGGTAGCCTGGATAATAACATAAGCCTGCTTGTGCTGATGGGATTTTATTATCTCAGCTCAAATAGTGCTTGTCTGGGCTCCAGAATGACAAGGTTAAAGTTTTGGTGGGGTAATATATTTAACCCTGCAATTTCCTAATGTGTTGAATATTTTGTGTGTTTGAATTCTTGCCTTGCAATCTTTCCTTCTTATCTGTGGCTTGGTGGAAGAGCTGTGGGGGCTCATGGATGGCAAAGTGGTTGGAATAATGCTTCTGGAGAGGAGACTGGTTCTCAGGGCTGTTCAGGAGAGGAGCTGGATGAACAGATTCTTTGAGATGCCTTTGCTGTTACTGGAGCAGTAATGAACATGAGCAAGGAATGACCTTAACAGTCATTTCTTTCCATCTTCTCTACCTTTCATCAGAGCTTCTCTTTCCAAATGGCAAACATCCTCCTTCCTTCTGCAGGAGCAGATTTTTCTCAGCTTTCATCTGGAGATGTAAGGGGAATGATGTCTAAAGCTTTGCCTCCGAGAAGGTCTGAGCACATCACTGCCATGGAGGTCATGAGTCTTGCCAAACTTTCAGCCTTTCTCCAGGAGATACCAGCAAGTGCTGGATGACAAGAGATGGGCAGATCCTTCTCAGGAGCAGCTTCTTTCCTGCTCCAGGCTGTGGGGCTGCCACTCAGGTTGGCCAGGATCTCAGCATCCCTGACCTTGTTGGGAGGGCGTGGGTTGTTTTGAGAAGTATTAAAGATGGACAGAAGGGGCACAGGTTCCCAAGTGTGTTTAATGGCTCAATAATCCAGTGTTAGTGTCTATTAATCCTCTAAGGAGATTGGTGTTAGCTCAGATTTAGCACTAGACTGAATAAATACCTTAACAGGATGCAGCCGGGCTTGCGCCTGGAACATCTGTATCCAACATCTGTATTGTGATGGTGATAGGCTCGTGGCCTATATACTGTATCCATGAAATTAGGTCTGGTATTATACCTTTGGAGCAGCTGGGATAGGTTAGTTCCCTCCTCTTGCTGCCAATGATAGCGGAGAGGCTGGAAGAGGAATGCTGAGTGATGCTCAGGGACCCTGGATTGCCAAGGGGGGAGGTGGAGGGCAGTGCTGGGTTTGCCCTGTGGCTTCTGCAGCTGCTGGGGGGGAGAGAGCAGGCTGTGGAAGGTCAAAACTGGGCAAGTGAAGTTCAACTGATACATCACACAAAGGTCTTTATGGTTTTGTTTTTACTTTCTGCTCTCTTGCATTCTGTGTAGGGATCAGGTCCATGGATTTTAATCTTTTCCATCCAGGTTGATGCCACGAGCAAAGGGCCAGGTCTCTTACTCCAAAAGCTTCAAAATGTTTTCCTCCCTGAGGACGGATCCTGGCCATGGTCTTCTAAGGGACTTTGAGCAGGAAGACATCCAGACAGCAGGGGGGAAGTCCCAAACACTGTCCCTCCCTATCACATTGTATGGAATTACTTATCCCAAGGAGCCCTTGCAAGTGGCTCACGATGCCTATTCATATCTTCAGTCCTTACCCATTTACTTTCAGGACATTTACATTTAAATGTGTGTTTCTGCAGAAGCTTTACAGAAAAGAAACATTGGACCAAAAAAAAAAAAAATTAAAATGCATTTTTCATGCACTTTCATACGCTATTGATTTTGGTTTTCTCATTGTTTTTCTTCTAAAGAGAAGGTTTTCTAATACATTTTTCAGATATAAAGGAGTCAGCAGTTCTACCCTCCTAAAGCAACAGTTATTCACCTAGATTATAAACAGAATTTGTGAGGGAGGGCTATTTATATAAATTTCCTTTTTCAATAAAGTGAAGACTGTGGAAAAAGCAGACAGCTCCCGGAGCATGGTTCCTGAGAGAGGAGCTCAGGTGCCAGGTTTCTCCTTCACCCAGATGACTGATGATGGGCAACACCCTTGGCTTTGCCCACAGATGAGAGATGGTGAGGAGGGAGCTGGGAGACACTTGCTGCTTCCCTCTACAAGCCCCTTTTAGGCAAAAATCAGTTTCCTCTTGTCATCAGGCAAGACTTTTCCTGCATTGCTGCAGCTTGACTTCGTTGACATCCAGAATTCCAGTTCTTAGTTTGAAATGGCTGTTTCTGAATGCTGTTTGTCTTGGCCTTTTTGAAGAAGGGAGAGGAGCAGGGAAAGAAGACATTCAGCACATCAAAATTATTGAGAAGAATTGCTGTCACTGACTTGATTGTCTAATCTTCCATATTTTTTCTAGCTGGGGACTATTTCTGAAATATTGATAGCGTTAGTTGGGTTGGGGTTGGGGTTTTTTTTTGCATTTGTGAGCACGATTATTTTTGATACCTCAGGAAAAAAAAATCATAGACTCTCTCTCCAGTTGTATTTTGATGCAGACAACCATGTATCTTGGTTAAGCTCCCAGTGTTTGTGAGAAGCTGCCAATGGTAGTCAATAATATGCCCTTTTATATAAAATCTGCCTTCTCAGTTTGGTGAAAAACAAATGGGACCACAGATACTAAATGACAAACTATGGCTTAGAGGCTCAGCCCTATTTTTTGTTTGTTTGTTTGGCTCTGTGAAATTTGAGCCAAGTGGCTGTCAAGTCTTGGTCAGACAAGGGAGAACTCTCTTGCTCTAATGCTCCCACCTCGGGCACTTCAAACTGCAGAGATTTGGGTAAACAGCACAAATTTTGAATTAAATCTCTTGTTCTGTGTTGGGTTTTTTCCTCATTTCCCCACAGCTGCTATTATTACTATTATTAATAAACTTAATTAGGCTTAATAACAATACTGCTGTTATTATTTTTGCTCGTTGTCTGCCTCTGGAGTGTCATCCCTCTGTCTCCCCCTGAATCTCTGCAGTTCTCTCCCTGTTTATTGCAGATGGGCTCTGACTTCTTGCTTCGGGTTATTTCCTCCTCCCCTGCTTTTGTGGACCAAAGTGTCCTTGCTGGCTGTGAGAACCTCCCCCTTCTCTTTCTATCCTTGTTCTTTGTAATCTGGTACAATGCAGCTTAATCAACCCACTGGTGCTTGTGCTGAATCCTGTCTGGGAGACACAAAAGAATTAAAGCAGGCAGGTGTGGGAAGGCTTTGCCCTGCTTCTGTGCTTGGCTCCAGGAGACCAAACCTTACTGGGACAGAGCAAGCTGCCCTGGCCTTGGGAATGGCATTTTGACACAGGCAAGAGGGGCTCTGCAAGCCTGTACTCTTGTATTTTGGACTTCTAGCCCCTAAAACGTGCCCAGAGGCCTCTTCTCACCAGGAAGAGGGACGTCTCTGCCCCAGGGGGCTTGCAGAGGAGCCTGGTGCTGATTCTGCACTGGTGCACTTCAGGTCTTTCAGACATAACATCACTTCAGACAACCCTCCCGAGATGCTGTTCCTGCATCCTCTGCTTTCCATCTGTCACTGGGGGAACTATTGGTTTAATTTCTTTTCCATCTCCCCTTCCTTGGTGCTGATCTTGAAGCCTCTGGTACTTTATAGTAATTCATAGTGAAGGGCGTGGAGTTGCCCCATGGGAATATCATTTCCCTCTGTCCCATTGGATTCATTAATAACCACATTATGTTCTGATGTTTTGCCCCTTTTATTCTTCAATGCATCATTTTTATTATGTAGATACAAACCCTTTGATATTGTAATCGTGAAGCACACGTTATGAAGACAAATGTATTTGGCTTAATGAGAATAGATTGCCAATAAAAGCTGAAATATAGGAAAGCAGGTTTTATAGTGTTAACCCTCCTAGAAAGTGCTGCCAGACTGAGCATTCAGCAGAAAAGACCCTCGGATGCAAAGAGTATTTTTAGACTTCCCAGAGTGCTGTAATTATCTGATAAAAAGAGGGGGGGTGGGGGTGGGAAATAAAGCCACCTCAGATAGCTCTAAGGCTGAGAACAAACCATGAAAGGAAGATGTGTAGCATGGTGTGCACAGCAAAGGTGGGGCTGGACCAGTCCTGGGGATCTGTGGGGTGGGAGATCTTGGTGGCTGCCCCCCAGGAGAACAGCCAGCCCTGGGATGTGGTTGCTGGCCTGGCTGGAGAGGGTGGACAAAACCCCCAGTTTGGGGATTAGAGGGATGTGCCAGCAAGCTTGGGGGGCACGAAGCACCATCCTGCCACCTCCTCCTGCCAGGGCTGCTGCCTCTCTGCTCTCATTTGCCAAGGATTTCAGAGGCAGGCACTGATAAGAGTCAAATCTGTTGCTGTCATGAATCTTACTGACTTTGTCTCTCCAGCACTGCCTGGCTTTGTAGGACTCGTCCTGTGATGCCAGGAGGCATTTTGCCTGCTCAGGCCCCTGGAGAGGGGAGGTGCAGTGCTGCTTATCCCATGGAAACGTTTTGTGAGGATTTCAGCGGTGCACAGACCTGCACCAAACAACTGTTCAGTGGGAGCCATCCCTATTCCTCCTGCCTCCCAGATGGAAATGAAAACTCCCTGAACTAAAGGAAGGACTCGGGGTTCCAAAATGTGAAAGGGCTTGCACAATGCAGGCAAGAAATCCTCCTGTGGTCAGCTGGAAGAGAAAGATCCAGGGATCTTGGCCTCTTCTGAGCAGGACTCACAGCATGCTTTTCTCTCCCTCCCTTCCTGACTTTGGTAGATAAGAGGTGTTTGTGCAGAGGAAGAGGGCACACACAAACACACACAGCCAGGCCTCCCCCAGCCAGCATCTCCAAGGCAGCCTCTGCTAACCCACGGCTGCCAAAGTGAGATAACTCCCTGAGCCCAGCCAAGGGATTCGCTGGCGAGCAAACAGATGGAAGGAGCCCTCTCCCCATCTGACGCCAGCACAGATTTAATCAGCTCACACTTCCCTTTTCCACCTGGCACAGGCTCGGGGAAATGTATCTTGATTTGAGTCCTCCCGGCTCTCCCTGTAGACTCTTGACATCTTTGTATTTTTTTTTATTTATTTATTTTTTTTGCTACTCAACAGCAGCAATTGCAGCCGAGCACTTTGCCACCTGGCACAGGGATGAGCCCGGTCCCTGCTGCAAACTGCTTCGTGTTCCAGGCTCTGCTGGACGGGGGGGAGGCAAAACGGGGAGAAAAGAGGGTGGAGAAGAGAGCTGGGGCTGTTGGCTTTTTAGGTTGCTTTGTTTCCATGCTCCCTGTCTTCCTTGCCAGGTTTAGATGAACGTTTAGTCTCAGCTTTGTTCTAGACGTGGGTAAAAGTGGGGCTGGTTTGTGCAGTTGGTGTTGCTGCTGCTCATGAGTGTCTTAATATTTAATGTTTTGTGTTCTTGAAACCCACCTCTTGGAATTGGTTACTGGGTGTAAATCTGTTTTCAGTAAGAGAACAGAAGAAAAAAAAAAAAAAAAAAAGCCAACCCAAAACCTAGCTGCCCTCAAGCACTGTATTAAAGCTTAAAAAGATTATTTTTTATTTTTTTTCTTTGAGATGGGAAAGTGAATGAAAACCCCAGCCAGGAGATTTCTGTTGCATGGGAAGAAAAAGGCTCCTGCAAAGCTGTTGGGTACTTTCTTAACAAGATCTCACCCAGGTTCTGTGAGGAGGGAAGTGTCCACTGTATGGATGGGGAAAGTGAGGCACAAAAGCAAGTTGGTCAAGGAGGAGAGAAGCCAAGTCCCATGTGCTCTCCATGGTTGCCTTTGTTTTATCCAGTACAGGCACCATGAAGTAATCCGACCCACCTTGCAAAAGGACAGAAAAAAATACTTAAGAGAGCAACATGGATAGTGAGGGGAGGGAAAAGTCCCTCCCTGACTGTGATACCAGATGCATTTGTGCATCTCAGCAGAGTTAAATCCTGAATGCAGCCATTGGAGGCAGGTAAATTGAGAAGTGAAAAGTATTTTATTAGTATTCTGCTATTGATTTCTTAATGGCTTTTCTTCCTGGAAACCAGGAAAATATTTATTTGGCTTGTAAGCTGCTTGGGGCAGGAGGGGTCTGGTGTGCTCCAAGCCTGAGCCCCAACTGGAAAGAAAAAGTCCAAAGAAGAAAGTATGGAAACTTCTGCATGTCTGGGTCCAGTTTCCATCTTCTGTATCCTCTTTCCCACTTGCACATCTTGATGAGTTTAAGCTTTCAGTGCAGCAGGGAAAGGAAAAAGAAAAAAAAAAAATCATTTCCCACCTGCAAATGATTACATAAAACACATCAGTGCTGTAAGGCGAGGTGAGGAACCCAGGATAATAAGAAAAAGCTGCAAGGAGTCTCAGCAGTTTGCTTTGCCTACCCACAGTCACTGGGAAGGGATGTGTTAGATACTGGTCTGCTCGGGCTTGGTTGTTACACCGAGAAACAGAGTTGCCTGGAAAGCTGAATAACTTGTTTGATCTGCTCTTGACTTCTTATTCTTTTCTCTCTCCACCTATTTTTTTTTTCTTTGGGACTGTTACATGAATATCCTTGGCTTAATTTGCATCGCATTAGAGTAAAGCATTTTAAATTTCTTCACAGCAGAAGTAAATCTGACAGACTTTATGAAGCCATTATACCTGCAGGTATTTTATACTTTTAAAATACATTCTTGTCAAGCTATCTTAATTATATTATTATATGTACTTTTGAACTCAGATCCACTCCTGGGTGATATATTACGCTTCTGACAGTGCAGTCCTAAAAAGCTACAATTTATATCAAAGCTCCACAGCTGAACAAAGTTGTATCTATCATGGGCTGAGGAGAATTTATTAATTTACTGTTTGGAACACTTACTCATTGACAAAGCTTGATGGCGTTAAAATTCTAGTGGGTGATTATTCCAAGCATCTTTTCTGTGGCTTTTGGGGCTGTTGGGGTTGCAGTTGAGAACACTGGAGAGCCAGCACTCTGCATTTTCCTTGGCTTTTACCTGAGTTTTGCAGCTTTCTCTCCTTTCCTGCATGTCCACATCATGATCAGCTTGGGGTCCTCACCAGCCCTCTCCAGGGGATCTGCTCTGGGAAAAATCTCTTCAGTGAGCACCTCAGCAAAGCCATTTTGTGCCTGAGAAAATCGAAGGGAGTGAAGTGCTTTGCTGACTCACACACCTTGGTTGCAAGAGGATTTTGCTCACAGAATCTTGTCCAGCTCTCGGGAGATGTTCATTTGCCTCTCCCAAAGGTTGGCAGTCAGGAGGGGACACAGACCTGCTCATGGGTTTGGTCATCCCTGTAATCATCACCTTACTCTTCCCAGATCTCAGTTTACTCACCAAAAAAACCCCAAACAAACAAACAAAAAATGGGTGTGGATGGGCTTCATTGGTTGCTGATGCCAGTGACCTGAAGAGGTGAAGGTCCCCTCCATCCTTCCTCTTCAAGCTCTTTGCTGACTCCATGCTGAAGCTTTTTGCTTTGGAAATATTTATTTATTTGTTCATCTTCAAGCCCTGCTTTTCCCTCCAAAACCATGCTCCAGCCAGGCTCGTGGAAGACATCTACTGTCAGAAAGATCAGTCTGACTGCTTCATCTCGTAAAACTTGCAAAGCTAAAAATTAACTGACATTTCCAAGTGAAATGTCATTTTGCTCCAAATAAATAAATAAATAAATAAAATGTTTTGACATTTTTAAAGCCCTTTTCCCTTTCAGAAGGGAAAGAAATAATCTAAATGAAAATTGTGTCAAAACTGACGACTTGGTGGGGGTTTTTTTGGTTTTCTCCTGGAGAATTTTTGACATATATAGGATTATTTTTTTTTTCTGTGGAAATTAAGTCTCTGCTCTTCCACTGGGTTGTGGCAGACTGCACGTGTGGCTCTCAGAGAGGGAGAATGAATATATCTGTAGCTGTTTTTCTTGGGTTTGTGTTAAGGAGTTAAAATGACTTTGGTAAATTGCTGCAGTATGTTGTAAATTATGTATGGAAGGGGAAGGGGGGAAAAAAACCCTCAGTGCAGGGAAATGTTCTGCCTTGGGGGAAATTTCTCACGGAGGTTTCCTGTAATAAGAGGGCAGGGTAAGGTCTGGGTCACACCAGTGGTTTCATCCCTCACCTCCCTTTTCTCTGCCAATCTGGGGAGGGTTTTAAAACCATCTCCTTCTTCATTCTGGTGTTTTGGGGGGTTTGTTAGGTTTTTTGCAGTGTATTTCCCATACCTGTAACACCTTCCCTCCTGCCCTTCTGGGCTGATCTGACAGAAATTGAGTACAGAGGGGGGGAAAAGTTTCAGCAGCTTTTGCATATGCCAAAAGCTGGTGCAAAGCAGAGGGGAACCACGAGCAGCCACGATGGGGAGGAGTAGGAATTGTGTATTTAAATTATACTCAGGGAGATTTAGGTTGAGCATCTGCAAAAATCCTTTTCTCAGTGAGGAGGGCAAAGCCCTGGGACAGATTACACGGGGAAGATGTGAACCCTCCAACCCTGCTGGGCTTTGGGTCAGCTTAGACACATCTCAGCTGTTTTGATTGGAAGCATAGTTCCTCCTGCTCCTGGAGAAATACAAAATAAGAAAAGTAGCTCGAGATGACCCTGGGAGGAGACTGGCTGATGGTTGTGTTGTGTCTAAATTACACCCTGGTACATAAAGGTGTTGGTATTTCCATGCACTTTTAATAGGCAGGAACACTCTTCCTTCTTTCCTATCTTCTTGAGATGTTGTCTTTCTACAGGCTTGAGGTTTGCAACCTGGGATTGACAGCTTCCCAGCAGCAGGTGAAATATTTTCCCTACTTGCCCAGGTTGTCAGCACTGGAGGTTGTCCTCCCTTTTGTGACACTTTTGCTAAAAATCTTCCTCTGGGCTGCTTGTGTGCCCAGCACTTGAGGTCAGCTTAGAGAGGGACAGGCTGGGCAGTGAATTGCAGACCATAATCTAAGTGGTTGATGTTGCAAACTGGCTGGCATCCCAGTTGAGGCAGATACAACAGGTTTCTCCATTTTATCTCCCCTCACCCCTCCTTCTCTGGCTCTGCCCTCCCAGCAGTGCCCAGTGATGGGTCCATCAGCAGCCCTATAGCAGTTGCTTCAGAATAAAGGAGAAGGCTTGAAATATTCCTTGGCCAGGCTTCAGATCATCTGAGATTGTCCAAAGTGTGAGCTGAAGCCCAGACAGAACCTCAGAACCTGCTATTTTGGGAGGCCAGTGAATGCAAGGGGCTATTGGTTATCTGTCAGCACAGGCGAGCCAGTAAATGAGAGGTAGTCAATGACATAAGAGATGTCAGGTTTTATTTCCAGTAAGAGCCAGTGAAGCTGGGAAAATAGCTCATTAATGCTTTATTGATATTCATGTTACGATTGAAGAAGTCTGGGGTGGGAGGCAGAGGAGAGGGGGGGTCTGTGCCCATGTTAATGGGGCCACGTTTAAAATAGGTTCTTTTATTCCTGGGCAAAGGGTATGCACTGACCACAGGAGGCTGGGCTGTGTCAGTCTCTGTAAATAGAGAATAGATCAGTTCTGTGGCTGAGCCAAAAGATTTGGAGGAAAAAAACTAACAAGATGTGTCAAACTGTGCCAGAAGCGCTGAAGTGCTGTCTTTATTTTTTTTTTTTCCCTTTTCACAAAGCAAAATTTAAAGTAAATTGTTGCAAAACTATGCAAAATGTTCATCTGTGGGTTTGGGGACTATTTAACCCTCATGTTTGCTTCAGCATTCTGGTTTTAGATTAATTTGAATTTAAAATGCTTGATCAAAAGGAATTTATTTCTAAAATGTCAAATTACTTTATTTCAAAAGTGCTGACACTAAAATGTTTGTATTTTAAAACACAAGGCAAACTCTGTTAGTTGTTCAGCATTGTTGGCATTCACAAATATTTTTGTGTGTCTCTGAAACTCTCTACCTTGCTTGTTTTCTGCTTTCAGCCCAGCTTTGGAGCTGGGACTTGGGCTGAGCACTGCAGCTATGAGGGGAAGAATCCCAAACCAGGCAGTTCCCATCATGGTCACAGCTTGTGTGCTGAGGTGCACAGAGGGTGCTTGATGGGGTAGGATTTGTGGAAGGGCAGGACGTAAGATCCTGAAGGCTGAGCTTGACCAAGACTCCTTTTGGATGTTATTTTAAGCTCAACGTGTTCCCTGGTCTCCTGCATTTTTCTCTTTGCTGGGACTTTGTCTTAAGGAAGCACTGGGCACCCCCCAGTTGTTAAGATTAAGTTTATCTTTGTAGTTCCTGATATACAAACCAGGATTGCTCTTCTCACCTCACAGGCAGAGGAAGTTTTCCCTGGTGAGGTCTCCTCCAGCCTGCTTTCCCAAGGCAGGAAGGCTTCCCACCAAAGCTGAGCTGCCAGGAGCAAACGCTGGTGAAGTGCTGGGAATTCCCTTTTTTTTTTGTAAGACATCTGGTGGGACACCCAACAGGGTGAAAAGCTTCCCCCCCCCATAAGAGGAGGGGTGACTAATGAATGTTCATAGGTGCTGGGATGATGGAGGATGCTCTGGTGATTGGTACAACACTGGATTTCAGTGGAGCATGGGGTGATGGAAGCAGTAACCTGATGGAGATAAAGCTCTCCATTGCCTTATGGTCCTTTCTGTCTCCAGAAAGTTGGTTCAGCTGGAAGCTGCTGAAACTTCCAGGGACAAATAGTAATTTATGCCAAACCAGTCCTTCCCAGCCACTTTTTGTACCCACGGGGGGGAATTTCAAGGTGATTAGAACCAAGAGTGTAGGGGTTTTGGGTTGAGCTGTTGGGGTCATCCCTTTCTGCTTCTCCCCTGATTCCCTGGCTGTCAGGCAGTGGTGGGAGAGGGGAGCATGGGCTGAAACCCAGGAGCACAGCAGTTATCATGAAATAATAACTGAGCTGAAGAGGATCACTTCTCATTAAAGCTGAAAATGATGGTCCAGAGCTAACTCCAATGGTGGTTCACAGAACTGATAAACCCCCAGTTTGTTTTGAAAGCCAAGTTGCCAATATGCCAAAATACATATTTTACAAATTGCTTGATTTACATTTGAAAAGATCAAACCTTATTTCTTCTGCAAGCAGGGAGGTGGGGTGGAGGAAGTGACATGCGCACAGCAATTAATATCTCCTTTTTGTCTGCCCTGCAGGGTACATAATTTGATCAAAACTGATAGCAGCTGAGAAACTATTTTCCTTTTTATTTTAAAAAAAAAAAAAAAAAAAAAAAAAAAAAAAGCTTTTACTAATTCTCTAGGTTTTTTCCAAGCAACATTTCTAGCTCTGCTGGGTGGCTTCTTTTGCAATGTCTGTCTTTTGGAGTCGTGGTGGTCAGCTGTGCTCTTAGGGCTGCTCATGACTTCTGTCTCAAGCTCTTTACTCTTTCCCAGAAACTTTTGTTGACACTGGAAATGTAGGATCCAGATACCTCTTGTAGGTGCAGCCTGGCAGGAGCTCTGCAATCTCACCTCAATAAAAGCCACAAGCAGAGGTGGGCTTGAGCCCCAAATTGTTAAGAAATTCTGCTAAGCCAAACCAGAAAATCCTGACAACTTTCCTTTTCTCACTAGGCTGCAGGACAATTAAACTCCTAGGTGCTTGCTCCCACCCCTCTGCCCTGTGTCTCCCCCCAGGGACTTTTTTTCATAACCAGCCTCCCTACCCACTTGAAAAATAAAGATGTATGACTCCTACTTGAGGGGAATAGATTGCTTTCGATTGCTATTCGTCTGTTATTTTAGAAAAGTAAAATGAATAAAACTTATGCAGGTCACAGACATTAAGGAGTGTTTTTATATCAGTTTGGGAGCACTTGTCAGCTTTGATTTATTAAGTAAAGTTCCCAGACTGGTGACTAGTATGTGTTGTCAGTCTCTTGATAATGGATAGACCTCACAGCTGAGTGCTCTGTGATTAGACTTCTCAACTATATATTTTTAAATAAAGGCATTGCTTTTTTGGCTTTGCTCATTTCCCTCTCTTAGGGGGTTTCATTCATCTTCCTTTGCCCACCCTTCCTCTGCTGTAAATTTGTTTTTGTTGGAAGCTATGAAGAAGGTAAATGGGACACAATCTTTAAGGTTGTTTTTTTGTTGTTTTTTTTTTGTTGTTGTTATTGTTGTTCCCCCCCACCTCTCACACTTGCTCCCAACTTAGCTTGATTGATTAAATGTCACAGGGGGGACAAAATGGGATAAGCAGAAGCTATCTAAACAGCTTTCCAGAGAGACCCATTGCACCCTCTGCTCTGCTACTAAATCTGCATCAGCAGTTTTGCTATCAGCCTGCTCTTCCTGAGGGCTTAGGGATGGAAATCACCAGAGCTGTGTGGAGAGGTGGCTGCTGGAGCCTGTGACCTCTCTTGAAGAGAGCAAACCCCCTGCCCCCAGACCTGGCACCTCCCCTGTGAGGCTGCTGAGAGTTAAGTTGGGAATAGGAAGCCTCAGGTGCCAGCTGAAGATGGGCAGGCAAGAAAGTTGGGAGGCAGGATGGGATCTCTGCTAACCACAATTTGTTTTCCCCTTGGAGGATGGACCTGCTGGGCTGAGCTCAAATCCTTCTGCTGGCTTGCAGGAGCCTCTCCCAGGGCTTCCAGCATCCAGCACCCAGCACCCAGTATCCAACATCCAGCACCCAGCATCCAGCACCCAGCAGCTGCTCAGTCAGGGAGGGCAGGGGATTGCTCTGAGCTGCTGTTACCAGGAACATGCTGTGATCCTCTCCTGGGGACAGCAGCAGATGGGTACTGGAGAGAGGGATCCTGGGCTGAAATCCCCAGCTAGAGCTTCAATTACGTTTTCATAAGGAACTGAGCTGGAAGGAGGATGTGATTGTTTCCCCAGGGGCTGGAGGAGCTAATTGGTTAGAGGGGGATTGAAATAGCACAGGTGGGAGGCCAGCAAGGACCTCAGGGATGTGAATCCTGATGATCCTTCAGGGAGGGTGAAACTAAATGACAGCCCTGAGACAACGGCCTCTGGTTCTGTTATCCAGGACCTTCATCTCAGAACAAAACTGATCCACTTCACTTGCAAAAATGCAGAATGCACTGAAAAGAAAAAAAAAAACAACCAACACCCTATTGGACTAATTTCATGAGCTTTTTTGTTCTCCTGTGACTCAAAAAATTGATTTTGATTTAAAGATCTGACAAGACAACAGACCTTAAGAAAGATCTATTCTTTCCCCTTTACTTTTCATCCCAGTTGCTTTCAAAGCTTGAAAGATGAGAGCATCTGTATGGGGAGGATGAGAAGCTGAACTCAGGATGCAACACCAGCAGACATGGAGGTTGGATGAGGACTTGGTTTCCCCAGTTTGCATCACCCTCTGCTTCCTGCTGCACCAAAATCCTGTTAATTGAAGGGATGTGTGACCCCACAGATCAAGAGAACATATGGAATGAGGAATGATTGCACCTACAGGATGGGCAAGGGATTAGACCCAGCCAGCACGGGGTTAGGAAGGGCAGGTCCTGTCTCACCAACCTGATCTCCTTTTATGATCGGGTGACCCGTCTGGTGGATGAGGGGAAGGCTGTGGATGTGGTCTGCCTGGACTTCAGCAAAGCCTTTGACACCGTCTCCCACAGCATTCTCCTGAAAAAGCTGTCAGCCCACAGCTTGGACAGGAGCACCCTGTGCTGGGTTAGGAACTGGCTGGAGGGCCGGGCCCAGAGAGTGGTGCTGAACGGGGCTGCATCCAGTTGGCGGCCGGTCACTAGTGGTGTCCCCAGGGATCAGTGTTGGGCCCAGTCCTGTTTAATATCTTTATTGATGATTTAGATGAGGGGACTGAGTCCATCATCAGCAAATTTGCAGATGACACTGAGCTGGGGGGAGTGTGGATCAGCTGGAAGGCAGGAGGGCTCTGCAGAGGGATCTGGACAGACTGGAGAGTTGGGCTGATTCCAACGGGATGAGGTTCTACACGGCCAAGTGCCGGGTCCTGCACTTTGGCCACAACAACCCCATGGGGAGCTCCAGGCTGGGACAGAGTGGCTGGAGAGCAGCCAGACAGAGAGGGACCTGGGGGGTTTGGATTGACAGGAAGCTGAACATGAGCCAGCAGTGTGCCCAGGTGGCCAAGAAGGCCAATGGCATCCTGGCCTGTATCAGGAACAGCGTGGCCAGCAGGTCCAAGGAAGTGATTCTGCCCCTGTACTCAGCGCTGGTGAGGCCACACCTCGAGTACTGTGTCCAGTTCTGGGCCCCTCAGGTCAGGAAGGAGATTGAGGTGCTGGAGCAGGTCCAAAGGAGGGCAACCAGGCTGGTGAAGGGACTGGAGCACAGATCCTATGAGGAGAGGCTGAGGGAGCTGGGGCTGTTCAGCCTGGAGAAGAGGAGGCTCAGGGGAGACCTCATCACTCTCTACAACTCCCTGAAAGGAGGTTGGAGCCAGGGGGGGGTTGGTCTCTTTTCCCAGGCAACTACCAACAAGACAAGAGGACACGGTCTCAAGTTGTGCCAGGGGAGGTTTAGGCTGGATATTAGAAAGAATTTCTTTACGGAGAGGGTGATCAGGCATTGGAATGGGCTGCCCAGGGAAGTGGTGGATTCTCCGTCCCTGGAGATACTTAAAAAGAGACTGGATGTGGCACTCAGTGCCATGGGCTGGGAACCACGGGGGGAGTGGATCAAGGGTTGGACTTGCTGATCTCTGAGGTCCCTTCCAACCCAGATAATTCTATGATTCTATGAAGAGGAGTAGGAAGAAAGAACAGTACAGGGTTTGAAGTCATAATTTTGGAAGAGCAAGAGCTGTGTCTGTGGCTGGTTGATGTGATGGGTTACTGCAGGGTGCTGGGCCAGGCTCTGGAGCTGGGCTAAGCTTGGAGCAATATCTCTTGCAGTTCATTAAGTATCTCTGGGTTGTTGGTGCTCAGCCTGATATGGCATTAGTTGCTTTGCAGTTCCAGGGCCATTGTCATTATCTCCTAATAACACGGGCATTAATTATTAAGCCAGCTTGCGTATTCTCCACCTTTAAATGATAACCCTGTGCTTGCTTAAGATATGCAGCCCCAGCCTGCTTGGGATGGCTCATTAGGGGTGGGTTTAGCTTCTCCCTGCTGGCTGCTGTTTCTTAAACTGCCAGGGTGCCAGGCAGGAGGCAATATCACCCCCAAAGAAATATTGGAGGCCCAGATGTAGTGGGGGTAGTGGGCTGCAGGAAAGGTGAATTTGCCAGCAGGGAGAGGGATTGGTGGCCAGACCCTCTGGATGTGCAAAGTGTAGGATCACAGCTGGGATGGGGAAGAGGTCAGGGACAGCCAGATTTCCCTTGGTGCCAGTGGTGCCCCCACTCAGTCCCCTTGGCACATCCCAACCTTGGTGTTGGCTCAGTGGTTCCACATTACAAGTTTTGTTTTGTTTTTGTCTCCAGCATCCATCCTTTGAGCCCTGTGAGGAATTGCTGGGCCAAGAGGTGGAGTTAAGGCTTCCATGTCAAAGCCAGGGATGGAATGTCCACGTGTGCTACAAAACAAATAAATGAAAGGTGGTGTCTGGCCCCTGAGCCCTCTTCTTCCCCGTGCTGGAGCAGCAGATGGGCTTTAATCAGGACCACAGCAGTGCCGGAGGGATATTATTAAGAGTTCTGGATGAGAGAAGATTATCCAGGGTTTATTTCCAGCTGATAACACTCTGCCCTTCCATAACACCTTCTATCTGAGGATCTCGGAGCTCTTCACAGACCTCAGTTAATTAAGCCTCACATTGCCCCCTGGTGTTGTGGGGCAGAGCAGGGCTGAGCAGCGGTCGAGGAGCAATTAGAGGGATCCAGCTCTGGCAGGAAGATAAGATGGATGATCTCCTGACTCTCCTTTCCTATCTTATTTGCATGTTTATCTCCCCCGTGCAGTTGAGAAATGTGAACCCAGAGGTTGCACTGCCTGCCCAAAGTGCCTGAAAACTCGGGAGTCCCCCTTTGCTGGATGCAGGAATCCATCAGTGGAGCAGGATCCCAGCTCTGCCCTCAGTTTCCCTCCTTTCCCAGTTGGTTTTTCCACTGGGCTCCATGCCTCAGCTCTGCTCGACTTATCACTGAGGTTTCTTCCTGCTAACCCAATCTCCAAGTCTTCCTTTGGTAGAAAACAACCAAAAAACACCCCTCACAGGCCTCCAGAAGAGCTTTTGCTGCCTCTCTTTACGGGCCAGATTTCTCTAATAGTGATTTCCCCTGAGAATAACTGGGCCTGAGGTTTCTTTCCCCTCCTCATCTTTTCTTTACTTTCCCCTAACTAAAAATCAGGAAGCTCTAAAATCCTCTTTGAAGTAACACTGTACGAAGAGGATTTATCCTTGTCCACTTAAATATTCATGACAGCTTGCATTTCTGCTCAAAAAGACACTTGTTTATTTAGATAAGATTTAATTTATTCATAATTTACCTAAATTTGCAGGAGCGTGCATGTACATTTTAGCTTATAAGCAGCGTAATACATAAAACATTATTGAGGCATGCAAATTACACAAACACAGCATTTGAAACTGCCTGCTTGTTTTAAGCAGATAACTAATTTCTCACCCGGAGTAGAGACACAAATGCAATTGCCTGGGCTTGGTGCCTGGGGTTTGGCGACTCTGAATGATGGTTCCCTTGACAGAAGAGGCTCAGCTTTTTTACTAGAGCCCACTTTTCTTGGAGCATGAACCTCAGGAATGCTGAAGCCATTTGCTGGCAGCATTTTTTTTTTATTTTTTTTTTTCAGTCTCTAACTGCTTTGGCTTTGCTGAAGCCTCTTAAGTTACTACTTGTTTCCCCAGGGTGGAGTCTGTAGTAGAGCATCCTCCCCCTGATGCCTGGAGGGGGGATGATGGAGAGAGGAGACATCCCTGCTCCATCACCCACCTGCTGGGGTGGGATATGCCCTTGCTGCATATTGTCAGCCTCATTCACAGAGTCACTTGCCCCTAATTAATCTCTGCATCCCGCAGGGTGACACGTCCACTTGTTTTTTTCCTTAGGGGCATCCTCATAGCCCTAAAATACTCCATTTCCTACTTGCTCCCCGCTAATAATTGCACAAATTAGCATCCCCAGAATGTGCAAGACCCTGGAAACTGGGTTTGGCTGCCTCCCAAATCCCAACCACCACGTGTCAAAGGGACAGCAGCACAGCACAGACCAGGGCTGAGTGCTGGAGACAGTTTTGGGCTATGTTTTTGGCAGCTGGGTGACAGGCACTGATTTAGAACCGTGAGGACTCCCAGCTCTTAAATACTAACAGGTCCTAGTGGGGAAGTAGATGTTTGCAGTTGGATGTAGGAAATTTTGAGTACATGCATGTGAAACCTCTTGAAGGAGACATCTCAAGGGCTTGGCTGTTGCTCTCATCTCCCTGTGGATTACCCCACAGCCTGGGGTTACAACTGCCTGCCCCTTCCCAAAGGATTCTGCTTTCTGCTGTATCTGTTAGGGTTGACATTTCCAAGGCCAAATGTCCTTCCCTGGGCTCACAGGCCTTGTTTGTTCTTTCTACAAGGAGGGTTGGCAGAAGAAGGCTGGGGACAGAGGAGCTGCTTGGTGCTTTGGGGTTTTTTCCTCCCTGAAGTCATAGCTGACATTTTCCATCATTTCCAAGGTTGAGGCTGATAAGGAAAATCCACCTTCCCTGGTTTTGCCCACTGCAGAAGTGACCCATGGGTAGCTCCAGAGCCTGAGCACCTCAGGAGAGGCTCTGGTGCTTTTGGTGGGATCATGGAAGTGCCTTTGTCACCTTGAACCTTGGAAAAAAAGAAAAACAAACCCAAACACCTTTTCCTTGCATTGGGGGATGGTGTTTAGGGTGTGATGTGAGCAGATTGACAAGTAGGATAGAAACTGGCTGGATCCACCTGGGGAATCCCCCCCTGAGGAGTCAGTCGGTGCTGCCCATGTCCCACATGTCCCTTGTCCCCTCAGCCATGAGCCTCTGCCAGGTCACACAGAGAGGAGGAGAGGAGGTGGCTGTGGCTGAATGCAGCCTGCATTTGCATTAGAAGAGACTTTAATTACAGAGGCTTAATGACATGATCAGAGCCTATTGGTTTTATCCCCAGGACCCTGCCCTCGCTGCAGGCATGGGGTGGACAGTGCTGGTTTAATGAGTTGCCTGGCTCAGGAGCTGCAGTGATGAGCACCAGAGGAAAGCCCAGGAGAAAATGAATCTGTCAGTAAAATGAGGAGCAATGGCAATATTAAATGCTTCCTGATTAAAGGAGCTCTGCCTATCCTGTGCAGAGCCTGGAATGGGATGGTGGAAGGGGTATGCACAGAGAGGGATTTAGCAGTCTTCACTTTGGTGATGCTTAATTTAGTCTGGATGAGCGTGGTAGCTGACCACCAGCTTCCCATTTGTGCATCCGTGCAGAGGGTTTGCCTAGAGGGACCAGAGAGGTTTTTTTATAGAGGATTTATCACCCCATTGCCCTCCTTTTACCTGGCGTTCATGCCCAAGAGTATTTTGAGGTGGGAATATTGTGATGGAGCAGGCAGACTCGGAAGTTTTGTTGTCTAGCAGGCCATGCTGCAGCTTAAAAAATGCAGGTAAATTATATATATATATATATATATATATATATAGTACTAAGCTGTCAGTGAGGTCAGGCAGGTGAAGAAAACCACACTTCAAAACTGAGTGCAGGAGGAGAAGTTGTTGGCTTTACCTCTGATTTTAGAGAAGTGTGGGTAAGGAACATGTGCATGGAGGTGAGTTTCTGAATTAATACATCAGGTTTCAAATCGTTTCACTTAAATAGCTCCTAATTGTGTGCTTCAGAATGACAGGATGCTTACAGTGCCAGGCAGAGGGGAGATGCAGCAGCTTGGTGTGCATGTCTGCACATTAATAACCTGAGGAGCTCAATATTTACTATCACTGGGCAGGGTGTATCGGAAAAGAATAAGCTATTGATTGGAGGCCAAAATAAATAAATAAATGAAAAAATCTCCCCACCACCTGTACATGCATGCAGGAGAAAATATTGAACTGGGCTCTCCTGGCTCCCATGCAATTGATGCAATTTATTTTCAATTTGTCAGACGTGGCATTGGAGGAGCAATTGTTTTGGGTGATTTATTAGGAATTTTCTAACCAGGGCACTCTGTCATTGGAGTTACTTCACTTGTGTCCCAGTAGATTTTCGTTTTTCTACAAGCTCAAGCTCTGCCCAAGAAACTGAATTTTTCTTAATTTTCCTTTTTTCTTTTTTTTTTAAATAAAACCAGAAGGGAAATCCAAAAGAAACTATGCCAAAATAGGGGGAAAGTAGCAGTATTCATATATTTTAAACATGATGACAGGCTTGGCCATTGAAATTGCCTCTGTGAATTGATTTAAAACATGTTGGTAGGCATCTCCATTTCATTAACTGTCTTTCTCCTGCACTTCAGCCATTGGAGTCATTGCCTCTTACTACCTTCCAGGCTCCTGATATCCATCCACACGGTTATTTTAGTTATTACTATCTGTATACAGAAAATAGAAGAGGCAATCTGGGGACGAGAAGCAGCTTGGGAAGGATATGGGGATAACATAATAAATAAATTGAATTCTGTTTGACACCCATGATATAAACCCATCAGGATTATGGTAGTGCTAGTGCTAGGTGTGCATTTTGGTCAGAACCTGTGGGAAAAGTGTTCAGGATGTTGTTATCAAGTCTGGACCTGGTAATGAAGTGTTTTTCCACCTTGAATAACCAGTAGTGACCCCAGAGCCAATTTTCTGCTGGGCATTAGGTGATCCAATGAGTACACAGAGTTTGCCAACCCTTTGGATCTCTGCATCAGGAGTCTGGTGAGTGTGAAATGGATTTACACTTATTGCCAACGTTGAGATAGAGCTTGGAGAGCAGGAGAACCCTGGGACATAAAAGGCCTTATCCCTCTAATACACAGGGAATATTGATGTTCCCCTTAACTATGGTGTGAAAAGCTGTATGAGGGGCCTGCTAGGAGCAGCAGGGAAAAAAGAGGCGAGTTTTTTGGGATCTGTTCCCCAAAGCTCAGTAGCCCAGTATCCAGACATTTCCATTGGTTCTTTACAGACACAAAAAAAAAACCAACCAAAACAAAAACAGACCCAAACTCTGCCAGCTCCAGATTATTTTCACGGTTTCAGAAATGCTGTAGCTTACAGTATTTTTTTTCCAGCTCTCTGCAGAGTCATTAGCTTGCTTACACCACTTAAAAGAAAAATGTGGTGCTTAGGAGACTTAGCTTCTGTTTGCTGTCTTTACCACCAACTAATTGGTTGCATAACGAGCAAATATTTTTCCTCTGTTCCTCAATTTCCCAGCTTTTTGACTTGCAAGTAGGAAGAGAAAACACTGCTAATGGTTGGCAGAGAGCAAAGGGAAGGTTGCTGTGGTGAGGCAGCCAGAGGGTCGGGGCATGGGAAGGGGTGAAGCTCTGCAGGGGAGGGAGCAGCCTGGTGTGAGGAACAGTCCTTGGCAGAACAAAACATTCAGGAGACTTGATAAGAGCACTGCTATGATCCTGTTATCAGGGTAGCCGTGGTGGGAAGAGAGCTTCTGGCTGTCTCCATGAATTGAAGGAGGTGTTGTGGTGGCTTTAAACACTGAATTCCCTGGTTTGCTTGGGGTTTAATCCCTGAACAAAGCCTGCTTGGTGTGCTGCAGGAGGATGCTCTTCACCCACCTCCCTGCTGAAAAGCTCTGCTGCTCCCCAGGCACAGGGAAACACTCTGGTGATCTTAACAAAGCTCGTTGCAGAGGTTTACTGAAGAGCCAGGCCATCCTGAGCCCCAGGAGGAAACGGGAGAGCTGAGCTGACAAGGGAGAGCTGAGCTCTTCAGGGAACTGCTCTGTGGCAGGAGGATGCTGCTGCCATCAACAGCAGGGGTTGGGGGGGGCACACCTTGCTGAGGCTCCTCCAGGCTGAAACATTCACCCCAGCTTCAGGGCTTGGGAAAAGTGACCTTTGGCTCAGGTCTGACCCAGCACCTCAAGGTACCTCTGGAATAAACCCATCCCAAAGGACATCCCAGCCCTCCTGGCTGCCTGAGTGGGGGGAGTGATGCTTTCCCTCCCTCCCTGTCCTTTCAGCAGGTTAAATCCTGGTGTGTGTTGAGGTCGGATGCCCAGTGACAGCTTGGCAGGGGGTTCAGTCTGGGAGCACAGGTTGGTATCACCCACCTGCCCTCATGCATGGGTTTGGGAATGGCAGAGGGAGCATGTTATCCCACTCCCTCAGCACAGCTCCTTGCTGTGTTTGGGATAATCTCATTTATTTAGGAACTCCTCTTTGTAAGAGGGGAATACTTCTGACCACAGAGCTCACTCCACCTGAAGAGGCAGCCACAGATCTGGCGTGCTGGAGCATCTCAGACTTCACCTCTCACACATAGATTCATAGAATAATCTGGGTTGGAAGGGACCTCTCAAGATCATCTAGTCCAAGCCCCCTGCAGCTGGGTTGGGTGGGTAACACAGTCACCTCCCCATCCCAGCAGACCCCAGCCCATCACCCCTCCACCTGTGGAAGGGCTGCAGGAGAGAGAAGCCCCTCACAATAATCACCAACACATCCCTCCCAGCGTCCAATTTCCAAGGCCCATGGCTTAGAAACATTAATGCTATTTACTGGAGCGTGTGATGGATAATGGCATTTCTCAACATCTGCTTTCATTTAAAATTTCCAAGCTCTTATTTGCCACGAGGCTTTCAGTAACGATGCTGCCTTGTACTTACAGGGTGGCAGGATGGGGAGTGGTAGTCCCCAGCCCAAACAAAGCAAACCCCAAAATTTTTTACTAAGGAAGATTTTCAGCTTCTCCTGGGACTTGGCAACTGCCTGCAAAAGCTGGTGACAGGATTCATCTGGTGAAACCTGCTCGTGATAAATATCAAGTGGCAGTGATTAGCAAGAGGTGGTTAATCTACAAGCAGGTTTTGTGTGTTGGCTGGGGAGTAATTTGGTTTCCAGTGGCAGCAGAATGTATTCTTTTTCTCCCTTCAGCCTCCTAAAGATGCTGCAGACCTGAGCTCATAAAGCCACAGCTCACCTCATTTACAAGCCAGGGTTGCTCAGCCCTGGAGAGGAGCAGGAGCCAGGGAAGCCTGAAAAGCTGGGACGTGCTCAGAGAGGAGGAGAAGGAAGGGTTAAAACCAGGCGGGGTGTTTTTGCAGGTGAAAGCAGCAGTGATAGTTATGGTAGATAATAATCCCACTCCATCTGGGCTGAAAAATTTGCTAATTGAGTCAGGACTCATTTCCTGCAGGACGAATACACCCTCCCTGTTTTTTGCAGGGAATTAACTGCCCCTTACTGCAAGGGTCGGGGGTCCCTTTGGAGATGCTCCCCACCTCCTCCTAAGGCTGGATGAGCTAAAATAGAGTCAACTGTTTTCCTCCTATTTTCCTCTCTCCCTGGCACTTTCCATCTCTGCCTCGCTGCAGGCTTGGCAGGGGAAAGAGTTGGGGGGAGGGAAGGAGAAGAGAATAGGAATGCTATCTTTCGTTTCTATTTCCAAAGCTGCATTTCGGCTTTGGAAGTGATGTTCACGGAGCTGCCTCTGACAGCTCCAGGCCGGGGGGAAAACCTGGGCTTCCATTTCCAGCCCTGTCCCCCGCGGGCAGAGCCAGCCCAGCCGAGGAGTTCAAGGGGATCAGCAGAGAGAGGGGAAACAATTTGAGCAAGGGGCCCTGGAGTTAGGCACATGTAGAAACTGGTCTGGTGGTGGTTTTCAGCTTTAATCAGTGTCAAGTTGATTTTATTTTTAGAGAAGTGATGATATTAAAAATAAAAAGGGGGGGGGAGTAAGAAAGTACCTACAGGTGTGGGGGGCAGAACCTCAGCAGCTCCTCAGCTGGTCCTTCCCAAACAGCTCCAGGCTTTTTAGTGCTCCTCATATGAGAAATACCTGGGGGGTTGCAGGTGCAGTGTTTTCCCTCCCCTAGCCACCCATATCTAACTCATTAGCCATGTTTTTTTATCTTCCATCATTTGGAGGGGGATCATTTTATGTCAGGAACGGTGTGGCTTTTTTGAGGGGGAAAAAAAAAATCCCTGAGAAAGGTGTTATGTTCTGTTAGTATTGGGACTTGACCTGCTGCCAGCAGCAGGGGGGATGCTGGTGAGGGGTCCAGCAGCCCAGAGAGGAGACGATGGCAATTAGAGGCAGTTCTGGTGCTCTTGACAAGCTGCCTCCATGTCCTGTCACTGCTCCTGGCCAGCTTTAGGTGTTTATAATCAAGATTGAAGAAAATCCTGCAGCAGGCAGATATGAAGGTCATCTACCCTCCAGACAGGTCCTGTCCGAATTCCTAATTGCTAGAAACTACTTGAAGACCTGAAGCCTGAAGATGGGTCTGTCCCAAACTGTTCCTCCCATTTTAGCATCAATTGCCCTCACCCCATCACCCCCCAACAAATTCATTCTTCCCAAACCCCCCTAAATCAGGTACTGCTGACATGAGTGCTGGTGGAGGTGAGGTGGTGTTTGGGGGAGACACAGCCCCTTTTTATAAGTGGTGAAACCAGACTGTCTCCAAGCATGTCCCGAGGGTTTTTTTAAATCGTTTTTCATCTGTGCAGAGAAAAGAAGGAAAAACCTGTGGGTGGCAGGCTGTTGCCTGGAGAAATAGTGCTCTGTTCATCTGCTTTCAGCCCCAAATTTTTCCTTGTTAATGATGGTCATATATATAGTTATGGATGGATGGAAATGACCATCATATATATCTTATATATGCACAGATATATTGGGTTTTTTCTGGTGATCTAAATTGCCCCAGGAAAGCTAGCCTGAGGAGGGAAAAGTTCACTACATCTTTCCATACCAGAGAAGACAAAAACAAGGATTTTTGAACTTCTTTGACATTTTCCTCTTCTTCTGAGTGAAAGGCAGTGGGAAAACAATAAAATAAGGCTTCCAGCCTGGACTCCAGCTGCTAAGAGAATTATTAGGTTTGGGGTTTTTTTCAGCCTAGTCTCAGTAAGGGTTGTTTTGTGGTTTTTTCACATCCCAAGCCAGGAAGGTGAGATGAAGCCCTGCTGGTGCAGGTCTGCCTTTTACCGTGCAGCTGCAGCCAGCAGTGAGGGGGTCAAGTCAGGCACTGCCAGCTCCAATCCCAGCCCCTCATCAGGCAAAACAATGAATTTCCATAATTTTACTCCGAGTGTGAAAAAGCTCCTTTGTTGCAGAGCTCGTGCTGTTCTGGCAAAGACAATGAGTCTGTGCAGTGTGATTGTGACCCTGTGCTGGCAGAGCTGCCACTGCGGGCTAATGAAGAATCCTGAGCAAGGGGGGTGGAACAAACCCACAAGCTCAACAACTTTAATGCATGCTCGACAGCCTGCAGAGGTGAACTGTTCCTCCTGATAGAAGAATGGGTGAAAATTGGCCAGTACAGCTCTTAACCTACCTCAATTAATCAAGATAATTGTCTACTTGCAATGAGCCACTTTTGTCTTGCTGCCTCCTGTGACCGCTTGAAATTTCATGGCATGGGTGGCAATGCAATCACAGGAGCCCCATGCCCAGCAAGTCCAGGGCTTTGCTGAAAAACAGGAGAGGGTGAGCATGGCCAACAGCTTGGTGGTCATCCTGGCCAGCGGAGGGTGGTGGTGGACAAGTGGAAGCTCTGAAGTGGAGCCACAGATGAGTTCAGCTTGATCTTAGCAATCGCCAGTTTATTCATCCTGGGTTTGAGTGCCATGCTCTAGTAAGCAGGCAGGTCTCATGGCTCATCTGGAAATCCCAAATGAACACCTTCATTATCACCCAGCAGTGTTTCCTTTGTGGATAACATGTCATACTGTGGGCATTAATGTTGCCTTCAGCCTCTGGATTTGTGTTGAGGACTTGTTGGAAGCTCTGACTGAAGCTTTTCCTGGGATTAGGGTATTTATTCAGATGTGAGAGGGGGAGTCTCTGTTGGCTGGGAAGATGTGGGTTTGCAGGACTGTACCTGTAATAAGTGATGTGCATGAGATCTCTGCTTTCCTCTTTTGCTGTTGTCTCCCTGGAGTTTATACCTCCCCATGCAGGCAACCATCATCTACCTATTGCCTGGGGGTTTAGTAGCCACCTAAAAGGGGTTGTGGCTGTGATGTCTTCCACACAGGTGCACAGCAGAGGGGGGAATGCATGACCTCAGCTTTTTGTCTCCCTAAGAACAAGCAAGCACCCTGGAGATGACCATTTCTCAAATGGTCTTGCTGTGTGACAGACAGAAGACACTGGGTGGGCCAAGGGCTTCTGGTCCAGCACCTGCAGGAGTTCAGAAGGAAGTTGCTCCATCCTAGCTGCAAACCTTGGTGCTTCCATTCCTCCAGAGTGAATGAATTGGGATGAATGTGTAACTGGGGGAGAGGCTGGCAGCACAATTTATCAATTTTACCAGTGAGAAATGGTAGGAAGTGGTGTCCTCCCACTGTCTGGCAGGCACCCAGCCTCCCCCCCTGCACACCTCATTATCCCCTTTGCTTCACCGGGGTACAGTTCATCCTTCACAATCCTGGAGAGATGTGAAGTTTCTCCAGTGTTATCTGATTATTACCTACCCACTCCCTGCTCCTTCTTGTGTTTCCAAGACACTGTGGGTTGTTAGATCTGGACTGATGATTGCAAGGTGAGGTAGAAGGATGAGCATCCTTAGGGTCCTGCTTGGTAAATGTGATGTATCAAAATCTGCCTTTCCATCAGTGTTTCTGGCCAGACTGCTCTTTTCTCAGCTCCAGGAGAAGCTTCAGGTGTGAAACCAGCAGGTGGAGGGTGTCCAGTCCTGCCAGGGAGCTGTAGAGCTGAGTTGTGGGTTAGACAGAGAGATGCAGTAAAATCCACCAAGGCTGGTGTTGCAGTACAAAGTGTGTGCCCAGGCCAGGTGATAAAGCAGCTCAGTTATCCACTGTGGATTGTAAAACCTGCTCCTCCTCACCTACATCCAAGTGAGCTTCATGCAGCATCCCAGAAGCAGCCCAGCACCCTGTGAGATGCCCTTGTGGAGCTTCTTCCCTGCACCTTCTTGCCTGACTTTCTCACTTTCTCCATCCTCAGGGACTTGAGGTGCTTGCTATTGGTATTAGCCTCACGGGCTGGACTTTGTCAAATGCTCCCCATCCATCTGAGAGGTGCATGCCAATTGCAGCTCTCTTGTCCACCGAGTCAAGTAATCTCTTCAAAGACTTCCTACAAGTTAATAAGGATTGATCTGCTTTTCATGAGATCATGTTGACTGTTCTTAATGAACCTGGGCATTTTCAAGCCTTTCCTTCCCCTTAAAAATTAGGTTCCAAATAAATAGTCTTCCAGATGACAGGCAGCTGATTTTTATCCATAGACTCAGCCTGCATTAAGATTTGGCTGGAAGAAAGCACCCTTGCAACTTCAGTGAGAGTCACATGTTGCTTTTGGAGAGGGGTTTAAGTTCTGTGAAACCTTCAAATTGGTCCTAAGTGAAGACTGGTTTAATTACAACTGTCTGTCACATTGAAGGATGGCTTGTGGAAGCAGGTTCAAGCCTGACTTTTTGAAAGATACTTAGGATTTATTTGCTGTTGATTTTATTATTTATTTGCTGCTGAAAGCAGCCAGATCTCGATTTTCTTCTGGAGAGGCAAAGCCTTGAACAGTACAAATTGAGATGGGAAGAGCATTTCAAGAGGTGCCCTCATAGTAATGAAATTAGTGACTTTTCCCTCAAAAGAAACCCATTGCTGTTAGCAGCTCAGATAATCCACCCTAGTGTCTGCAGCAACGTCAGGAAAGAGATGTTAAGAGTAATGGGGTCTTGGAGAGATCACTGGTTCTTCTTGTCTAACTGTCCAAATACTTGCACTGCCCGTGCCCTGCCTTACCCATTTTCAGGGAAATCCATAGGTTTGAAGTCCTGCTTTGTCATTGCTTCCCCTGCTTGTTAAATCCCTCGTGTGCATGTTACCATCTGATCCCTAATGCTTTCTGTCAGTTTTAAGTTCCTCTAAGCTTTTATTGACCATTTTGTATCGTATCTGCACACTCCCTAATTCCTCTCCTCCTCTCCCTGGGGAGCTGATCCCTGACTTAGGCAAATCCTCATCCTCTTCGTTTGCAAACACAGATGCAAAAGTAAATACTCTAAGTGTCCGTGTCAGCTCCTTATCCTCCTCTGCCTCCAATTTCCCTCTGCCACTCTTATCTGGGCTGGATCCACTTATCTCCTCTGGATACAGAACACTCTTTTTCCTTTGCTGTTTTTCTCCAAGCCAGGAGATTCACCAGCACTAACTCTCTTCCCTCCTTTAATTACCTGCTTGTGTGCTTACCTTCCCCAACCCGTGGCCCCTACTTCTAATGCATCCCCACTTCTAAGCAGGTGACTTTTCTTTGTACTCTGCTTTGATTAAAGCTGGGAGCATCCCACAGCCCCCTGGTTTGAAAGCTCCAAACCTCGGGGCTGTTTGAAGCTGAACCTGAGTTTCGTGTTGAGCCAATGATGGTTTTTTTGTCTCAGCTTTGAACACTGCTGGGACTCTCAGGGCTGAGCACAAGTGAGAGGGAGAACAGATGCAGGGTATGAAATTGAGGGTGGTTTGTTCTGTCTACACAGCTTCATTTTCCTGGCTGGGAGGTGGGGATGCTATTTGCTACAGAGAGAACTGAGAAGAGTCGTGCAGGTGAAAGCTGCTGCTGCAAAGAGGGAGCTGTGCTGCCCTTCCCATTGGGATTTGGTTGCAAAAGACACAGAAAGATTTGGGAAGAGGCTGTACATGAGGTCCAAGTGTACTTTATGCCGGGACAAGAGTTGGAAACCCCCAAAATCTTTTGGAGCATCCTTAGAGAGCCAAACCCCTGGTGGGATGGAACATGCTTTGTGCTAAGATCTGATCCACCCCCTGCCTTGTAATTTGTGGCCTGACCATGGCTGGTGTTACAACCTGATTAGGAATTTTTTTTTTTTTTTTTTTTTTTTTTTTTTTTTTTTTTTTACCTGCAGATGCCACACAATAGTGTTTGTTATGTAAGAATTCTCATCAGGACACTGTCTGGTTGTGTGATGTAAAGGAATGCTAAACGTTGGTGTAGCACCAGGGCTCTGCTTTTTGCAAGATGCAGCAGTTTGTAATTTCAAGATCAATATGATGGAATGGGTTTTGTGGGTTTTTTGTTGGTTTTTTTAATTTTAATGAAGAAACTACACTAATGTTTGTTGTTTACCTGCTTTCTGATTTTTTAACAAGTGACTCTAGTGATAATTACTGAAATTCTGCAGTCACAGAAGGAGGGGGGAGAGCGTGGGGGAAACCTGGATACTTCATAACCATCCAACTGGGCAATTATCTCCATACTGTATGTACTGCTTTTCTATAAATGTTGAAATTCAGTAATTACCACTAGAGCCAGCCGTGACATTTCGAAAGGAGATACATAACAAACAGGGATGCCATGGAGTCATTAAAATTCAGATATCAAAACAGCTCTCCCTGTTCTTTTTTGCATGAATCCATTTCTTTGTTTCATGAGGAATTCAGTTGCCAATTAAATACCTTTTTGTTTCCTTTTCTTCTTTGTGTTTGTTTTTTTTTTTTAATTTTTTCCTCCCTTTTCTCTTTTCTTTTTAAAAACAAAGTCTAATCTCTGGGAGAGAAGATGAATTGCAAGTCAGGACATCAGGTGGATTAGGAAAAAACATGGCTGAGTTTAGTCCTTTCTGAAGAGCCCAGCCCAGGTTGTATCAAAAATTTAGAGGGGAAGAACCTTTTTCCCAGTGATTCCCCTTCTTTTCCTTCCAACACGAGTTTTCCTTCCCATCCTGCAAGAGAAACCAGAGTGTTAAGGCTGATAATAACTTCATGAAATCTTTTTTGCCTGTCCCACCAGGGCTCTGGTTTCATCACCAACAGGAACAGCTCAATTATTTCCCAAATTGTTATTCATTCTGTGAACTCACAGCAATTGCTGGCACCTGGCAGTTGTTGTTTTGGGGTGGGTTTTTTTTTTTTGCGTGTGTGTGTGATTTGTTTTGTGTTGGGCTTTTTTTAATGATGTTGTCTTGTTTACGGGTTTGGCTCTTGGAAGAGAGGATTTGATGCCTCCCAATCAGTCCCTAATGAAAGGGAGGGATTGACAGCACGGAATTGATCCTGCCTTTGTAATCCCGTGGCAGTGAGACGTGTTTGTTTCTGAGCCTGTCAGTGGGTTGTGTGTAAACCTGGTGTGATGAGGAACCCAGGCACTGCAAACAAGGAGAACACTGGTTTCAGAAACCTCTCAAGGAGGAAAACCTGGAGGGTTTCTACGCCTCCTCTCTTGCCATATCTGACTGCCACTCGTCTGTTCTTCCCTAAATGTCTTACAGAGACAGCAGGATGAGTTTGTTCAGAGAGGGGCTGACATACTTGGAGGCAATCCTGATCCTTTAAGCATGGGTAAGCACCCCGAGCTGAAACCACAATAGCAAAAGGGCTCGGAGAGGTCTGTGCCCCCAAAGACCCACACTGGTTTTCTTTCATGGGTTTTCTCTGTCCTTGCTCTGCAGTTTGCCCATACCAAATGTCTACTCACCTCTTGGACAACACCTTGACCTCTCTCTTTCAGGCAGATTATTTGTTGAAACTTTCCTCTATAAAATAATTCTTCTGAGACAGAAAGATTTCATTTTGCACTGCACTAAAGGAGGAGCTCCTTTGGCTTGTAAGGTTTCTAGAGGCCTCGGGTCCATCCCTTGGCTATTCAGTAAGGGACAGCTTTGATTCCTCCTCCACCAGCTCTTCTCAGGGAGCTGAGCCTGCAATGAGACCCACTCAAGGAGCTTGTCTAAGGTTTATTCTCCAGCCTGATGTGTCTGTGTTAAGGTGAATTGGAATTATATTCACTTCAAGGAGAGACGAGGCCTTTGCGTTGACTGCATTATCATTTATACTAACAAAAAGAGTTTAAAATGTTCACGTATTCTTTTGAAAACAGAGCTTTGCATCCCATTAAGAGGAAGGAAACACCACCCGTGGCACATTAGATTTCCCAGCTCCTGTCAAGAACCGCTTACAGCTGTCGCTTGCTCAGCGAGCATCCAGGCACAGAAATTCATCAGGAACCCCACCTGTGTGCTCATCCCCTCACTGAGAGATAGGAGACACTGCTCAATTAACAGCCCAGCCCAACACAGATCTTGGAGCTGTGTCAGACAGAAATTCTGGGAACTGGGAGGCTGAAAGCTGCAGAAGTGAGGAGAAAAGGATCTTCCAGCTTGGGCTTGGAGGATGGGGGGGATTGGGATGAGATTCCCCCAGCCTCTGGCTGCCTGGGATTGAGAGGAGAATCAAACTTGCTTTAACATCTCCAGTTTGGGAAAAGCACTTAAACATCAACACTGCATCCTGCTGATGTCAGAGGGTTGGTTTAGGTGCAAGGGAAAAAGCTGATAAATCCTCAGTAAAATTGACAATAGAAAGCATGTGGGTCCCTTGCAGGTATGTCCCACACTAAACTGGCAGGTGCCTCCCATTCCCAAATGCTACTCATCCATCCCCTGGGAAAGGTGGGAAGTTCTGCATGAATCAGTCCAAGCAGAGTCTTTGTTTTCAGAGAGGAAAAAAAAAACAGAAAAAATAAAAAAACCTTAAATCCCAAACAGATCTCAAAAATTCCTTCCCCAAGATGGGTTTTTGGATCTTGCTGCTTGGCAAGTTGCTAAGTGGAGCTTTTAGCACCACCATCAGTCTTTTTAGAACCCAAATGCATCCTGAGGGCAGGAAGAGGCTGGTCAGACAGGCTGCAGGTGAGAGGGGTGGGTTGCTCCATCAGCCTGCAGAAGCTTTTACAGTTGCATTCTCTGGGTTGGAAGGAAATTGCTCAGGTACCCTTCGTGCTCTTTGCCATCTCTGCTGAGGATGTGTGCAGCTCCCCGAGCAAGCCAGGTTCATGGGTTTTTAGGTGAGAGTGGATGCTTGCATTTGGACCAAGGCTCAGCACAGCCTCTCAAAGAGCATCCTCCCTGGGCTGGGAAACCAGAAGCAGGTTTTCAAAGACAACATTGTTATTTCTGTAGAGGCCCTACAGCTAAACTTGAGGATTTGCCTGCCTGCTTAGGAGTGTGTCTGGAAATGGAGAGCCTCAGTTTGCTGTAAAGTGTTGGCAGAGCTGCCTTAGCCAGCAAGGCTGAGCAGAGCATGGACACATCCTTCCCAGCTCCACAGTGAGATGCAGATCAGGCAAGGGATGACATCAAGCTCCCAGGCTGGATGCACCTTTCTTGGTATCTGTTACGGCAGTGCAAGTCCCTCCAGGCTGATACACTCTCTGTTTGTCTCCAAGCAGGTGAAATGAAGACATCTTCTTGTCCTTTCTCATCTCCAGTGCTGCATCCAAGGTCCCACTGATGGGCTCCTTTCACTGTCTGCTCTGATTACCATGGTGCCTCATTTCTGGAGTCTGAATTTCTCTTGGTTTCATCCTCTAGATCCAGAAGTTTCTCCCCCAGCTTTTAACCATTATCCTACAAAACGCTGCCCTACCTCGGCTGGCCTGACATGGCTGGACCAGGAGGAGATGATGCTCTTAATCCTTGTGCTTTCCAGAGCACAAAATCCAACCATCAATCCTCTTTCCAAGACTCCAGGTACCACTGTTAACACCAAGGCACCAGCCAGAGACCTGGCCAGAGCTCTGCAGCTTTCAGACACTTCAAACCCAGCAATATCAGGAGGGCTTTGGCCTTGCCCAAAATACTTTCAGCTTCAGCAGAGTGGAGGGAATAAAAGCTCAGCAACAGTGAAGTCCATTGGAAAGGTTTCCTTGTGTGTGCAGTAAGATAATATATGGTAATGAGGACAGCAGTGAGTTGCTGTAAGTTACAAGAACTTATCAGTGCTCTCTGCTGTCGCGGCACATTCCGGGGATTCGCTCTCGCCAAAGCAGCATGAATAGATTTATTTTGTATTGTTAGACTGTCAAGCCACTGCAGAGCAACAGCTTCCAAATGATAACTTCTCCAGCTTGCACAAGTTGTGAATTACATGCTTTTAGTCCCTGGCAAACAAACAGGGGGGAAGTTAACAGCTGCTCTGCAGAAACCCTCCTCCTGCTCCCTCTCCCTTCTCAGCAGCTCAGCGCTAGCTCCCTCCTACCCAAACCTGATGGGGCTGTTGTAAGAATGATATTGATTTATTTCTAGCAGCAGAGGAGCAACCAAGCATCTAATAAAGGAGAAATGAACCCTAACAAGAGGTGGGACTGCTGTCTCCTGCTGCCCAGGCTGGGCAAGGTTGGGTCAGTCTGGGAAAAGTTGGGTGTAAGTAAAGGCAAGGGGATGGGTTGTGGGACATCTGTTGGGTCAGTGTCTCTTTTCAGGGCCTGTTGCTGTCCTCAGCAAGGAGGATTTGAGTTTATAGGTGTTGGGAGATGACTTCAGGGTGAAAACTATCTGTCAGAGCCAGGCCATGTGGATCTGGAGGATGTGGGTGGTGTGTGGTGTCATTGTCCACACCTGTAGGTGACACCGAGAAATTGTACCCATCAAAGGGGTGTCCTGCAGCAGTGCAGCCTTTGCACAAGCTATGTGGGCATGGAGCTCCTCTTGGATGTGGAATAAAAGGGAAGGACTAAGAATTGGAGCCATGGAGATGAAACATGTAAGGAGAGTGGGAGGAGAGCCCAGACTTTTGTATAATTGTTCTCAAGCTTTTATTTAATCCTGAAAAAGTAAAAATAATGGCTGGTCCTCAGTGTTCATGTTCACAATTGAATTGGCTTTTTTTTTTTTCTTTTCTTTCCTTCATCTTTTCTGAGACATTTATTTCTTCTTTTTGGTGGGTGTTGCAGATGTGGCTCTGATCCATGTGTTTTTGTCTGGAGTAGAACTTCACAGAGCCTGGTCCTGCAGTGTGCAGCCTGCCTTGTAGGATGGAGGGGTGGGCACCAGCTTGGGAAAACACTGCCTCATCTTGTAGCCTTCAAGATTGAAAGGTTTTTTTGGTTTGTTGTTGGGGGGGGGTGTGTGTATTTGGGTTTTTTTGTTTGTTCGATTATTTTTTTTCTTATTCTAGTAGAGTTTGAGACTGTATCAAGAACCTTCTTCGAAAAGGAAAAAAACCACAACAACAAACACACCAGGATTTACAGCAGTCTTTGCAGAGTGGCAAAAGGAATAGAAGGTTGTTTAAATGGATTATTTGCTGACCTTGACAGTTTACACATCACGTTATTTAAACATCTGGGTTTGCAGGGCCGCGGTCCCCATTATTTTTTTATTTAATAAGCTGCCAGCTTACAAATTGCAAAACTTTTGCCGTTCCTCTTATCTTCTCCGGAACCACTGAGATGGCAAAATATATTCTCTGTCTCAACAGTTCGGTCTCTATTTGCATGAGGAAATTGGAAAGCAAGTTGTTTTTCTTCGTTTGCATGACAATACCCGGAGCTCAGGACAATTCCACCGTTTAATTTGTGACAGTTTCCCGTGCCAGAAGAATGGGCCAGCAGCTTGGCTCAGTTTTGTTGCTGGTGTCGCCGGCGTTGTAATTAAAATTGATTTAGAGGGAAAGGCAAAGAAATCTAAAGTACCTGTTTATTCAGCACCTTGTCGACCCACTGAGCACAACTGTTGGGGTCATCGAGTTCAGATCTCCTACCGGAGATGCTGGGGGAATTTTGCTGAATTAAGTTTTCAGGGCTGTGCTTATAATTAGTCAAATACTTCCACGGGGATGGTGGAGGAAAAATTCGGACCCAAAATGGGAGCAGGCAACAGCAGGAGCTTCACCTCCACTGGTAGAACCAGGAGTCTCCTGGGACATCCTCACCGGGATGGACATGTGGAATTTAGAGCATCACAGTGACATGCCAGGAGTTACTTAATCCTTGATTTGTTGCATTAATAATTAATAATTAAGCTTGGGACAGTTAATAAGACCTTGGTGGGCCTGGGGAATCCCTCAAGTGCAGGAAAGCTCTGCTGTCAGGCATCCCCTGCAGCCTGTCAGCAGTTTGTGTCATGCTGGTAATACTGAAGATGGTTTCATGTTTTAGGTGGGGTCTGAATGTAACCAGCTACAAAGCTGATGCTGCCAGGGTTGATTTTTTTTTTCAGTCAATGGAGTGAAACAGGCAACCTCAACGGATGGATGATTTGTCTCAGCTGAAAATAGGCATTTGATGAGACTTGCCTGCTAAAAGTGCTCATCTCTCTCTTTTGACTGTAAAAGAAACCTCAGGTGACTGATACATTCTTCAGTGTCTGTCTGTTGGTATCTTTCCTATTCACTTCAAACAACTTTGAAGCTTTTTGGTGCTTTCTGAGTATTTTAAAGAGGAATTGAATTTCCTGACTTGTACTGTACATCACTAGATTAATCCTCGAGCTGGAAGCAATCTGTTTCAAGTGAGACAGCACGACTGTAATTATGAAGCTGTCGAGAAAACAAAAAGTGTTTTGGACAACTGGTTTGGTCACGAAGGAGTTTTGAAAGGCAGATTTAGGACAGTGCCAAATAGGCTTTGAAAATCTTGCTGTTTACTCTGCAGAATATGCAGGAGCAGAGATTTTGTGGGTAATCCCTCTAACTTCTTCAGCACAAAGAAATACTAACATTAAATAGGGGTCACCCAACTTTGTAAATGAAAAAATAAGGCCAGAAAGATGGAGTAGTTGGAGAAAACTGCATCATGCTTGAATATCCATTTCACTTGCCCTCCACAAGCATGGGCCAAGGTTGGAAAAAGGCTGAAGTTGGTATTTTTATAATATGGGTCACTTAGGAGGAACAAGAATAAGTCTAAGTATGTATCCTTAATGACTGTAGTTACCTTGAGTGTGTTTTTCCTTTGTGTTCAAGTACTGGAGGTGTTGTAGATGACCAGAATAAAGCTCAGAATAAAGCACTCTTTCAGTGCTTCTTCAGGACTGAGGCTCAGAGATGCTGCTGTGAGGCTCATAAAAACCCATTAATAATCCCTGGTAAAAGTTGTCCTGCTAGGAGGGATTTTTCCAACCACCGTGTAGCTAGGATCCAAAGCCACAAGATTCTGTTTTATGTCTCACTCAAAAGCCACCTATAAGGATGGCAGAAGCATCAAGAAGCCATGG
Organism: Florisuga fusca; assembly: GCA_038090715.1. Taxonomy (NCBI): domain Eukaryota; kingdom Metazoa; phylum Chordata; class Aves; order Apodiformes; family Trochilidae; genus Florisuga; species Florisuga fusca. The sequence continues at coordinate 5,166,072 of JAAWXA010000044.1, forward strand.
CCACCTCCACCCAGGAAGGAGCTGGAGCCAGGGGATGCTGCCCAGCAGACCCAGCTCCAAAAAGGGGGGGAAGGCCAGGAAAAAGCCAAAAATTTTTGCATATCTCTATGTAGCAAGCGATGTTTGCCATTTCTGATATTTCAGGAGAGACCTGACTTTATGAAGCATTCATGAGCTTGGCCTCCCGGTATGATTTTTTTTTTTCTTTTCTATTTCCCCTGGTTATTAGGAAATATTCAAATACTGCAAACAAATGTCAGTCTGCAGAATATTCATGAAGTCTCCTGTTCGAGTTGGTCCCCCAAGTCACTGCTGGCTGGAATACATCAAGCTAATGCTGATTGCTTACATTTAGGGCTGAATAAAGATATTCCACCAAATAAGTTGTCCTGGTTTGGGCCAGGATTTTCTGGTTTGTACTTTTCCTTTCAGCTCAGTTTCTTGTAAGTAGCTGCACTTGCTGAAATTAACAGCAAGTTTCTCAGACAGTGTCTGCTCCTGGGACTGATCCCACTGGATGTTTATAGTTACTGCTAGAGACTGGTGTGCAGAGCCAAGGACACTGCTCAGCTCTGAGGAACATTTTACCCTGCAGAAGGAGTAAAGAGGTCCCACCTGAACCCCTCCTCGGGGGAGGCCTGAGACAAGAGAGATGCCAGAACTGACCACACAGAGTGTTCCATCCCATACACCTCATACTCAGGAGAAATTTGAGGGATCACGAGGGTCAAACACCTTCCTGCCCCTTCTTCCTGCCCTTCCTGCCCTTCCTTCACCTGTTCCCTGTTTGCTTCAGCATCCTGGGAGGATTCCATCCCTTCCTCTGCCTGTGGTCCTGATCCGTGCCAGCCTGAATCTGTGTGTTCCTGCCTCCATCTCCCAACTGCTCCTGACCCCAGGAGTCCAGCCTGGACTTTCCCAGGGCTGCCCTGCAGCCTCCGTGGTGACGTGAGAGTTATTGGGGGAAGGGGAGGAGGAACGTGGGATCAATCTTTCGTGTATATTTGTATATATTTAGTAATTTTTCCTATTTATCATTACTGTTTCATTAAAGTTGTGTAGTTTAGTTTCCAACCTGTAAGTCTCTCTCCCTTATTCTCTCTCCTTTCCTTATCAGGGAGGAGAGGGGGATTAATAGAAAAATCTGTTATTGGGTTTAATTGCCAGGCCAGTGTCAAACCCTGACATAAGTGCAGACCTGCAGAGTCTGACGTTGAGACTCTGGGAATTTGGAAAGTTTCAGACAAGTCCCAGTGCCTGAGAGCTACTGATGGATGATGTTTTTCTATGTGTGCTGCTTGACCACCTCTTGGTACCAAGGGTGAAATTTAGCTCCTCCGACTCTTGGCCATCTTCAGTGCCTGTGAAAACATTTTCTCTTCTCTAGTCAAGAACAGAAAAGCAATTGCCTCCTGAAACCTGACAAACCGGCAACGTTTTGTAACATTTCAAAATTTGAAAAATCAATCCAAGCAACAAAGTAAAAAAAAAAAAAAACACACAAAACAAATGACCCCCAAACAAACCGCTTCATCTTGGTTACATTCTTTCCTTTCAGCAGATGAAAACTTTTTGAAGCATTGTCAAACACCATTGAAAAACAAAAACCAAAAAACCAACGAAACAAAAACCCCACAAAAATCCCAGCAAACAAATAAACCGTTTAACTTGGGTGCATTGTTTCATTTCCACAGAAGCAAACCCCGCCTGAATGATTCTTTCTTGCTTTTGAAACAATATTTCATTTCACAAATGAGACAATTGCCAGAAGAGGCTGTGCTACTGCTTTGGAAAATTTTGTAAATGCTTTCTGCTTTGGTCGAGGTGGAAACAGTTTTACAAGTAAAATCAGGGCTTCAGACAAAATAATTGTGGGGAATGGTTTGTGAGGTTTTCCCAGATTTGACTTCCTGCTTCTGAATTTGAATAATATCCAGAGAGGAACAAGGTGGTCCCAGGGGAGCAGGATGAGGAAGAGGAGTGGTTAGGTCTGGGTAATAAACCCCAGTAGACTGAAGGTGAAGCTTCCAAACAAATTCACCTGGAAAATCAGCAATACCTTCAGCAGGGAAGCTCATTAGCACTTGGCACAGTGTGCCAGGGGTCATGGTGGATTCTGTGTTGTTGGCAAAGTTTCAGGAGGAACCAGATGTTGTGTTAACATCCCAGTATTGTGTTCCAGCTGATCCCAGTGCTCCATCAGACCCTGGATCCCATCTCAGGTAGCTTGTGGATGATGCTGCAACACATGTTTAGAATGAGAGAGCTTTGCAATGCCTTTCTGCAACAGCTCGGTGCTTTTTAGTAACATCTTTAGCTTACAAGCCACAGGGAGAAATAATTACATGTAATGGAAGTGGTGGACTCCCAGTGAAGATGTTCAGTGCCTGTACACAGTGGGCTCCTAATGAACTTGAAATGTCAAGCCAAAATGATAGATGAGAAGGATTAGAGTCTCTGAGGTGTGTTGTGTGATTACCCTGCCTTTCGGGGAGGTTGTCTGGAGATAACTGTGCTACAGCCAGAGGCAGGAATTGGATGGGAAAGACCAATGAGTTGGTGGAACAGAAGGGAATCCCCCACAGTTGCTGAGGTGATAATTAAAGGGTTTAATCTAGGTTTGTTAACTAAGCATCCCAAAGAGGCCCCGGGAGTGGCAGGGAGGGGAAGATGCCTTCGTTTGGTCACCACAGCCCCTGAGTATAAGGAGCACAAGGTCCTGGGGCTGGTGAGACCTTTGGGTGGTGGGGAGCCAGGACAGGTCTCCCTTGTCATACAATCCACCTCCCCTTGTTATTGCCTGACTGGACTTTCCTTCCTGATGCTGAACTGCTTCACATAACCATCAGCTTCTCTTGGTGTGAGCTGCTTTGTGTGCTGCTCTCCTTCAGCCAACACATCTACTCGGAAGAAAATGCAGGAGGCCTTAAACCTCGCTTCTAATTTTTTTTTACTCTCTGTTTAAATTGCTGCATAAGGGTATTTGAAGAAGTCATTACCCCCTGTGGATATTATCACTTAATCTTTTTTTTTTTTTCGTCTCTTAATAAAAGCCAGGCATGAAAGCCACTTGCTGAAAACAGCCACATCCCGTGCTGTTGCTGTCTCACAACAGTATTTTTAAGATCATAGCTCCTAACCACAAGGAGAGGTCTCTGTGGAGGGAGTGAGAAGTAACTTTCTGTTTATAGCCATTTACCTTTGGCTGTAATGTATTTAAGAAAGAAAATTGCCACTTACACTTGCAAAGCAAATTGGCTTGAGCTCAGTAATAGCTTTCTGGCGTCTGTCTAGGAAAGGTCATCCTGGAGACTTCTGCACTCTGCAGAACGTAGTTTTGATGGCCAGGAAGGAAATTGTGTGGCCTCAAGCTGTAATTTCTTCCATATATAAAGATCTCAGCACCACCATGCTCAGGCTTGCTGGGTTTCTCCATCACTGTTGCATCCTGGCTGGGATGCGGATTTGTCCTCAGTGTCTCCTTATCAGAGCAGGAACCCCCCCGTGTGAAACCCCCCAAGTTGTGTCAGGCAGGGACCCCGAGACCTGCGTTTTCCCCCTCTCTCCATCATCTCCCACTTTGCAGATGCCTCAGTCCTGCTGCAAAAAAAAAAAAAAAAAAGGGGGCCCGTGTTCCATTTTAAAGGTATTAGCCATCGCCTTGGCAACAAATATAGATGTTGTGTTTGCAGTTACACCGTTTCACAGGTCCCTGAGGAGTCTTTACCCTTGAGTGCATTTAGTTGATAGCGAAACCAAAGCGAAGGTAAAACAAGCAGGTTGGAAAAGAGGCAGTGGCCTTTTTTTTTTTTTTTTTTTTTCTTTTTCCTCCTCCAGTCGGGCTCCAGAAGTGCAAATTGCCAGGTCGGGTAATGTAGCTGACTGTCATCCTGTGTGTAAATCTCACCCACTTATCTGTCCTTGCAACTGTAAAGCAAGCAGTGTTACCAGCTAGCAAAAGCCACTGTGGTGGCAAAGCTAGCAAAGCAATTATCTTAATAACTTAATCAAATAGCAGCAACTCTAATAATCCAACTATGCATGTGTTTGTAAGTATTCTCACCTTTATCAAAGCATCAATTTTGAGGAGCAGCAGGAGACAGGTTTTGTTTGCAACACAGGAAGCAAAACTCTCTCTTAATTGCTGTTTGGATTGTGGGCATCTGGCCTCCAAATGCTCCAGAAACCACTGCTGGCTACTGGGATGTCCAACACCTTGAGAAAGAGGCTAAAGCATCCCTGAGAGCCTGAAGGAAGGCACAAGGGGCTCAAAACCACTCTGGCAGGTATGATCTCGAGAACGGGGACCAAATCACGATGGCAGTGGCAAGGGCTCAGGTTTAACAGGAGTGTGTGTGTGTTCCTGTGGTAACTGGGCAGGAGAAAGTGGCTTCCAGTGGTCCAGTGGCACATCAGCTCTGCCCTGGGAGGGAGCAGTCTGCTCAAGTTTTTCCTTTGTCTTAATGCTGCTTCACATCTCACCAGTCCCTTGCCGAGTTTTCCTCTTGTCCTGCACCATCTACTTAAACCTGCTGAAGCAAAAATTAACATTACTTTTAGTTCCTGAAGCTCATTTGCAGGGATGCCCTGATTTCACCTGCCCAAACAACAGCCAAAGTGCATTTCCCAGAGCCTGCACCCCCAAACCACGGGATGGCACCTTCTTTTAGATGTTTTCTTCTATCGACCTCTCATTACCAGCACAATAAAAAGCTCCCTCTGGTCCTTTGGAGCCTGTTGGACCATTAAGCTTGAGCATGATCGTGCCTGCTCAGCCAAAGGCTGGAAAGGTGAGTTTCAGGGATGGTCCCTGCGAAGCACCGAGGGAATGTCATCAGCCAGAGGAAGGAGTGTAACACCAAAGGTTCACTCCTAAAAGGATGCCTGGAACTTGTTATAGTGGAAGTAAACCTTGAAGGTCAAAGTGGCACGGAGTGATGCTTTCAGGTATAAGAAAGAGAAGAAGAAATAAAGTGGACTGGAATTGTCTTCTGTCTGTTTTGAGATTCTGAGCACGGCAGGCTCAGAGGGCAAACTCCTCATAGGAGATCCATTTCTGATACTCCACTGCAGCCAAATCTCAATCAAGATGATGTTTGTTCCCCCTGGCATCTTCTCTGTATTATATTTTTCAAACAAACAAAATGTTCCCATTTATTCCAGTTACATTTTCCTTATCTCTGCCTTGTAGTCTGTGCTGTCTTTTGTTGGAAGGAGAGGGACACTGGAATAAGAAACCTGTGCTGAAGTGGCAGAGCTGGGGTGTATTTTATTTTCTTTAGCTGCAGAATGTGTGGGGTCACTGTCCATCACCCAGCCTCTTTTTCTCTCTTGATTTTTTGCTGTTGTGGGGGTTTTTTGTCTTATTTCTTTTTCTTAATAGTGAGTCTCATCAGCCCTTGTCAGTTTGGGTTGAGATTCACAGGGAAATTCAAAAGTACTTACAAGACACTGATTGATGGACCAACAAGGCTGTCAAAACAGCTTAAGAAAATTAGGCTAAAACTAAAGATAATAATTAGTGAAACTGATAAGAAGAAAAGAGGCTGGAAGGCTTTTGGCTGCTAGACCTCGTGGGGATCGTGAAGCCAATAGAGCACCTGGAGACAAGACTTAGAAAACACACTGAGAGCTTTCCTGATGAAAATTCCAAGACAAAGTTTGACATTGTTTTCACCATATGCCAAGTACTTTTTTTTTTCTTTTCTTTTTTTTGGGGGAGTGTGTGTGTGTAAGACAGAATATTCCCTTAGAAAACTCTTTGATTGATGTACCTTGAGAAGTGTCATTCAAACATATCATCCCTGCATTTTGCTGTGTAAATGCACTGCTGGCATCTCTTCCCTCAGTGCTGTCAGCAGGCTAACACCCAGGCCAAGGGAGCCCCAAATCACACAGGGATTTGCCAAGTGACATGTGAGACTGACAGCTACGTTCCTGGGGATGGTTAAAAGGAAAGTGGGGTTTATGTCAGATTTTTTCTTCCCCACCAATTGATTAGATTGATGGAGGAATATAAGATAGCCAAAGGCAATGCAGGTCATTACATCCCCTGATGATGGGGTGGGTTGCAAAGAGCTGGCAGCCTGCAGTGGGTCTGAGCAAAGCCTCTGCCAGGAAATTACTTTCTTGAACAGCTGAGAACCTCCTGCTACCTGTGGATGGAGGACAAAAGGCTCCACCTGCCCCATAGATCTTTAAAGTTAAAAGAAACCTTACAGTGCCTGGCCCAAGGGGTGTGGAGGATTGGTGTAAGCAAAGACAGAGGTGAACTGGCAGAGCTAAGATATCTGCACCGAGGAGTAAGGATGGAGTAGCTGGGGATTGCAGAGGAATATACCAAAACCAGAAGAGCCCAAGTTTGGGCTTGGGTGCACAGGCAGGGGCTGCACATTTTGGCATTTTTTTTCCCCTGCAGCCCTGATCCTTTTTTAGTTTTGTTGTGTTTTTTTTCTGTGATGCAAATACCAAATTCCTGGCAAAGTTCTGGGGGAGGAGCCCCTCCTGCCCTCCACTGCTGCTCAGCTCTGGCTGGTGGTGGGCACCTGGCAGTAGGTAATGTGCATGATGTGGTGCCTTTACACTTGCCACCCCTGTTTATAAATAAAACCCTGTTTATAAATAAAACCCTGTTTATAAATATGTATCTGCATGCAGAGGAATTGTCTCTAACTGGTCAAAACATAATTATTTCATTTTCCTCCCCATTCAAGACTGTTGTTGTTTAGGAATAAATTGCTGCTGCTGCTGCTGATTTCCAAGGGCATGAAACAGGCTCAGTGAAGTGATTTTGAATTTCCACTACAATTACTTTTCTCTTCAACCATATGATTCCCTTTTTCTCGCATGCAGCAGCCAGGTCCCAATTTTGTTTTGCTCGCTGCTGCCCTGGGAGGTTTGCCTCCCCTTTCCGTGCATTGAGCCCTGGGGCTGAGCATGCAGAAACAACCCTGAAGTGCTAAACTGCACTTTATTAAAGGAAACTGGCAGGGAAGGTACGTCCCAGAGTCCCACTGCACTGGCACTGAGGGATGCTGATGCTTCAGTGGTGAAGTCAAGAGTTGAGACTTTGAATCTGTGTATACTTGGGTTGTTTATACCAACTAACTACTGGGTAAATTCCATTTTTTTGGTACCTCAGTTTGTTTGCCACTGCATAAGCTCTTCTGGCTACAGTCTGAGCTCCTCAACAAGCCCAGATGCTTCTCTCAGTGATCCAAGGAGGGTTTTTATGTTCAGGCAGATGCTGAGACTTTGTGTGTCACTCTTACAGCTCTAGGTGGCCCAAGGGGCAACCTGCTTATTAGAAAGGGGCAGTAGACTTGGGAGAAGTTAATTTTCTGCTGTCTTTTGTGGTCCTCTCTGGCTCATTCAGCTTTGTCATTTCTCCAGGGTTTCATCTGTAAATGGGCTCAAAATCCCACGTTTGGGTTGGGGCTGCTCTCATGCTACGGATATTACTCAGGGTGAAGGGGAAAGTTAAGTGAACAAAGGAATAATTTGGAGGATTTTGGCTTTCTCTGCTGTTTCTTGTCTTAGTTTGGTGTTGCAGAAGCATAAAAGCCTGATCTTTAGGCTGCATGTGTCCCTTTGCATCATTTACCTCCCCTTAAGTCTTTCCTTCTCCTTTACCAATGCCTACCAGAGCTCTGTAGACCAAAGCCACCCTGCTGACCCTTCCAGGATACTGGGTTTTTGGGATAATGTTGGTAATTCAAGGCTGTTTTCCCCATCTTGCATTGCTTTATGAAATGTAAGTGCTGGGGAATCCAAAGTTATTAAAAAAAATCTGAGCTCTGGTAACACGATGTTAATACAAAAGCACATCAGCTATGCTGAGTTCTAAATAGTGTAATAAATGTGAACACCTTGGGTAATGTGATTTATTATTGGCAGCATGAATAGGAAAATAATAAAACAATATAATGATTCCGCAAGAAAAATGAGGGGTTTTTTTTATTATTATTCATACCTGGAAGCTTGTTTACAAGGCAGGAATGAGGTCAGACTCTTAAACAGAGCCACTGATGCCAGACCCTTGACTCTGTGTGTATGAGGAGACGTCATTCCCTCTTCCCCAGGCTCATTTGTGGGGGAAATCAGTTTCCCCAGTTTCATTATTACTGATCTACCTCCCCACTCAGAAGTGGCACAGCATGTTGGAGTGCCAAATGGATAATTGGAGCTGCACAGCTGGAGAGGCAACTTGGTTTTTCCACACCTGGCAAAGGGAGTGAGAGTGTTTGGAAGTGGGATTTGTTGGGTTAGCTCCATAGGGTAGAAACTCAGACTAAGAGCTGGGGTTGGAAACCAGGAGTATCCAAAATGCTGGAGTGATTTTGCCGAGAGGGAAACTAAGGCACAAAAAAATTGATGCAGTTGGTCGGGGATAGGGCTGGCAGCAGGACCTTGGGCTCCATCCCGGGATGGTCCACCAGGATCCCAGCCTGGCATGGGTGCTTGGAGCCCAGTGCTGTGGACACTGGCACCTCTGACACCCCCTTTCTATTTTCTGTTCCACTTCTTGCCTGCTAAGGCAATATTTACCCCAGACAGGGCCAAGCAACACTGATTTTCCTTTTCACTTTGCATCAGCCCAGCTGCTCTCCAGACCAATTGGATTTTCCATTCCTGTGGCAGGTTACAACCCTTTGGTAACTTTTCCTGTAATTTTCACATTTGCTTTTTAATATGTCTCAGGAGACTGAAAGCTTTGGGATAAGAGGTGGTAAGCTTTTGCTCAGCATGGTACAGAGGAACTGTCTGAATTTGAATGAGTGAGGAGGGTTGAGAGATGCCAGGGCTGAGAGATGCACCTGCTCTGGGGCTGGAGAGCTGAAGGGAGGTGATGGAGATGAGCTCAGGGTGGTGAGAAAGCATTTCTGAAGGCTCAGCCATGCTAAATCTCTGCACCTTGACAAGGACAGCTTCTGCTGCCATCAACTGCTCCCCCTGTTTTTCAGGGAAGTAATTCTTTTAGCTGCTTCCTAGACAGATAGATTTTTATGTAGAGATTTTTAAAAAATTAGATACAAAATAAATATCTAGATCTCTTGTCAGCTGGTATTACAAAGAGCATAAAGCACATCTCTGGCTCCTGCGTGTTCAGGCAGCAGCTATGAGAACAGAACTCAGCCAACCTCCACCATTTGCTCTCCCTTGCAGTTTGAATGGCTGTGGGATCTGCTTGTGTCTGGGGCATTGCAGGTAATTTCTGGACCTTATTTTTCTCCATTTAAAAAAAAAAAAAAAAAAAAAAAAAACCTGCATCCCCCTGGAAAAGAGGGGCTTGTGGAACCCCTTTTAAACAGCAACTTAGATAATGCCAATGATCTTACTTAAATGTCATTAAATGCTGCTGCTCCTCAGCTAAACCCACCTCCTATGGCATTTCAGAGGGAGGGGACAGGGAGCAGCATTTCACTGGGCTGCAGAGACCAAGCCACTGTCTGTCTGCAGGAGATCTCTGCTGTGGCACTCAGATATTACATTTAGATGTAGTTGATGTAGTTGCTTTCATTACCTCCCTACTTTATAGCACTCATTAGTCTTTTTTTCCCCTGGCAGAAAAGTCTCAAATGTGCTGAGGAATATTCAGGCCTCTTTTGGCAAGCATCAGAGATAAGTGGATAATAAAACACACCTTGAAAATATCCTCCATCCTATTATTAGCTTCTTTCTTATTATACTTGCAAGGAAAAAAAAAAGAAGCAGTATGCTGCTCTAGATTGTCTGTCCATCGTGTCCAGACACATGCACAGAAAGTCTTCAGTAACATTCTCCCTCTTGGCTGTTGATTAGCTCCATGAATCAGTTGTTCATAGTCTCAGCTCCTCATTTCCAGGAGCCTGTGCCCTTTAAACTCCCCTCCCTCCCTCCAGCCTCTTTTTATGCTCTCAGAAAACTTTGAAACCACCCAAACCACTGCTTCAGCAGGAATGAGAGGAGACAGATCTGCAGTGATACCTGCTCTCCTTTTAGAGAGAACAAAAGCTCCCTGGAATAGCAGCTGTTATTTACTCATCTCACAGCAGCAGATTTGACCTAATTTTGCTCTCCCCAACACCTGGTTGCAGCATCGCTGGAGGATCCGACTGCATCAGCTTTGCTGGGGTCTCCTCCAGCTCAGCACCCAAGTCACTCACTCACTCCCTTTTCCATCAGCTTTTTCTTTAGCCTGGGAAGCTGCCCGACTCTTCGGCTCTGCCCGAATAAATCCAGCAGCAGATTTGTTACAGCTTTCCATTTCAAACAGCCCCCAGCCCTCCTCTGCAGGCCGGGAGGTGGGAGACGCCCTGATGAGAAATGTGAGGTCCTGAAATTCATTTTTCAAAGATGGCAAAGCAAAGCTGGTGATTTATCTGCTGTCACTTGGGTCCCAGCAAACCTTCTCCAGCAGGTGAGTGATGCTGGGAGGGCAGCTCAGCAAAGGCAAAATGCAGCCAAGCCCCATCAGGCTTCCTCACCTAGAGCTGACTTCTGCTGGGAGCCTTCAAGTTAACGAACAGCACTGATTTGAATAAAATCTATCAAACTTCTCTCCCACCCAGTCTGTTATCCACATTTCCCACCTTCTTGCCTCCTGCCCTCTCTGGAGTTTCCATGCTGGTGACTCCCTCCATCATCTCAGATTTATTGCCTTGAGAGTGGGAGCATCATCCCCAGGACTCAGCAGCTCTGACCTGGCTTTAGGGAGACCACTGGGAAAGACCAGCCACCTGGAACAGCATTACAATTTGGGGAGGTGTTGGGTCCTGTTGGACTCCCTTGAGATGCTCATCCTGACACCTGTAGTGCTCATCCATCCTTAATCTTCTCCAGGGCTGGCTGGCCACAGATGTTTCTGGAAGATGTTTCAACTATTTTGAGCTGTGTGCCATGGAAGCCACCACTCCCTTCTGTTTGGGAACCTTGTGATGATCCAGCCAGGCAACAACTGCTCCTCTCCTTTGTGTGGGTCAGTGAGGAGCCCTACCTGCCCTCAAACCAACCATGATGGGGGATCAGCTTGGGAAAGCAGCACAACCAGATTGAGATCCACATCTCTGCAGGGCAGAGGCACTTCCCTCTCAAACCAGAGGCTTTGTGGGGTGTTACCCAGACCCAAGCATCACATCACTTGTGAGGCTTAAAAATGAGGTTTGCAGGAAGAAAGAAGGCAGCAGGAGCAAAACATCATCTTCTCAGGATGCACAGGTAGCTGGGAGAGGGACTAAAAGGCTCGTGGTGTGGAGCAGCCCAGGAGCTTCTTGGAGCCTTAATGCTGCTTTCATCTCGTGACATCTGCAGAGGTTGTGCTCCTGGCATGCAGAGCAGAGGGTATCCCCTCCTGTCCCCACAGGCTCTCCAGCAGCACTAAAGCTTTTTGCAAGCCAGCCTTGGGCATGGCAAGGGAGGAGAGCAGGAGCTTGGTGGAGGTTAACACCTTCAGTGCTAACCCAGGCTCCCAGTCCCGCAGTGGCCAGCCCAAGGCAGGGGTTTAAGGTGTGACTATGCTCTTGCCTGGTTACATCGTGGAATTACAAAGAGATACAGGGTGTTTGGAGGTCATGGCCCACATATTGGACTTTAATGTTATTAAAGATCTTTTTCAGTTGGGCACCTGTGCTGGAATTAAGGTCTGGCACACAGTGCCTGAGTGCTGGAAGTTGTTGTCTCCTGTTGGTTTCATTTTCTTGGAGCAGTGCAGACAGGCCAGCTGAGTACCCAGCAGGAAAATAAATTCACATGCAAATAAAACTATGGGGTCTCTTCTCCCACACCAACCCTTTTTTCTAATAAGGATGGAAAGAAACTGTGTCACCTCCTGTGTCACTCTTCATGTAGAGAGATCACTCCTCAGGAGCTGCAGTCCTTGCTGGGTCAGCCCTGGTCAACAGCTTGGCTGGGAAATCAATCAGAAAACTTCAGGTGCTGTCAAAGAGGGCTGGTGATTCTCTGTCCCTGTTGTATCTACCAGATAATGGGATTTTTTATACCTATTTGGATGGGGTTTTTTTCCAACCAAAATGGCAAAAGTAATCTTGTGTATGGCTCGAAGGAACCTCTGCCAGATGATTGAAGGTGATGGCCAAGGGCTCTGGTTAAGTTTTAGATTACTTTAACCACCTCACTTTTCCTTAAATCCTTTTTCTTTTTTCCAGTTTCAGATGTCTGAGTTGTTCTTGACCTCCTGCCTTGAATTCTCTAGCTTTGCTGCTGCTCCTTGTTAAAAAGCTGCTATGCCCTACACCAGAACTAGTGCAGTTCAGGACTAGGTAAATGAATCCTGTAGACAGTCAATTATTAGCACTTTGGGACCCTTCTGAGTGTAAAGAAGTTATATAAATGCAAGCAGTTATCTTGTCGTTTAGATAGTGAGATGAATAGGCTCTTTTGGAGTACCCAATAGTTATTACTACAGAAAACCTTCCACCTGATGTTTGGTTTAATTATTGAAAAGATTTCGGAAGCAAGTTCCTGCAGACCTCCTTTTTTCCCTCCTCAACAGCAGCACAACCTTGGAACTAGGTTGTCTTTACAGCTAAACACCAGAAATCTCCCTCTGCTGTATGGTTACAGCTGCTGAGAGGGGGACCAGGTGGGACCCAGGGGAGGAGCAGCCACACGTACCTTCTATTTGCCCAGATTGAATGAAAATGTTACTTGGGAGAGCTGCTTCTCTTCACCCTCTCCATTTCTTGTTACTTGGGGTGCAAAGCCTGCACTGCAGTTTGGGTTTCCAAAGCCAGCTTTGGGTCTTTATTACCTCAATCAGTCAAACACCTTGAACAACCCTATCATTTCTCATCCCCTTTAACATAATTAAGTGTGCAAGGTGCTTGCTAATTTATTAACGCTCAGGTGGCTTTTATTAATCTTCCTAATGTGCCAGCGATAGGGCTAGGACTCAGGGAGAGGGGATTGGCCTGAGATAAAAGAAAGGCAATATTTTACTCTGAAAAGAAACACAAACCACTGTGAGACTCATGATAAATCATGGGCTCGACATCACCGCGGCTGCGATTGAAATTAATGGGAGCTGCGAGGCCCAATTCCCCATCCCCTCCTGCAAACCTCAACTGGAGCTTGTGATCCCAGCCACATCAGGTCCCTGCACTTGTTCTTCATGGAAAAAGTGCCCTCCAGCAGGCTGTAAACTTGACGATGTGGTGGAACAAACCAGAGCTAAACCCGGAGCTTTTTGTCATCCCCAAGCACAGCTGCTCCTGGGGCTCGGCAGGGACCTTGGGCTGCAGGGGGAAGGAGAAGCAGAGAGGCCTTGGGTTGCTTCCAAAACATCCAGAGCGAGGCAATAACCTTGGAGTTGCTCTCCTGGCTCCAATGAGCCAAATGTTGGAGGCACTGGGTTGGGGCTCAGCAGAGGCAAAGCTCCTCCAGCATCACAGTCTGCTCACTGGGGCACTGGAGGCAGGAGAGGTCCCTAATGAAGTTTTATTTCATCCAGCTCTGCTGGTTGCTTATGAGAAAACACAGTGTACATCTAGTTGGAAGAGGTTTTCTTCTTCTTCTTCCTCTTTTCCTTTTTTTTTTTTTTTTCCTCCTTTCAGGAAAGTTACTTCCTTGCAGGTAACAAATTGATGGCAGGAGGCAAATCACCAGATCCTGCCATGCCTGTGGCTGTGGTAAAAAAAATTTAAGATGTCAAGTTGCATGAAACTGCCTGTAATGAAACATCCTCACTGGGACCTGCAAAAAAGCTTTTTTTCTTTTTTCTCCATTTCTATTTTTCATTATCCCTCAGCATCGTTGGGGTTTTTATGACCTCTCTGACAGCACCTTTCAGAACATAACTTCTCTTTACACTTCTGAAAACTGGAAGGTGGCATCAGGGCTCCTACCCAAAAAGGCACCAGCCTGGAGATGTGTGGAGCAACATCTTATTTATTTTCCCATGGGCTTTGGAAACCAGGTGGTACCACCAGACAAGGACAAGATTTTTTTCCCACCATAATAATAGTTGAGCTCATAGCAGATTTTGTTCTTTTTTTTCCCCCCCTTCTCTCCCACCACAAATAAGTTGTGTTGTTTTAGCATGAGCTTTTCAACAGATCTGTCTGGTTTTTATCAACCATTTGAGCATATCAAAGAAAGAACAGATTGCTGATTTTGGCCAAAATTTGATGGCTTGTATTTAAACCACTCCTTGCTCTTGAGATCCACCAACTTGCAGTAAAATCCTCACATGAAAAATAAATCTGTGGATGTAGAGAAACCCTCAGCACCTCCACTGCTTTTTGCTGAGCTTTCTCATGGAAGCAAATTTCCCAGCTAGCTGTAAACGTTCATTCCTGCTCCCTGTTCATGAATTATCCAGTGCTATTTCAGTGCCTTGTGGCAGAGCTCTGTCATGGCACTGGCATGAAACACTCCAGAACTGTAATTAGTAGCTCAAAACCTGCAAAAAGAGCTTAAATTTAGAGCTGAAAACTCTCATCTCCTCCTCAGATGCTCTGCCTGGAACATGAACTTCCCTTCCTGTTCTGTGGCCTGGGCCCTGAAGCTTCCTGGGCAGGATACAGATAAATATTTGTACCAATTCACAGCCAGAAAATAGCAAAGATTCCTGCTCAGATTGAAGGAATACGAAGAGATGGTGAGAGAAGCAAGGCAGAGAAGATGATTGAAGTGCTTCCAGAGTGTAAGTTGAGGAGGATGAGGGATTACTGTGCAGCTTTTTGCCTTGGTTATTTATAAATGAATATATTATAATTATATTATAAAATTATTATATTATAAAATATATATAAATATAATTTGTAAAAATATTATAAATATATATATTATAAATGAACTGCTTTTCCTAAAAGTAGGGAAAATTCACTGGTTTTCCTAAAAACAGGGAAGAGAACACACTTGTCAGCCACAGCTCTGTTTACTCAGAGACATAGCATAACTCCTGCTGCAGGATGCTTGTGAAACTTCTTATCCTCTGCCTCCCACCCTGGCACTGTCCTCTCCTTCCTTCTCACTGAGGGTTTTCCTGCCTCTATTTTAACTTCTGGCTCTTGGCATCCCCCCCTCCATGGGGTCTCAGCTCCTTCTGGCTCCATCTTTTGTGTCGTGGTGACTTGGCTGATAGCAGCAAGGAGATAGAAATTGGGGGGTTTGTTTGGTGGTTTTTTTTTTCTTTTTTTTTTTTTTTCTTTTTTTTGGGGGGGAGGGCAGTGGTATCTGGAGAGCAGAGACCCAGAAGGAAATTGAAAATAAACCCCAGCTCTGGGAAACACACCTGGTTTGCTGCCCCCTCCTCACCAGTCCCATCCCCTTTATCACAAAATTGCACCAAAAACATCCGGGTGGGAAAATATCCTTTCAGCAGGCAGCTGGGAAAAGCAGCTATAATTAAAAGCAATGAAGCTTTGGGTTTCTAGCATTTGTTTTTATTCCCCATCAGGCTGCTGCAGACCAGGCCAATTAATCTGTTACAGGTGGGTGTTAGTTTTAATGTTGTGTTGCCAGTCAACTGGGCTGCTCCCCTTCTTTTTGTGCCATCTGACTTGGGCCTCCTGCCCTTTTGCCATCATTAGTGTGAGACAGTGGAGAAAATTACAGTGTAACCCACTTGAGGCAGCTGGATGGAATGGCTTAATGTTCTTTTTTTAAAAAAACAGACAAACAAAAAGAAATAAATAACAGTGACCTGGCAATCATTGTAGCATTGTTTATTCCAGTGCTAAACACAGAAGCCACAGACCTGTTAAACTACACGAGCATGGAACCATATTATAAAGAATATTAAAACCAGCTTGCCTTTGAAACAGGAATTTGTTGGTTTGTTTTTTTTAAAGGTGATGCACTTGGGTTTGTTTCTTCTTTTAACTCTCCCCCTCTACAATCTCGTAGGTAGTTTACATGGTTCCCAGGGATGCTTGGCTGGGGGGAGGACATATGCAGACAATTAGCTTGAAAGAACTTCCTCTTGCTGCAGCCTCAGGTTGGAAAACACTCGACTGGATAATATTATTCAGTTTTACAAAGCAATTCATTAATGGGTCATCACAGGGCTGCTGGTGGCCAGGAGAGATGGGCCAAGGCACAGGTGTGTAGGTGGTGGGTTGCCTGTTAGATTTCCTCTGACCATGGGAGATGAATCTTGGAAAAAATCACAGAAAAATAAAGAAGCAGAATTTATTCTGGCTTAAGCACCTTTTTAATGCTTAAATGCATGAATTATCTTCCCGTTCATTGGGGGATTTGAAATATCAGTGAGCATATGCACAGCCCTACCTCGGTTTTATCCTGGGAAAGGGCTGAGGCAGAAAGGCCCTTGCAGGGAGCTGGGAGGGATGGGGGATGGATGCTGTGGAGATCAACTGGAAACAGCCAGGGCTGTGGTGAGGTGGGTGAGCCCTGGTGAACTGGAGCCTGGAGGAGGCACAGCAGGATGCTCAAGGGAGCTCCTGGTACCTCTGGGGAGAGAGGCAGCCACCAGCCAGGCAGATGGAGACAGTCAATATCCATTAACTATCCTGGTCCCAGTGCAAAATAGCAGGATGCCTTAAGATCCCAGGTGATGCTTGCTGGAAGGAGCTCCTCACCTGCACAGAGCAAAGAGAAACCACTTCCAACAAAAGTGTCCAGCAGTGGTCCTTCCAGTGAACTCTGTCATTAAAACCATCATAGCTCCCATCAGCTAGTGCCACCATCTGAATTTGGAGTTAAAAATACAGAGGGGATTATAACAGCCAAAGAGGGTATTGAAAAGTAGGTTTGTTTATTCATTAAAGAACCCATTTCTCCCTGCTTTCACGTCGATTAATAGCTGAGCAGAGACCTTGAAAGGTTAAGCAGTTACATCCCAGTTCATATTTCCTTGCTCTTTGAAAAAAAGAAACCCAAACCAACAAACCAAACCAAATTCATCCAACTCGTGTTTCTTTTCCTGCAGCTAAAGCAGTTTCCTGGCAGAAGTTGTCACCCAGGCTCACAGTTATGTAAATGCAATAGTTATTTCTGACACGGGTAAATAATAGTTCTGTATGCACCCACACTGTTTTCTTACCTTCTCAGCCTAGGTCTCAAGCCATGATTTAGCTGTTTGCAGCTTATTAGCATTTTTGGGACTGTGGCAAGCAATTTGTACAGTGCCTTTCAATCTTATTTTATGCACACGAAAGGGGGAAATAAAAGTGATTAGCACTCTTTGGAAAGCCATGTCTCCAAAATTACTGTTGTGATCAAGGTAAATCAAGCTGTCCTGGTGTCATCTGGAAGCCAATCGTGCCCAGAGCTACTCTACCTTCACAGGAAAATTAAGACCTCCTGTATGTGGTTTTGGGGTTTTGGGTGTGTTTTTTCTGTCCCCCTTCTGCCACGGAAGGATCTTTTTTCCTGCCAGATATGTCCTCCTGAGCCAGGGAAAATAGGATCTGGCCTCTTTCATCAGGAGATCTCAATATCTTAATGCTTATTAAGGGATGAAAGAAGGATTGGGAGGAAAGCATCATGTATCTGCCATGCTCACATTAAATATAATCCTGGGCAGAAAAGCTTTGCTGGGTGACACCCAGCACAGGTGAGGTGCAGGACTGATGATCCGTGAAGCCTGTGCTGTTTCTTTGGTCCCTTTGCCATGCTGCCTTGCTGGAGAATGTCCTTTCATGACAACATTTCCACAGCTGCACATGGGGGTGGTTAAAGTCAGCAGCAAGTTCATCTGCCTGCTCTGAGACCAGGACCTTCACACTTTCACCATCCCCGGGCTAGGTTTGTCTGAGCTGTACTTACCAGTACTTTTTTTCAGGAAGTTTTTAAAAATGTCTTTCCTGACTTTTTCTTGCTCCAATTTAAGCTCATTATTTTTTATCCTACCTGCTGCCGAGGTGGCGAGTGGCTTTCCTCCCTCCTGCCACTGCCTTTTTTTTGTGTGTGTGTGTTTGAAGATTATTCCTGTGGTTCTCCTCTGCAGACAAAGAAGCCCCGGTGTCCTCTCTTAGACCTCCTTGGTGGTGTTTCCTCCTCCTCCGGGCATTGTCCCAGCTGTCACCTGGATGCTCATCCCCGTCTCCTTTCATGTGCGGTGTTGCAAAGCGGGGCTGCAGCTTTATCAGAGCTGAGCAGAGCGCAGGGATGGCTTTGAGTCTCTCACAGCTCCTACTTGACTGTGCACAAAGAAAAAGCAAAATCTTCATGGCAGGGAATGATACAGGTAATCCATTTCCAGCTTGCAGGGGAAAACATCATGTGCACAGGAGATGGTCGTGAGATTACCCAGGGAGAGACCTTGGGGGCACCTCCAGCTCTCTCCTCTCCCAAGCGACAGCATCTCAGGGCTGGATTTGCCTCATTTATCTGTGTTTGGACTCTTCGGTTCCAACTCACAGCACCTGATAGTCCTCTCGAGATGCTCGTCCCCCACCTCACCCTTGTCCCAGCTCAACCACTTTTGCAGTTTCCGGCCACAATTCCTTGATGGGGTGGGATGAGCCCAGGCAGGGAAAGCTCATGAGCCCCGGTGCTTTGCTGCAGTTCAAGGACGGTCTGATGGTAATTAAGTACAAGGACTTGTGCATCCTATAGCTATATGATCATGCTGATATAGGAATATAAAATTGACTGGGACCTCTGGCTTGGGCTCCTCCCTACCTCCTGGAGTCTCCTCTCCAGCTGGAAAACAAGAGTTTGGTGGTGATGCTTCGAGGCGAGAATTCCTCCTGCACCCTGGTCGTCCTGGGAAGTTCAGTTCCCCAATCTTCCGTCTCCCTTCAGAGCAGTCTCTCTTTTTTTGGTGGTGTTTCCAGCCACTTTCCCCTGCCTGGGAGCAGTTTGCTCAGCTGGCAGCAGAGCTGCCTGGTGAACTCTCTCCCCTCCGTGCCTCAGGCACTTGCATGCCCGGCACCGTTTTTGTAATTATCTCCAATCTGACTGCTCATTTCCACCAGAACTTTAAACATTGTTCCTTTTTATGTAGCACGGCTTTTTAATTTCCCTCCCTAACAGAAGCGATTGTTTATGTTGTAAATGCCACATTAGTCCCTGTGAAATGGAGATGGAATTGATTTTCATTTCAGAGATTTCACAGCTCTCCCCAGAACTTTTCTGCTTGATTGCCGGTGCTCAGAGAGTCAGGAACGGTGTGTGCAGTGTGTATGGAAAAACAGGAGAGGCTGAGTGGAGCCGTGGATCCCCTCTCCTCTGCTAGCCCATCATTTGACAGAGACCTGGGAGGGTTTGTTACTTCCAGCATCCTTCACAAGCTGTGGTTCTGGGGGTGTCACTGAGCCCAAGTCCATATGACAGGTTCTGGGCAATGCTCACTCCAGATTGCTGTTTTGCTTGGCTTGTACCAAGATTTTTATCCTGGTTCTCCTGCCTTCTAGGTGGGTATGGCTGAAAGAGGATAATTTGGGGGTTTTTCAGTGGTGGTGTGATGGGCTGCCCAGGGAGGGGGTGGATTCTCCATCCCTGGAGGTTCTTAAGAAGAGACTGAATGTGGCACTGAGTGCCAGGGGCTGGGAACCACGGGGGGACTTGAGGATTATCCTTTCCAACCTGGATAATTCTGGGATTCTCTGAAACTCATGTTTCCTTCTCATCCAGCTCACCTCTGCCTGCAGGATCAGGGAAAGCTTTGAGGAAAAAAGCTGTGATATGGTCTTCTTGCTGTCTCTCCTACAGGTCTATCATACAGATGGGACTATTCATCCCCATCATGTAGCTCATGACACCAAGACTCATGAAGACATCTTGGAGGATCTTTGAGGAGGTGAAAGCCACCATCTAGGGATCAGGAGCACTCCCTGATTTAAAGGGCTGCAAAGACACCTTTCCTGATTGAATATTAGCCAGAGCAGCAGGAGTGGTGTGAGGTTACGGGTGTTTTCTGGGTAGCCTGGTCCCCACAACGCATGGAAGCTCCTCTCATGCTGCCATAGTCCCTTCTCTTAACAAACCACTCCTGGTTAATCATTCTGAGCTGATGTACCAAAGGCAGAAGCTCCTTTTGTGAAGGGAATGCATGTGCCCTCGGCAATATCACAGTGAATCATTTGCAAGCAACCCAAGGGCTGAAATATGTTTGCATCGTCCATTTCTCAAAGAATGCTACATAAAAAATCAGTTCATAAATAAACAGGTTTGAACGTGGAAAGTTCATAAACGTCAGAGCCTGTTGAGCAATTTCTTGCCAATAATTCATTATTGTGGGGTTTTATTGAGGGCAAGGGGGGGAAAAAATGCCGACCTCTCCTGCTTGCCACCTTATAAATGAATTAAAAGAGGCTGGAGAATAATCTGCCTTCTTACCAAAACGTGTTTTTGGAGCAGACTGCCTCAATTCCTGTGCAAAAAGGAACTCCCCTCCAGGCAATGGAGTGCCTGGGAGGGAGGCAGAGGAGAGCTGCCAGTGAGTGGCATGAAGACAATTTGCTTGGACCGGGGAGGGAGATGTGCTCTGACAAAGATAGATGGAATGAGGTTGTTGCCAGAGAAAATCTCTAGGAATTGCTAGCCAAGATGTGGTGGGGGGAGAGCCCTGGATGTGGCAAGGATACAAATCTCCGTGTTTTTTGGGTTTGAAGCAGCAGAAGAGATGGGGGCAGGGGAGAAAAAACCCAAAACAAACCCAAAACAGCTTTGTCAAGTCTGCCGTTCCTTTTGCATCCAAAAGTGGGTATTGATTTTCCACCCGTGACTGCTCTAAATGAGAATTCCTGTGTCGTGGCTAAGACCTGTGCTAGTTGTGTTTCTTATCTCCTTAAATATGATTACCTGCACTTCATGGTTTCATGGTTAAAATCATAATGAACTTTGCCAGCCAAGTCAGTCCAGCAGCTGGGGAGCGTCCCTGTGCGTGAGCAAATGAATTCTCTCACCGGTTACTCACAGCTCTATCTCCAGGCTACAGGTTTATTGACTTCCTGCTAATTTTCTTGTCAGGATAATTCTTCCAATCAAGATTTAAAACAAACTGGGAGGTTACTAAAGTGCTGGAGATTAAACTCCTAATGCTTTTGGATTTGATTAAGATACCTCTAAGCATGGGTATTTGTTTGAGGGGAGCAGGAGAGGGAAGGGGATCAGGGTTTGGGTGGGTGCAAAGCTTTTTCTTGGAGGGACTGGGTTGTTTGTTCAGAACAAATCCCTTCTTCCATGCCAACATCTGCTGCTCTGTATTTGCTCGCAGGGGAAACTCAAAAAAAAAAAAAAAGGGAGAAAAAAAAAGAAAGCAATAGATTATTCCCACTGCATCAACCTACAGGCGGCTGCTGGCTGCAATTTTCTTCAATTTCTTGCCGTGAAAAGCAAGACCGTTCATTTTGTAAGTGCTGCTTTTGTGTGTGACCTATATTTTGAAAACTGATGGGGTCACCACCTCCCTCCTCCCAACCTGTTGAACCAAAGAGTGTTTGAGCTCTCTCCTAGATTGTATTTATCCCTAAGATTATTTAAAAAGCAAGGTAGCTATTACTAATAAGACAGTGCTCCTCTGGGAGGGGGGTGATTGTGATGGGTTTTTTCCCTTCCCCTTTCCTGTCCTTTGGAAATGACAAATCTGGCCTGGCTCCACCTGGGCAGGAAAGTGCTTTCCTTCACATCTCTGTCCTTCCAAGCTGATTCAGAAAACGTGTAATCTTTCTCCATTCATCATCTCCTGACCCTTTTTTTATTTTTTTTTCCTCCCTTGGTTGCTATTAGGCTGGCTGCCAGTTTTAAGGTGTCCTAGCATGTCAGGTTGTTCTGAAGACACCGTATCTGTGTGTATGGATCCACACCATTTCAGCACTCAGGTTGTTTAATGACAACTCTTGTTTCCATTTGATTAGAGGTTGGAACCAGTGCAAGCAGAGCCAGGTAGTATTCACCAGCCCAGATTCATCCATTTCAGCAATTGTCTTGGTCTTTATTGAGTTTTGGGTCTTATTTTCTCCATCAGAAATTCCCCCCCCCCCTTTTTTTTCTTTCCTTCTTCCCCTTTAATCTCACTTTCTATTAAAAGTCTTCCCAGAGCTAATGTAATAAATTTAGATCCAAAGCCAGATGCATAGCAAAACTTTTGGCAGTGAATACTCTATCAGAAGACATTGCAAATGAAATATGCTTTCCCTTGGGGATTATTCTACAGTTTAATTTAATTTGATATTTCAAATTAAATTAATTCAAATGGTTATGCAGTTTCCAGGGAAAACAGACTTCATTTACGATGTTCTGCCACCAAATTGTTTTGCTCCTATCATATATCTTATATTGTTAACCAGGAATGATAAGTAGTGACAATGTAGGATTTTCTCTTGCCCTTTGTTTTGCAATTCCCATCCTCAAGGGAACAGAAATGTTTCCTTGTGCAGGGTGTTCTCTGCAAGGTTAGTCCAACACTTCCACTGTAATCTTTTTTGGTTAAAAAATTAGTTTTTCATTAAGATGTGGGTTGGGGTTTTTTTGTTTGGTTGGGTTTGGTTTTTGGTTGGGTTTAAGTGTTTGCTTTGAGAAGGTTTTGTTTTTATGGAACTCCTTGCTGATTTTCAAGTTGAAGATGGAAAAATAGCCATGCTTTGTTTGCCCCTGAGATTTTGGTGTCTTCAGCTTTACAGCACGAGGAGGACATGGATCAGGAAATAAATACAGTGGGGGCTGATTCACTGATGCTTTTGGCTCAGGATTCTCAGTTTTTCAGCCAGAAGTGATTTTGATGTTTGCAAGCACACAGGTGGGAAAGTCTCTGCACTCTCCACCCATGCACAGCTCTAGCCCCATGCAGGATTTCAGTGGCCACGTTGCATTTTGAGGGGGTCAATGACCTTTCATCCTGAATTTGCAGGAGGGAACTCGTTCAAAAACCCCCAACAAACCCCAACCCCAAACAGCTCTGCTTCTGCCATTGCATGGGATTGCTGGTAACTTCCCAAGACCTGTGTGGAGTCCCACAGGATTTCTTTCTCATAATTATCATCTTCTACCTCTTTTGAAGTGTCTGGTTGATTTACCATGGCTTTTTTCTACTGACTCTTGTTAACATCTCCAGCAAAGGAAAAATTGTCAAAATATTTTTCTCCCCCCTGGAAACACATTGGGGCTTTCTTTTGTTTTTTTTTAAAAATCAGAATATTTTTCAAGTCCAGCAAGGAATTATTCCAAAACAACTGTGTAGCCCTAAAGCACTCCAGGGAGTGTGAGGTTTAGATGTCCCTGTGGTCTTATTCACACCCAGGCTGATGCTGTGAGCTTTTTCCTTTCGAGCCGTGGCTGTTCCCCAACTATTCTGAACCATGATGGGAGGCAAGTTCGTGCCTTGGGAACTCATGGATGGTCAGACTGTGCATGTGAGTGGGGCAGAACTACCAATTCTGGAGCCAGAAACCTTCCCCCATTCACATTACAGGAGCCTGAGCACAACTGACTGCATTTTGAAGGTTTCAAGAATCAGGATTTTTTTTTTCTTTTTCCTTTTTTAACTCTTCTTTCCTGTTTGTTTGGGGTTTTTTGTATGTGTGGGGCTTTTTTTTGTCTGTTTGCTATTTTGTTTATTATTGTTTCTATTCTGATTATTATTTGAGAGCAGTTTCTAGGCAGTGAGAAAGACAGCCAGGAATTTTTAACCTTGAAGCTTCAGTGCTTCAGTTTGATGGTGAGCTGCCAGTGGTTTCAGTGCAGAAATCCTGCTAGAGCTGAAGTGGATTTTTAGACCTAAACAGGCAAGCAAACCTCAGCTGAATTAGCTCCAGTTTAATGGGGGGGGAACATTCATTCCACCATTCCTGATGCTCCACTGCATCTCACCACTGCTGCTCCTTGCACTGAAACCAAACCAGCCTCCCAGCAGAGATTTTGCTTTTCTCCTCTTTTCTCAGTGTTTTCCTTTGCAATCCATCTTCCCTCCCTCTCAGTAAGACACCCTGGAGGCCAAGCACATCCTTGCCATCAGGATGCCCTGAGCTTCTGCAGGAGAAGAGGACCTGGCAGCCCTGCAAAGCTTCTCCCACAGGCCACAGGAGCTGGAGTTTACCTTGGTTTCTTCTTGCAAACCCTTGCTCTAGCAGTGAGGTTCTGCACAGGCTGGTGCTCTCACAGGCAGTGTTTGCAGGGTCAAGCTTTAGGAGTGTAATTGCTGGAAGACATCCTTGTTATCCAGCACTCAAGCTGGGAGCAGATGTGCCCAGCGCCTGCTCTGCTGCCGCGCCTTGGGAACAAAACAGGTGCTGGAAATGAGAAAGTGCAAAAAAATGGAGCAAGATGCCCTTCTGCAGCCAGCTCTGAGCCCCCAGCCCCTTCCTTTCCTTCTACCCCTCCTCAGAAAGTTTCTCAGGATGTACAAAATACTCTGCAGTGCCCTTTTATTATTTTTATTTATTTATTTTTCTGGCAACACCATTTTGTCTCCCAGGAAAGTCACAGTGTCAAAACTGAGATTGCTTCAGCCTCGTTCTGGGGGTGCTGCTTTTCTCCAGAAGAGTTTTTTGCAGCTGAGATTAATGGTTGTTTTTGTCCTGAGCATCTTTAAGTGAGACTAAGCCAAGAGGAAAGACACTTCTGTGTGCCCAGGTCCTTGGAGGTGGTTGAGCTGCTGCCTTGGGTGGGGACCCAGGGGACGCAGCATGTGGTCCCATTGGCTTTTTTTCCTTAAATACACCTGTCCAGCTAGATCCTGTGATCTAGGAGGCCATTTCAATGCAACTTCAAAAGCCCTTTGGGGAGGATGCTGCTGCCCTTCAGGGAGTCTGGAAATTATTGGTGGACTGACCTTTGGGGACCAAGCCTCACCTTTCACAGAACTGAGGGAGAAATTGCCTAAATAACCCCCTGGGGATTGGAACAGGTGATGACCCAGAAACCCTTTATTTTTTTTATTGCTCTCCACAGCTTCCCCAGGCTGAAGCTGTCTCTACTAAGAGAAACCCAGGTTGTTACTGAGGGAGTAAACAAATTAGCAGATGAGGGCAAAAGCTGAGCATCCAGGAGGTGGGAGCTGTGACAGCACTTGCACCCAGCTCTTTTGCTTTTCATTTCCCATGGATGGGAAGCCCCTTTCCCCAAATGATGCATTTATTGTTTAATTCCTTGTAGCATTGTTTCAGTAACTCAGGGTAAAACCAGATGTTGACTCTTGGCAGGATGGCAATTCAAGTTTCTGCTGATGTGATAAGCATTGCAGTCAAACTAATTTCCTCAGCCACTGGAGGGGGTTATCAAAAACTTTATTATTCTTTATCATTTATCTACCATGTGGTTGCTCATCGGCCAGGCAAGTATCTCCCAGCCCAGGGAAGTGTCAGAGGTAGGAGCGAGGAAGGGGATAAGTACCATAGAATCATGGAATAATTGGGGTTGGAAGGGACCTCTAAATGTCATCTAGTCCAGATATGCTCTTATTTACTCAACCCTTGACTTAAGCAGAGATCACCACCATCTCAAATCATTGCAGGGTTGAGTTTGGGCATCAATGTGCCCAAAGCTTCTGGTCATGCTGGTTTGGGGAGTTGTTCATCACCATGGGCTGTACCCACTCTGTTGGTAGCTTGCCCAGCACGGAGAGCCTTGTTCATTTGTTTTGCTAATTGGGTTTTGCACCCAAGGGCTGTGATTCAGCTCCACATAACTGACCCTCCCAGGCTAAAATCATCAGTGTGGAGACCACCCCAGGCCATCAGGACTAAAAGCACAAGCGGAGCGTGGCAGCTCCAGGAGAAGTGTTGTCACATCCCATCAGGAAGAGCCCTCACACTCTCCTGAGCACCAGCCATGAGCAGGAAACATGACAAATGTGGTGGCAGCACAGATGTAGAGAATAAACCATCCCTTGCCCACGTTATTGGGTTACTAATGAGGAGAGACCTCATCAACCTCCCAGCCATCTAATTCCTCTTGGCTGCTATTACAGCCAGGCAGAACTGTACAAGGCACGGCAGTTTCTGGCACAAGACAGTTGCAGGAGGGAGACATTTCCAATGAGAAAAGGCCCAGCTCTCCCTTTCCCCCCCCTCCTGGAGTTGGCTGTTGGACATCTCCTTTGGCCCACATGTTTCCTGGTGGAAGACAAAAGCACAATGCCAGCTGCTTGTTTCCATCGAGCTCCCAAATTTCCCAGCACCTCCCAATGGCTGCAGCACCGTGGGGGGAGAAACTGCACTTCTCCCCCTGCACTCCTCCTTTCAAGCAGTGCACGGTCAAACCCAGCACATTTAGGGTTGCTTTTGGGTTGTGGTTAGTTGTTGTTTGTTGGGGTTTTTTTTCCACAACACCCTCTCCTCCATCTCAGCAGAGTTGTCTTGGAGTTCAGCCACAGAGCTGAATTCGCCTCCGCCACTTCCAAAACTCCAAACAACAGCTCCATCCCTCTGCCAGGAATTTCCCACTTCACTTTGCTGCCTTGGAAAACCAGAGATGTCCCTTTCTGTAAACTGGCTGGGGCTTTCCACGTTGCACTGAGATCTATGGCAGCGCCTCGACTCACAAACTAATTAAAGTTCGTGTCACACCGGGAAGATGCAAAATGCTCTCTGAGTGCTAGATGTTATTATTTTAAGCTTCTCTTCTTTTTCCTGAGGCACAGCAACTCTCCAAATCCC
This sequence comes from Florisuga fusca, assembly GCA_038090715.1. NCBI lineage: Eukaryota > Metazoa > Chordata > Aves > Apodiformes > Trochilidae > Florisuga > Florisuga fusca. The sequence goes on from JAAWXA010000044.1 coordinate 5,192,576, forward strand.
AGCTGGCACGCCACAGCCAGCCACAAAACACCGTTAATTGGGTGTTTCTCCTGTTGACCTCATTTCTCAGGCAGACTTTGGCTGGGTTTATTTCCGTCCGTTTTTACATATTATTTTTTGCTTTTTGCCAAGAGGGCCTAGAAACTAGAGAAACAAAAACCAGCCACTTGATGAGCCTCATGGCCAACCCTTGGTGGTATCTGCCCTGTTTCAGGGTACAGGAAAGCTGCTTTCCCCCCTTATCATCTATTTAATGCATCCTGGGCAATGAGTCGTAGAAACAGGTTGAGTTGGAAGGGACCTTAAAGATCCTCAAAGATCATCAAGATGCAGCTTCCCTGCATGGGCAGGACACCTCCCACTAGGCCATGTTGCCTGGATAACTTTGGATGAAGGGGCAGAGGGAAGGAAGGATCAAGGGCTGAGAGATGTTTTTGGTAGAGGTTTCATTTGGAAGAGGTCTCAGACCAGGCAGGATCTAGATCATTGCTCCTACCCATCAGCAAGGCTTTCTCAGGTCTCCTATCCTTCAGGTGTTATACTGTGACAAGGTTTGGATGCCAGAAAGCATCTTTTTGTGGTTGATTCCCCTTCAGAAGAGAAGGTGACTTGTGCTATTAGTGATGTAAAGCTCAGTCAGTCTCTCTTGGTATAACTCCCGTGCTGACTTCATTAGAGCCTCCTTTGTTCCCATCTCCCCACCCCAGATCACCTCCCAGAGAATCAAGTAGCATCCCATTAATTCCTTAATAGTTAGTGGGAAGGTGCCTCCTCCAGCAGAGACTGGGTGTCACCTTGTGGAGGTGGCAGGTGGAAACCTCTTCTTGATCTTCTGGATGTGCCTCCTATTCTTCTAGTTGGTATTTGTGAAAACATATTTTATTCTGCACCTCAGATTCTGCCCCCTTTGCCTTCCCTGGCATTAATCAGTTGTGCTGTTTCCCCCATAGTGTTCATTACCTCCTTAAAAATGAATGCATAGAAAAAACACAATTAGATGCTGCTTTGGTTAAATAATACTTTGGGAAGGGGAAAAAAAAAACCACAACAGAACAGTGGCTTTCAGAATAAGGAGAAAGAGAAGAGTGCACAGTCTGAACTAATGATGGAAATTACCTCGGGTTAAGTTGGATTTTAAATCAGACGTTTGGGGGGATTTTATTTTTTCTTTTCTTTCCAGTGAATTATGACAAATATAGAGGCCTGCTGGATGGGTGATTAAAGTTTTTTTCTTTTTTTTTTTTTCCTTTCCCCTCTTCCATCCATACTGAAAAATGAAATATTTCTGTAATATTAAATCCATCAAATTGATCAAAGTGCGGTGTCAAAAAATGTTGTAAGCACTTCTTCTCATCCAAACCCCTCAGTGACTGCAAAGCAGAGACCTTTTCAGATCCCTTTCTGGAGGCAGCTGGAGGTTACCTCCACCAAAAGAGTCTGTGCAAGAAATGAGTCTGCATTTCTCCAGCTAATTCCCAGAGCAGGGACTGACAAAGGGCTGAGGATTTAGCACAGGAAACTAAAACCCATGCTCCTCAGCTTTGTAGGTTTGTCTCTAATCTGTCCTAAACCCATCTTTTCCCTCCTGCCTGAGGTGGGGTCAGACTGAGGATGTGTATGGCCCAAAAAGGGATTAAAAAAAAAGGAAATTTCTACTCTTCTGGTTCAGGTTCATGCGTAAATGCTGGTTGAGTCATTTTGGTTTTCCCTCCCCTTGTGTTTTTCTTTCCCCTGCTGACTTTCCCTGGAGAACAAGAAATGCAAACAAACCAGAAACCCCAAATATTTGGGAATTGTTCGAGGAAGCTGACACAGAGTGTATTCAAATATTTGGAGAGGTGATGAGCTGGGGCATGGCATGGCAGGATCAATGCAAAACCCATCCAGGAAAGGAAGATTTCTTCTTGAGAGCTGTTGGCTTGGACCTTGCTAAGTCTGGTTGCACCATGCAAAGCAAGGACTGAAAAGTTCCTGTGCTCTTCCTGAGGCTGCTTTGTGCCTCAATGTCCTTCAGCTTCCTCTCTGCAAGCCATTTGAGACCAAAACCTGAAACTCCTCCCTCCCCAGCTGTCCATCACTTTACTTCAGGAGCTCTTTGTGCTATTGAAGGGGGAAATGAGCATTTTTTACTTAGCTCCCCAAACAGAGAAGAAGGTATAAAAGAGGTGATGTTGTTTTTCAGGAAGTCACCCAGGGAAATGAGGACAAGTTGGAGTCCTCTTCTTGCTGTGGTTTGCCCAGAGGAGGCTCTCAACCTACCCTACAGAAATGCAGCAAGGAGATGGAGGGATGGTTGGATGGCTGCAGCTCTGCTGCTTACCAAATTAGAAACATTTTAAGGATTTAAGGATTAAGTACCATTAATTACTGCCCAACAAATGCTGAGCAACAATGGAGCACTTGTGGAAATGGAGAGAGAAGTTCTGCATGAATACTAAATGGCTTCATTAATGCTGGGTGCAATTTCATTGAGTGATAAATTAATTCACTTGATGCTCCAAGAATTATTGAGCAGGGCTGTGGGGGGGCAGAGGGGGTGAAGACAGAGCAAATCTCACAGGGTGGGACCCTCCACGGCAAGCAAGAGGAACCCTTGAGTAAAGAAAAAGTGAGGAGATTGGCTTCCTGAGGAAGGAAACCCACAAAATTCCACCTCAGCTGGAAAATAATCGAGGTTTTGGAGAGCAGGGTGAGAGCAGAGGGGATCAAGGTCACCATCTCCTTCTTGCATCTGGAGCTGATGCTCTGCAGAGAGGTTTTTCGGTTTTTCTCCACTTGCAGAAGTGGAGAAGGGGGAGGGAGCAGCATCCAGACAGGAGGTTTTGTGGTGAGTCATTTCAGTTTTTCCTCTGGCTGTCACTGCCTCCCTTTAGCACACCTTCCCTTGGTTCAGCATCAGGTTTCTGTCCCTCAAGACTTTCCAGCCTCCCGTTGTGTCCCAGCGTTATTGATTGCTCACCCAGCCATGGCCTGGAGCCTCTGGGAGGTGTGAGCAGAGCACTGGCCCCAGCAGGCCCAGGATGGATGCAGGGCAGGATGCTCTGAGGTTGGTTTCTCTGGGGGTCTTTTTTTAGCTCTTCTCTGCCTTCCCCTTCGATGCCTCCTGGGTCCATGCTTTGCTCTTGCCCAGCACTTTGGGGGTGGCTGTGGAGGTCGGGTGGTTTCATGGCTCAGCACAAGGTCCCTTTTTGCCCCTTAGCTCTCCTGGTTTGCAGTCTCACTGCTGAAGGCAAAGGGGGGGAAGTGGCAGAGAGAGACTTTTTTCCCTCCCTGCCAAGAGGACATTTAATGGCAGGGGGTTTGTTTCTGCCCCACGTATGGCACCGTGGCTCTCTGCATCTCTCCTCTCCCAGCCCATGGGGGTACCAGGGTTTGTGTCTTGCTGTCAGGAGACATTAGGACTTTTGTCTTGGTGCAGCTAAGTTGAGCCTTCAAGATATCATCCAAATAGGCCCAGATGTGTTTGGTGTGATGGGTGTCTAGCATGCATGAGTAGAGGGATGTAGGAGGACATGGTGGCTTCTGTTTGCTCTTTGAGACCACAGAATCACGGGCTGGTCTGGGTTGGGAGGGATCCTAGAGATCACCTCATCCCAACTCCCCTGCATGGGCAGAGACATCTCCCATACATCAAGTTACTCCAAGTCTTGTCCAGCCTGGACTCAAACACTCCAGGGGAAGTGTGGAACCTCCTCTCCACCTCGGTGTGGTGCTCTCCATAGCACACTTCATGCTCCTGCTCCAGCCCTGGCTCTCAGCTGAGCAACTCGGGGATCCTGGCATCCTCCCCATGAAGACCTCTTCTAGATTGGCCATTAAGGAGAGGAGGAAAAAGATCTAATTAACAGCTCTAATGCCAGCAACGTGCAGAACCCACACCAAAGTTTTCCTAGTGTAATGAGCTGCTATAAAAGCAGCCAGAGGGAGACATCTCCGGCTTTATTGGGCTGGCACAGCCAGGAGCTGGAGCTGGGAATTCTTGAGTGCCACCTTCTGGCACCCGGAGTGAGCATCAGTCGCAGAGCTGCTGCCAGGCCCCGGGAGCAAAGCATCCTTGAAAGATCCATGGGGAGAGGCTGCTTTTTCCTCCCATCCTGCCAGCCCTTTGCCTGCTGGGTACCTGGCTCTGCCGGGCGGGCTCTGCGGGTGGCAGCGGGTGCGGTGCCAGGTCCCAGGCAGCTGCTTCCTCCTTTATTTATCCCCTCTGTGATCACCACGGGAGGATGAGCCCAGCCACATGCCACATCTCCTCTTACAGCTGGCCCCTGAAAAGTCAGGAGTGCAAGTTGTGGGATAAGGAGGAGAGGGGAAGGGAGGGAAAAAAGAAGTGAGGGCTGAGCACCTGGGGAGGGCAAAGGGAGCTGGGGGGGTCTATAAAATGCTAAATGGCATCGTGGCAGAGACAGAGAGGGGTAGGACAGTAATTAAAGTAAACAGCATATCAAAACCCTGGGTAAAATTCACATTTATATTGCAAGTCAGTGCTGAAAGAGCTCATGTAGCCATGTTTAAATGTGTTTCCAGGAACCTTTTAAGAATATTAACGATGATGGAAGCAGAACAGCAGTGATTCAGACTTTATGGTGTGTGACAATCCAGGAGGCCACCAGACTCACGCTTGGCTGTTGGCAGAAGGAAGCTGCTGAGAGCCTGGATCTCGCCAGGAGAGCAGGTTTCTTTCCAGGGAGACTTCAGGAGAGAGGGTTCCTGAAGTGAACAGGGAGGGAGCCTCTTCTCTGGCCAAGGATGTGTGGGGCTTTTCCCTCAAACCTTACGGGGGGGAGATTAGGTGGCAGAAAAAGGTTGCAAAATCCATTATTTTGTTCCCTACTGCCAGTCCCAGGCTGTATCCCACTCTCTGCTTCCCTAGGCAGATTAATTCCCTAATTAATTTTCAGTGACCCAGGGTCAGGTTCTCATGTCTTCTCATTGCTTGGGATGCTTCAACCACACCTCACCATCAGTGCCACTTTCTTGCTGTCCCCTTTGCTGGCAGCTGCCTGTCCCTCCTGGTGATGCACCCTCAGTCCCCAGATGGAACTGGGACAGTAGAACAGAGCAAAGAACCCATTCAGAAAACTCAGCTCAGGTCTGAGGCCACGCAGAACAAGCTGAACAGTAGCATGGTGGGGGTCTTGCTCCTTCCCCAAGCCGGGAGGTGAGCCAGCACTGTCCCTCCCTGCTCTGCTGGCCATTGCCTGAGCAGCAGGGTTTGAATTAAGGGCCAGAAATGATTGTCAGGGTTTGTCTTGACTCCAGTGCTGAGCACCCCTGGGCTGGAGAACAAATCTTGTAATTATTCCCCTTGCCATTTGCCCTTGCCTGTACAAAGACTCCAACAGCTCTGTCCTTGGGGAGCACAAATTCTCCTTAGTCCTGAGAATGTTGTAATTTACAGAGGATTTCCCCAGCCAGCCTCTGGGGTATGGTGTTACCTAATGGAAGCAATTAAAAAGCTTTGAGAAGTGACCCCCTGGAAGTTCAGGCAGCTCCAGATGAAACAGGGGAAAGAAGAGGCAGATTGAGGCAAGATCTGGGTGCCTGTGGGTGCTTTTGAGAGGTGCTCTTGGAGTGGGGTGTCCTGAAAGGGAAAATTTCAACTGGAGGATTTTTTTTTATTATTATTATTTTTTTTCCTTGACTGTTTTTTCATAAAAAGCTTTTTGGGAATTCCAAGCTTGGGAGGTCCTTCCTGGGAGGGTGCTTGAAGATTTAACTTCCCATCAGGTTTGATTTTCCAGAAGTTTTTAACTTTCCAGATTTTCCAGCTGTCTCTGTGCTGCAGCTCCTGAGTTACTGTTTCCATGGCAGCATTAGTATATCTAGGGAAACTGAGGCACAGCATGGGAGGAACAGGTCTAGAGGGGACTTGTGCCCAAGGTCAGAGTCTCCCAGGCTGGGCAGGGAGTTCTGGTGTTTTCTAAGAAGTCAAAAAGCACCCTGGGCAGCAGAGCTGACAGCAGGGGTGAGCCTCATCATGGTTTTACTGGGAAATTCTTGTTTTGCTTCTCCCTCCCATGGTGGCTGGGAGCAGGCAGCAATCAGAGACCTCTGTCTCCACAGCACTGGACAGACAGCACTAACAATTCCAAGTGTGATTGCCTTTAAAATATTCCAGTCACTCCTGGGCAATTTGCAGCCCTGGCAGCCCGGGGATATTTTCTCTGTGTCGAGGTGATGAGGCAGGGGCAGGTCTGCTGCTTGGGCTCCATCAGCAGCCACAGAGAGCAACCCAAGGGCCAGGGAGGTTGGGCCCATCACCCAGGGACAAGTGGGACCTGGAACCACTGGAACAAAGCCCTCTCCCCATTTACCACCCCAGCAAAAGCAGCTTTCCAAATGCACCTGGGATCTCCAGTGGTGGTGGAGGTGACTGGGGTAGATGTTTGGGAGGGGGCTGGAGACCTTCTCCCTCTCCTGCTTCAGCTGAGGGTTGGGGCTGAGAGCTCTTTGCTCTGACCATGCTTTGTAGTGACCAGGGAATCCAGAGAAAAAACTTTTTACTTTCTTAGCCAAACTCTTTTGCCTCTCTCTCTTTTTGCCTTTCTCAAGAAAGCGTGATTTTATTTTACCCTGGAAATGAGTAAATCCATTTTCTTTGGTGGCGAGGTGAAAATTCAGTCCTTCAGGAAACCCAATGGGAGGTTTAGCAAGGACAGGATTTCCCTTTCTTCCCCCACTCCAACCAGAGTGGCTGAAACCCTTCCGTCAGGATTTTCCCAGCGTGCAGATGTTGTTTTGACCTAGATGCTTAAGCATTCATTTACTGCTGAAGTTTTGCATTTAGAAATCTTAAGAGTTTATATTGGGGGCTGTCTGGAAAGCTCCGAAAGGGGAAAAACCACTGAGGGCAGCTCACAAGTTACAAAGGAAAAGTGATTTGACGTTGTTCTGCCTCCCTTTATTGGCAGCCCACAATGAGATGTAAAGAAATGTCAAAAAATCCCACGTGCACGTTGCTTTTGGTTCAGAAAAAAAATAAAAAAAATAAAAAAAATTGCTGTTTGCCTCTTGCCCGGAGGCTACGAGTCACTCTGCTAATGCAGGAGGCATTAAAATGACCCCTTTGTTTTTCTTATGATCACTTCTGATAGCGCGCTCTGCCAGAGATATCATATCTTTGATCTCTCCGTGCTGATGTTAAGTCTCTCTTGAGTTCAGTAGCATCTCCTTGAGATTAATACTTCATGGCATTCTCAGCACCAAGCTGTCCTAACCCATACATCACAAGATGTCATGCTTTGCACTCCCCTCCTGCCTCGGTGCCTTCACGCTGGCACAATAAATAACCCTTGGCCAGCTCTGCTCCCTCCCCTTCCTCGGGTACTGAGTTCCACCAGGAAAGTGGAAACTCTCTGCAAGCCAGGAGGGAAGGGATTCTCCTGCAGCCAGGGCAAGGACAGCTCTGCTTCCTTCTTCTCTGCTGACAGAATTTTGCCAGGGTTGCTCCTCCTCCCTCTCCCGGGTGGAGGCACTGAAGATGCTCAGTGGTTTCTCCAGGATGCTTTAGGGGGAGAAGCAAAGGGAGGAACCCCCCTGGGGTGCCCATTAGGCCAAAAAGTTTGGAAAATCACTTTCTGCTTTTTCCTTCCTTGGTCTCCAAAGGTTGAGTGAGCAGCCAGGGCTCCTTTTGCAGTATGGGCTGGGTGTAAAAACACCTTCCCCTCTCCTTTTGCGGGGTGTGGGAAGCAGGCTGGCAAACCACGGTGCTCCAGCCCTGCAAAATTCAGGTGGGGCTGACTCCAAAATACTCTACATCACCCTGATCCCCTGAGCTGCAAACCCCCACCTTGCCCAGGGAAAAAAAAGAAAAAAAAAAAAAAAAGAAAAAAAATTAGTTTTAAGGGAACTTGAAATATTGTGGACATCAGAGGCTGGGGTTTGCAGGCAAACATCCAACGTCACCTGGAAATGGCTGATGCTGAGGGACAGTCTGGAGTCCATCACTTGTGTCTTGAGCATTTATTTGGTTTCATAGTGACCATGTTTCAGGGACTGGGGAGTTGATCCTCTCACAGTGACACCAACTGCCTTGGGCTTTGTTTCTCCTATCTCAGAGGCACTCTGCAAGGGGAAAAAGGGTCCTCCTGTAGGCATGCACCCTCCATCTCCCTCAGCACACTGCATGAGGAGGAACTGAACCTCAAGAACTTCTCTGAGCATTGCTCAGGGTCCCTCCAAGTGCTGGTCACAGCTCCCTGCTGAGAAAGTTTTTTTCCCTCTCACTTCTGCTACAATTTCATCCTTTAAAGCACAGATAAAGGCTCAGGGCAGCACCTGCTCAGGGCCAACAGTTCCCCACCAACTAGGTGCAAGCAGGGGTGCTTTCCAGGAGACCCACGCTGCAAGCTTCCTCTCCAAAAATCAAGGGCTGTCTGGGTCAGGTTCTGTTTAGCCCAGGCTGGAGGGGCCATTTCTGCACCAGAAGTCCTGGCACAAAGTGGCTTGGGCTGAATCTCTGCTGCTCCACCCAGCGCTACCCCGGGAACTCCCTTGCACTGACAAACACATGATGCTGACGAGGTCCAGTAGGTGACCAATAAGGATGCTATGAGAGAAAATCCTTTATTTTTTTTTTCTCTCTCTCTCTTTTTTTTTTTTTTCCCACCAGCCTGTGGGAAAAAGGGTTTCAATTTTTAAAGTTCTGTCACAACAGGTTAGAGCAGTAACCACTACGCTTCACTGCCATCTGTATTTGTTCCATTTGTGGCCTTTATGATGGTTATCCACATTAATTATTTCGCTGCTAAAGTCCTTTCTAATTTCAACACACTGTTATTTCTAAGAAAGATGGATATTAAATATGCCACACATCAGCACGGGGTGGCATTACACCGTGCTATTAAGTTCTGATGCGAAGGCTTGGCAAAAAATAACTTTGCTATTTGTAATCACCGTGAAGTGTTTTAGTGTTGCAGCTTGGAATAAGAAATAAAGATGATGACAGGAACTGATTTCTTATTAGGACTCCATGCAGGAGTTTACATAAATCAGGAAGGAAATAACGAGGTAACCCTTGCCTGGCCAAATCCTCCTGGGTACCTGTTGGCTGATGAAGGGACAGGTACCAGGTCATTGAGGGCATCTCCACCCAGGTCTTTATCTGCCCAGGGAGGAAACAAGACCAAGCCCCTGGTTTGGTGGAGTGAACTATCACTCCAGGGAGGTTTTTTGGCTGGAGAGACCCAGCACTTCCAAGGAAGAACCTGAGTTCCTCAGCTGAGAGGTGGTATTGAAGGGTCCCAGCAGGACTCTTCCCTGGGCAGAAGGAGTTTTGCACAAGCAAAAGGGGCTACAACCCTCCTGCCCTCCCTGTTTGATACCCATGAGTGGAGAATGGATTTCCCCATCACCCCTGTGTCTCCTAAAGATGTCCCAGCCCTGGTGGGACAGCCAGGATGGATGCACCTTGTGTAACTGGCATGAAACATGTCCTTGAAGGAGCTGCTCTGTAAATATGGCTCAGGGAAGGAGGTGAGAAACCCCCATTTTCAGGACTGGTGTTGAATCTGAATCTTCTGGGTGAAGTTGACTTCAGCTCAGTGTGTTAGAGCTGGTGGGCAAGGAAGGACACCTGGGAAAAGGGAGAAGGAATTGCATGAGCAAGTGCTTGGCAGGTTACTAGAGGTTGTAGCAACGTCTGAGGAGGGGGTTAGGGATCAATTTGCCCAGGATTCAGCCTAAGGAGAAGTCTTCGTGATTTTCAGTGAACCATTCAAAAAAACAACAAAAAACCAAACCCAAACAAAACACCGAAACCAAACGGAGGTTGAGATCAAATGCAATGTTTTGCTGAGCTCCCAGATGAGATGTTCCCTCTTAGCAACGAGTGTTTGTGTACAGGTTTTGCTAAGAGTGAGGGATAATTTGAAATGAAAAGTAAACTAAAGGGGGAAAAAAGGCCCCTTTGTTATTTTTTTCCTTCCAATGTCAAAACAAATCTAATTCTTTGGGTTTGGGTTTTTTTTTTTGTTTTTTGTGGTTTTTTTTGTTTGTTTGTTGGGTTTTTTATTGTTTGTTTATTTTTGGCTGCTGTGACTTTAGTTCCTCAAGCCCTGGAAGATTTGGTGAGGAGATGATGAGGCTTTCCAGCACTGTCTGTGCCTCGGAGGGGTGCACAGATTTCAGCTGCATCCACTTGGGCATCTCAGGTCCGAGGGCTGATCCCAAGGGGTGCTCCAGACCATCCCCCTGCACCCAGTTTAATCACCAGTGTTTGTGGGTGCTCAGCAGCTTGTGGACCAAGGTGGTGAACACATCTCCTCCCAGCTCAGTGACAGCTCCTCGAGTCCCTCTCAGCTCCCCAGCAACTCATGTTCAGTACAAAAAGCTGCACCAAAGTCTATTAATTAAATGTTAATTAATTATTAAAAGACTATTTATTGAGATTTAACAAGTCTGCAGCTAAGAAAGAATGCAAAAAACAAACAAAAAAACCCAAAAAAACCCCATGGTGGTGACAGGTGTTCCACTCCAGTAATGAGGTTGTTAATAATCAATTGGCATTTGTTTGACTTAGAATAACATTCTTATTAAATCTAAATCAACTCTTTACTTGAGACACTTAATTATACGTGGGTTATGGTGTTGGGTTTTTTTTTTCCCCACTGCCTTTCCTTGGCCCAGAGGGAGTTCCCAGCCCGTGTCTGTCTCCAGGCATAGAGGGAGGAGGCTGTGCCTTAATAAATCTGAAAGGTGATGGTTATTCATCACAAGTGCCACTTAAGGAATGATTTCCCTCAGCTCCTAGGCACACTCAGTCTAACAGGAGTTTTATCTTCTCATCAGAAGAGCTGGGGCACTGGGGAAAACTCAGGGGTGGTCCCAGCCCCGTGTCCCTGCTGCCACCAAATATTCTGGCTTAGGGAGGGAACCACCAGCCTCACCTTTCTCTCTCTCTTATTTATTAGAAACCACATTTTGTGGTGGGAAAAGTTGCTGGTGCAGTGCTGGAAACCCACAGGAGTGGGAAATAATAATAATTGAATCCCAGACTGGTTTGGGTTGGAAAAGACCTTAAAGCTCCTCCAGAGCCATCCTCGTGGGCAGCGACACCTCCCAGCAGCCCAGGGTGCTCCAAGGCCCATCCAACCTGGAACAGCTCCAGGGATGGGGCAGCCACAGCTTTTGGGGGCAACCTGGGCTCAGCATCCTCACAGTGAAAAAGGTCTTCTTAATGTCCAACCTAAATCTCCCCTCTTGCAGCTGGAAACCCTTCCCCCTCATCCCATCCCTCCAGGCACTTTTCCAAAGTCCCTCCCCAGCTTTCCTGGAGCCCCTTCAGGCACTGGAAGGTGCTCTAAGGTCTCCCCAGAACCTTCTCTTCTCTCTTCTCTTCTCTTCTCTTCTCTTCTCTTCTCTTGGCTGAACACCCCCAACTCTCTCAGCCTGGCCCCAGAGCAGAGCTGCTCTCATCATCTTCATCACCTTCTCTGGACTGGGCTCCAACAGCTCCGTGTCCTTCTTGTGGTGGGGGGGGGGGGCTCCAGAACTTGACCCAGCACTGCAGGTGGAGTTCTCAAAAGAGCAGAGCAGAGCAAAAATAAAACATCCCTCCAAACATCTGACCAGAGCCCCCCAGAGAGAAGTGAGAGCTTCCCAAAATGTCTTTGCAGTTACTCTGGTTGAATTTTTGCTGATGTGAAAGCAAAAGGCTCCTGCTCCATTATCCAGACAGTTTGAGTCCTCCAGGGTCAGCAGTGGGTTTGAAACCTCCTTGCTGGGTAGGTTTTGCCCATGCCTGGCAATGGGAAGCTGGGCAGGGGAGCAACTGCTGCCTTTAATAGCAATTTAATTGCTTCCCCTTTCTAATGCAGCTTTTAAAAACCGACTGAGGACCCCAACTGGGTGCTCTTTTAGCACAAACAACAACAAGGAGGGAAGGGGAGAAAAAGCAAAAGTAACTGACAGCAACAAACAATCCGTGCTATTAGAGGATCATTATTCTGATATTATTTATTTCAGATTTTTTTGATGTTCTCCAGTACTTGACTTCCCAGGCTCATTTAGTTCTTTTTGAAAGCAAAGTGGTGCTGCAATTTACTAGGAGAAAATGTGATAAACATTATCAAGGTGGGGGGAGAGGAAAAAAACCCAGTGACTGGAGGGATAAATATATCTAGATATGAGGGCTGGGGAGATGTGTGGGTGTATTCAGAACTTTGTCTGTGGTCTCAGAGCCCCAGGACAAGGGCAGAGCATCCAGACATTCAAGTGATGGTTGTTTGAGCTGCCTTTTAAATTTCAAAGTGCTTCTCTGCATCTTGCCAAGGAAGATGGTGGTTGGTAGGAATATTTTCCTCCATCTCCTTTGATATATTTGCAATTCTGTGACTCTGGCATGGGTGGGTTGTGCTCCATGGCTCCCTCTGATCTGTGCTGGGTACAAAGAGAGCAGGGCAGGGTTGGCCCAGGGGGCAATAATGCTGCAAGCCCAATAGCTCAAACTCAGGAGGAAATATTACTTGATATTTATGTCTCAGAAGCTGGTTTGCTTGACATGAGCAGCATCATGGAGCTGTGGAGAGGGATGCAAAAGGTTCATGAGCCCCTTCTGACCACAGTAAGTTTGGGAGGTCATGATAATTTGAGAGGTTATCCAAAAAATGAGAGAGCTGGGGCCTGACCCAGCATCACAGGAGTGCAGATCCTGGGGAGGAATAAGCTGTTGTCTCTAGAAAGGTTCCTGAGCATCCCCAAAACCTTGGGAGCTGCCTGGTGTTGGTGCCAGAAAGGGTTAGATCATGGGATCATGGGATCACCAGGCTCTGTCTGGCTTATTACTGGGAGGCTGTGAGGGCTGTTGTGTCTGATTAGGTGTATGGATTAAGAGGATCCCTTCTGAAGTTTGCTGTCCCAGAAATAAACCACAACCTTGAATAAACTGGTTTGGATAAGAAGGAATTCCTCCAAAAAAACCCCACTCACAAGGGACTCTGTCGAGTGCTTGGATGAATGCAAAGGGAGTGCAGCTTTTTGAGGGTAAAACAAGCAGATTCTAGAAAGTTTCGACCAAAGCCAAGTTGGTAAAAAGTGTGTTTTCTTCCAGTCCTGTTCTTTTTCTGGACATCTTCAAACCTCCCTGTTGCCATGCTTTATTCCCTGGGGAATAATTCCCTGTGCCCAGATGGGGCTTCCCAAAACCCCTCCATGGGCTGGAAGCCCACTCTTCACCACCCCACCTGAGGCTGGCAGCTTTAGATCAATGGTGATGTTAGAGCATAGTCTAATTTCTAGTAAAACTGACCTTTCTTGGGTTTTGTCTATTTTTTTTCCTCTTTGCCAGCGATCAGAGCAGCCTAAGGTGCTGGTGTATTCCAGTGTGACACCTTGGTGTTTGGGGGGGGTGTGTGGCTGGGTGGCCTGGGTTTCCTCCAAAGAGAGAGTCCATTAAAAAACAAAAACAAAAACAAAAAACCAAAAAAACCCTACTACCACAAATCCTGCAATTCATTTCTCATCAAAATAAGCCAGGATATTGAAAAAATGAGCCTTGAAGTAGCAAAATTATTGAAAGATGTGCAGATAATTCAACTAGAGCTACCTGGTTCAAAGAAAGCTTTTCTGCTCAGTGCACTGTGGGTTTATAGCTGCCAGTGTGGGTTGGTTTTTTTTCAAGTGATTTATTTATTTAAAAAAAAAAAAAAAAAAAAAAAATNAAAAAAAAAAAAAATAAAAATTAAAAAAAAGGACACCCTGCCACCCCTGCCACGTGCCACTGCTTCCAAAGGCTCTGTGGGGAGGGACGTGGCCTTTGGGTTATCTCTAACCTGGACCCTCTCTGCTGGGATTCCTCTGAAGTTTGTGGGTTGCAAAGTGGGGTTGAGCCCCATAATTTCCCACCTCCTCCTGGGCTTCCCATGGGAAAAAGGCTGGAGGCAACCCCACCAAACCTCCCTGGTTAGAACCCCTTTGCTTGGTGTTGGGAAGGGGCAGGAGAAGAGGAGAAAATAAACCAAACCCCATCGTACCTACTAAATAAACCCTGCTGGACTCTGCCTCTCGAGCTCCAACATTCCCATTGGGTTTTTTTATCTCAGCTCACACCAGAGCTGGTGGCACAGAGGCTGTTGTAAAACAGATGAATTGACGAAGAATAAATTTAAAAAAAAAAAAAAAAAAAAAAAGGTTTCCTAAAGAAAAGAAAGACCCAGCCTCATCCTGCCTCCTGCTTTGGCACCGTAAGGAGTTCATGGCCATTATGTGACTTTTTTTTTTTTTTTTAAATAGTTTTAGGCCAGTGAGAGGGATTTACTCTCCCCAGAGCCTTGGGATGTGTCTCAGAAGCATCTTTAAATCTTCAAGGTACTGGGGGGGGGGTTTCTCCTTGCTGGCTGTGAGGATCAAGATGNTGCAATTATACCCGGGGAGGGGTGGGTGGGGAAGAGCTCACTGAAATTATTAATGTGGAGAGACAATTAGAGGCTTTTCCAGAAGATTCCCTCTCCCTCCCATCTGTGCTCCGTGGAAGGAGTTTGATGCTGGCTCCAGCCTCAGCCCCTTTGGGTTGTTTTTTGTTTGTTTGTTTTTTGTCCAAAATTCCAGCTTTGTGTTTATATGTTCAGATTTGGCTAAAACCTTCCCTTGATTGTGGGGAGAAGGGAGACATGCTGAGGGAGGATTTTTGGGCAGGGGCTTTGCTGGTGGTGTGGAGCCCTCCTCTCATGGCTGGGGGTACCCAAAGGTTCATTTTCCCAGGGAAATCAGCCTCTCAGGAGTCTGATTTGGGGTGAAATGTGGCAATTGCAGGCTTTCTCCAGCTTGCCAGGGACATTTGCAAACAGGTTTTGTGGAGGGCAAGCAGGTCCAAAGGCTGACAGCAAGGGGAGTGGCCAATTGCAACCCAATTTCAACCAAAATCATTCTTTTCCTGTTGACTGGGGTTTAATTTTTAATTTTTGATGTGCTGAGGAGTTAAAATGGAATTATTTGGGGTGGCTGGCTCCTTTTTTCCCCCCTATTTTAAAAACAAACCAAACCAAAATAAACAGGTTAGCACATTTCATTTCAGCATTGTGGGGTTATTTCTCAACAGTTTATTTTTCACATTACAGTCACTTCATTTTTAAAACGTTGCCACTGGCCATTTGTTGAGTTTTCTGAATTAGGGGGGAAAATATATATATATAAATCTGAAAACCTAGTACTTTCAGGTTTGAAACTACTGATGATCCCCAAAGTCCCACGTCAGCTTTTCTTCCCCTAGGAAAGAAGAAGATAAATTGGGTGAAAACTTTTCCCCAGCTCTCATGATAACTCTGCAGATGATGCTTGTGGTCTGAATCCATCACCAAGTATTTCCTAAGGCACCACAGCTTTTCTCTCTCCCTGTTTTTTTCCCAGACTCCCAGCAAGGGAATTCCCTATTCATGAACATCACTTGAGGAAGTTTGCAGGGTAGGGGTGAGCTGCTTCTGTGAGGGACCTTTGTGTCCCTTTATCTCCTTTTTTTATGGAGGAGAGGAACCAAAATGCAGATTTCCAGGGTGGGTTGTGCTGTTGGAGAGGTCTCAGGCTCCTGAAGGTTGCTGTGCCTTTGGTTTGTGTAGCAGTACCAAAAATTAGCATTTCTTGTTGCATCCCTTTTTTGGTCTCCAGCTTCTTGGCTGGAAAACCCTTGGGCAAGGCTCACTGCCTGGCTGCAAAACCCCTCGCTCTGCCTTTCCCTAGGAGAGATCTCCTGAGCATCCTGGGGCTGGTGGGGGGAGAAACCCTCTGGGTTTAACCAACCCCCTCTCCCAAGTCACTTTTCTAAGGTGCTGCCACCCTTGCAATCCATTTATTTGTTTGCTCGTGGGGAAAAAGCAGCAGCAGAGTCCCTCAGTGCTTGATGCCAGTCCTGGCTTTGGAAAGGTAAATTTGGTGGCTGCAAAGGGTACCTCCAGCCTCCCCAAACCTCCCAAAAACCTCCCCAACCTCCTCTGATGGGCCCATCAGAGGTGTTGGCATCGTTCCCAGGCAGCGAGGTGCAAGGATCTGCTGTTCTGGGGAGAGCAGCTTGGACATGGGGACCTTGAAAAGTTCACCTGCATCTTTTCCTTGTGGAAAAGGCAGCAGAGAAAGGGCCATCGGGCTGTTACTCCAGAGGGGGGTGGTTTTGGCACAGTTCTCTCTGGCTCTTGTTGCATCCGAGCGGTGCAGAGGGAGCGTGGGTGGGGGCTGATTCGCCGCACGCCGGGATGGAGCCGTTCCTCTGCCAGCCTGGATGCTCTTTAAGTGGTCCTGGATGGAAACAAGCTTCAGAGGAAGGGATTTAACAGAGCTTCCCAGCTCCCCCACCTGCTGCTGGCAGCCCTGGCAGGAGTTTTCCTGGCAGCCAGCTCCCAGAGAATCACAGCACCCTTCACCTTCCCTTTTGACTTCTTTCATCCGGGGCTGGATTCCAACTTCTCTCTGCAATGTCATTGCCACTAGATGCATGAATGGTGCTGCTGGATAAGGCAAGGGACAGTCAAGGGTGCTTCCACTCAGATAAACCCTAAATTATTTTCCTTTTTCTGACTCTATTTCCCTACCCTTGCCCCTGGTTCCACTCCATCCTCTTCCTTCATTTTCCCCGTTACACCCGAGTGTTGCCACCCGTTAACAGTTGATATCCTTTGGTTTAGAAGTGGGTGTCAGGGTTTGACACTGGCCTGGCAATTAAACCCAATAACAGATTTTTCTATTAATCCCCCTCTCCTCCCTGATAAGGAAAGGAGAGAGAATAAGGGAGAGAGACTTATGGGTTGGAAACTAAACTACACAACTTTAATGAAACAGGAATGATAAATAGGAAAAATTACTAAATATATACAAATATACAAATATACAGGAAAAATTGATCCCATGTTCCTCCTCCCCTTCCCCCAATAACTCTCACATCACCACGGAGGCTGCAGGGCAGCCCTAGGAAAGTCCAGGCTGGAATCCTGGAGTCAGGAGCAGTTGGGAGCTGGAGGCAGGAACACACAGATTCAGGCTGGAATGGATCAGGACCACAGGCAGAGGAAGGGATGGAATCCTCCCAGGATGCCAAAGCAAACAGGGAACAGGTGAAGGAAGGGCAGGAAGAGCAGGAAGAAGGGGCAGGAAGGTGTTTGACCCTCGTGATCCCTCAAATTTATACTGAGTATGAGGTGTATGGGATGGAACACTCTGTGTGGTCAGTTCTGGCATCTATCTTGTCTCGGGCCTCCCCAGAGGAGGGTTCAGGTGGGACCTCTTTACTCCTTCTGCAGGGTAAAATGTTCCTCAGAGCTGAGAAGTGTCCTTGAGTCTGCATACCAGCTGTGTCTGTACCTATAAACATCCCGTGTGATCAGTCCCAGGAGCAGACACTGTCTGAGGAACTTGCTGTTAATTTCAGCAAGTGCAGCTACTGACAAGAGACTGAGCTGAAAGGAAAAGTACAAACCAGAAAATCACCTTTATCCTGGCCCAAACCAGGACAGTGGGAAAAGGAGAATTGATTGGAATTCTTTCAGTGGGGAGAGGGATTTTCCCTGTGAAAGAAAATGTGCAGCTTGCAGCCCAAGTTTGGAGGAAGTCTGACAAAAAGGCAGAGAGAGGGGATGAGATGATCTCTCCCTGCTCCTCTAATTTACAGCTCTGACAATCCGAGGACATTAGTGCTCATCCATCTTCAGGTATAAAGGGAGGAGGGGAAGTCAAAATAAAAAAAAATAATAATAAAAAATCATCACATGCCTTTCAGCATTGACCAGTTATTCTTAAGGAAGCCATGTATCTTCTTTACTTTGGCATCAACATAAATAAAATTATTTATCTCTCCAATTTAAATGCTCTGCACCTTTAGCAGACAATAAATTCTTCTCTCCTGTCCTTTTATGTATTTCTGTCTCACTCCATCCTTCACTCTGAGTATGAAACCATCATTTCCTTCTACACTTGGGGCAGGGGCCCAGAGTTCTCTCCAGTTGTGTTTTCCTTGGGTCCCTGATGCTGTGGGATGCCTGGGCTTTGGGGGATGGGCACCCTGGTGATGCTGTGGATGCTCCTGGGCTCCATCAGCACTTTCCTTTTGCTTGATGTCTTTAACCAAAAAAAGTTGTTGGGGGGTTTTGGTTTGACAGCAGAGGAGAAGGTACAAAAAAAGACACATAAAGCTTACAGCACATCTTGCTTTCTGCTTCTCCCTCTCCTCAGTGCTTTTATCCCCCACCCTCAACTTCTACTTTGCTTTTCTTTCTCTCCTGGATTTAGAAATGGAATTAAAATAGTAATAATCACCATCTCACAAATCAATGTGTGTTCTTGCAATGAGGAAATCATAAAGATTTTAGTAGCAACCCCAGTATTACTGTCTTGCCTGGTGCTGTGAACGGTGGTGACTGTTACATGCCTGGTGCACCAAGAAAGGGCAAGTGGGGTCCCTACAGGGGACACCCCACCAGCATCCCCCAGCTGGAACCTGAAGAAACTTCCAGCAGAAAAATCTGAGTCTCAGGGTGTCTTTTGGTGGAAAGATTTTGCTCCCACCATGGGGAGCCTGAAGGGGTTTGGGTGCGAGGTTTTGTCTCAGGACCATTTGCAGAAAAACCATAGGAAACAGTTTCCTCACCTGGATTTATTCTTTTAAATTTAGAATCCTTGTTTTTCAAAGCCTTTGCTCTCTTTCCCCAACCAAAAATAACCTGGCAGCAATGACATTTTAACAGCAAATTAAATGAAAACATTTGTTTTGAATTGACATTTTGGCTTGAAATGGTGACTTGTTCTGGATTTTTAAGCTGGGAAACAGCAACATGGTGTTGCTGCAAATGAGAAGAAGTGAGATTGTCTTGAAAAGCAGCCATGAAGTCTCAGGACACAGGGGGGACAGAGAGGGAATACTTTTTTCCCAGAGTGGCCCAAGGATTCTGCATCAGCTTCTGGGGAGGGAGACAGGAGATGGCTACCTGCCTTCTGCAAAATCTTTGAATCTTATTAAAAGAAAGCCAAAAAAAGGCCAGTTTTCTGTTTGCACGAGAAAGCTAGAAATTTTCCAAAGGCAAAGGGTGGGGGGATCAGTTTTTCCCATCATCCAATCTTCACCACCATTAGGAGGATGATACTGTTGATGTGTGGAGCTTTCACCTTTAAATATCGCTGACATTTCTTTTCATTACTTGCTCTTAATTATAATGAAGCTGAAGTCTCCTCTGTGCCCTGATGGGGAATTTATCTCCAAAAAAGCATCTAGAAACTTTTGGTTTCTTGGGCTACAAACATCCTTTCATCTCTCCAGCATCCCATCTGCCTGTCTAGCTGCTCCTCCACCGCTTCCTTCCTCTTCCTTGTGATCACAGCCACCCAGACTTATTAAATGAACATTTGCACAAAGTCTTCGTTTGCATTTCAGATGAAACAAAGGCACAGAAACACACAGGGAAAAAAAAGAAGAGAGAAAAAAAAAACCAAAACAAAAAACACAGTGAAAACCAAATCCAACTTTGCCAGCCCAGTTCCTCCCCATTTCTCACATCTGAAGAGCTTATTAAACATATCCAAAGGTAAAAATCTCAGCCCATCCCCACGCTTCTTGATCATTTCTCTTGGATGTTTGCTCTCCCCCATATGGTTTGGGGGTGGGTTGGGTTGTTTGGGTTTTGGTTTCTTTTTTTTTTATGTTATGATGAATTTGTGTGACATTGCCCCCTAATGGCTGTTCAACGGGAAAGCTGTGAGAACTGCCCAGGAAATCTTCCTTTAGTATTCCTGAAAGGAAAATAGGGGGTTTTTTGGACATANCTCTATCACAGCACCAAACTCCCCGCGGCAGCTTGATCCCTCTGGAAAGAGGGAGAAAAAACCAGCAATGGGCAAACCTCTTCTTATTCCCAGGGTGTTAAATCCTTCTCCCAACCCTGCCAGATCCTCCTGGTGCAAACACATTGCCATCGTTTTAATTGCACAGCACTGGCAGATATTAACCAGGCCCTGGATGTTCGGGGAATATATGTAATAAATAGACTATTAAGTTAAGCAAGTTTTCAGCTTCAGCAGTGAAAGTGCCCATCTATCTTGCATGCCTTCCTGCATGCTTCATTACCACATGTAACCACACTGAAAAAATATGCTTTATCCTTTCTAATTAGATGAGAAGTTCCCCGAGATATACGTTAGTGCTGCCAAGCACCTGACACTTTGTCGAGTTGCCTGCTTCCAGCAGCTTCTAATGAAATTTATTCCCAAGCCTCAGATTAGACTAAGCTAACATCACTTCATCTTCTCACTTGACAAGAGTTATGGACCAGGCTCTCTGGGATAGACTGGCCAGGATTTAGGGAGTGTGAAGGGAGTCAGTTGTCATTGTGGGTATGAGTGGAGGTGATGCTGCCCCTGTTTCCCCATCCTCTTATTCCTCCTGATATTCCAAAAAGGATGGAGCATAATCTGCAGCTTCTTTTCATCGATTTTTCAACCAAATTCCAGGCTGGCTTTCCCTTCTTACTACAGATGACATCAGATAATAATTCAGACATGAGCTATAACCTCTTTGGAGAGGGAGGAGAGCATGCAATATTATTTGAAGTGAGGAGAATGACCCCAAAATGCCAAATATTTTCCTTGAATGATGCAGGCTGCAGAAAAGTGTCCCAAAATTGTCCCTGTGTCACCATAGCATTTCTCTGCCGTGGTCCTGGTGTGGTTTGAACTGCTCTAAGTCTTTCAGCAAAGGGTAGCCAGGGGTTTTGTTTTCATCCAGATTTTTTTCTTCTGAACTTTGAGGGAGACTGGAGACCCACAGAGGTTACAGGGACTTTTCAGCAATGAACTGCTTGGCTTTGGATTTGGGGTTTGATCCATCTCCTCCCCCTGTCCCTTCTCCCCAGATTCTTTGACGAGCAAAAAGTTGAAGCCTTGGCACCTGCCAGAGCCTCAGATGAGCCAAAAGCAGGAGAAATGACAGAGCTGCCACTGCCTCTTCCTTTTTTGACTCAATAAGCTTCATAATCTCTGTGTAACCACCTATATCACACAAAGACAGGAGGAGCAGGGGGAACTTTATGAGCTGGTTAGAGCAGGCAACTCCATCACCAGCCGTGACTATTATTATAAAATATTCTGGAATTTAACTCAATAAAAAAAACTAATAATGAGAGAAACCATCTCTGCCTTTGTTTATAGCTTCTTTAACTGTATAAATGAGCATGGGGTGATTAATGAGGGTGATCCGAGAGAGAAAGATTTGCATGCACAGTGCTTGAATTATTTCCTTATTGCATGTGCTTCCCAGTCCCTCTGTTTATTGTGCTGCTCAATGCTGTTTAATACAGAATGACTGAAGTTATGAGATCCTATTTATTCCACCTGACATTGTCCCCTCTGCCAGCTCAGCCCCTGGGACAGATAGTGCATGCACAATGAATTCAGAAAATATATTAAAAAGCAATTATAAACTCTCTGCCTTCGGTGTCCTGGCCTTATTCCTCACAAAGCTCCCAGAGAATTAGCATAATGTCTACAGGCTCTCATGGAGTTATCAAAACAAGACAAGGCTCTCTCTTATTTTCAAGAGCTGATGGATTTAGGAGCTAAAGGTTGCCAAAGGTGCCTTCACATGCTCCTCCTCCATGCCCTGGGAAATGTTACTGGTGCCAGTAGCATGTTTTCCTCCACCACCAGAATGAGGGTGGCAGCCTCAATTTTGCCAGCTCAGCACCCCTTGCTTGCATTAAGTGATGGTCTTTGCTCTTCCCACCACGGTGACTCCAATATTAGAATTTCATTATGTTCCTGGGCTGCTTGCCCCACTGTTTGCTGGTTTATAGACTTCTAAAAACCTCTCAGAGGGACAGGAAAGGCATCAGAGTGAGCTGTTCCTTGTACAATGGGCAGTATTTCTTGGCTGTTAGACATTGCAGGGTAAGATCCTGTTGACTCTGAGCTGGAGTTCATCATTTCTCTCTCACTCCTTCTCTAGAGCTCTAAAACCAGACAGTGGCTGTGCTCTGCACTGGGAGCATCCTGCACATCCAGGGCTACCAGGCTGCCAAACCAAAGCATGAACCCACTGGCTCAAAAACCATTTACCCTGGTCAGCCCTGCAAGGTGGGGGCAAAAAGCACCACTTAGGGGCTTTCTGACATTGCAACAGCACCTCAGTTAGTTTAAAATGTATTTCTTTGTGAATATTGTGGCAAAACAACAGTGTTTAACTGAAGAAAACCAGCAAAGCCACCACAGAACCAAGGCAGCTTTGCCAGGTTGCACTGGCAAAAACTTCTCGTCTGGTTATCATGCTCTTTTGTTATTAATTTCTTCTCTTACACGGACTAATGGATATGTTGCAAAGTGGGATTGAGCCAGATGACACCATGTGACTCCATTTAATGATATCTTTTGGGTTTCATCCCAGCCCCACCGTGATTCTTTCCCGCAAACCTCGTGCAGGGTTTTAACTCACTCCCTGCACAAAACTCTTCGTCTCCTGCACAGGGAAGGCAGGAACAAACATATTAGTATTTCAGGAAGTACTTGAAGGCTTTCATAGCCTGTCTGCACCCAGAAACTGTTTATCCAGCATCTTAATACAGACCAATTTGTATACCTCAAAAATACATTTATTCCGCAAATTGTTTATTGAAAGGCAACAGAAGGAAATGGGCTTTGCTGCTATTGAATTCATTAGTAGCAGGCTGCCTGATTGCTTTTATTCCTTTTAACCTCCTATTGCATATTTTATTTGTTCAGAATATTTTATACACCTTGGCAGTGTGCTGAGCTGGGGGTTTCAGGGGCACCTGGGAATGAAATCAGCCACAAAGAGAGTGGAATCAGATGGCATCACTCCCTTCTACCCCACACACTGGTTTGGTTGGACTAGGTGATAGAAAATAGTGATAAATCAAATTATCTTGTTTATCTTCTCTCTAGTTGCTCTGAGTGGTCACAGAACTGACTATGATCCTCCCAGGCTTTCCCCCTGAGGGCTGGGAGTCCTTCTAACGTAGGGCTTGTGGGTGGTCAGTCTCTTGGTGGCCTGTAGGAATGATTTCTCTCCTTTTTCCCATGGAAAACACATTTTGGAAAAGGTTAGCACGCTGTACCAGCTGATGAGCACCTCGGTTTTATTGCAGTCATCTTCTGCCAAGCAGGTTTGTTGTCACAGCTGATGCTTTGCTGGTGTGGTGGGTGGGTTGGTGGGGATGAGCCAAGGAAGGGTGGTGGCTCATCCCCAGGAGCCTTTCTGGGTGGTGGATGTCTCCTCCTGGGGTGCTCCTAAAATCCTTAATCCTGCCTAAGTGCTCAAGCATTTATGGTTGCTTCAGAAAAGAGGGGAAAAACCTTAAAAAAAAAACCTTCAAGAAGAATTAACTACACCAAGCTGGTGTCTCCTTGCACCAGGCAGATGGGGCTGGGGAAGGAGCAGAGCTGTGGGGCTTTGCTGGGTATCTCCAACACCTTGTCTTGCACTTACAGAATGTTTTTGAGCATAAATCCTCTGTTTTACCTACTAATGGTGGCCATGTTGGGTGTCAGTCACCCCAAATCACCCAGTCCCAGTCTTAAATCTTGTGGTCACCTCCTCTGCAGAGCAGTCTCCTTGCAAGCAGCCCTTTCTGGAGGAGGGGTCAGGATTTAACCACTGCCAGTGCATGGTGCTTATAGGTGTTTTGGGTAGTGTTTAGATGGGGGGGTGTGTTGCAAAGTGTGAAACTGTGCTGAGGGGGTTGGAGTAGGGCCTGCAAGCTGGTTAGGATGCTGCTACCTCCAGGGTGTAAGAAGTCAAGGCTCCCCATAACTTTGTTGCTATAAGCTGCTGGGGTCTTATTCTGCTGTCTTGTACTGGGGGAACCAATGAAGAGATGAGAATAGCTGAGTCCCTGGGCTGCAGTGGTATCTGGCAGGAGGGGTTTTTCCCTCTTTGAGTAAAAGTAATAGGAAAGGAAAATAAAAAAGAAAGAGGGAGCTTTGCTTGGGGAGGGATCTTTTGACACTGGGAAATAATATTGCTCTGAAAGGGACTAATAATCCTCTATTTTTTTCCTCCCTTCTATCAAAAAGACAGATTTCCTCCTTGTCCCTCCCAGCTTACAACCCCAAGGGGTCTAAGGGCAGGGTGTTGGCACCTGCCTCTTGCTCTGCTGTTCTGCTTCCAGCTCACAAAAATGCAGCTTTTCTTTTTCCTTCTTTTTTGTTCAAATCCTAAAATGCTCCAGGAGGAGGAGGAATTGCTGGGGGTGACCAGGGGTGCAAGCCAGCCCTTTATTACACACATCCCTGGGTGTAGGGCAAGGTGTACCAATGATTTTGCAACCCTACACCAGCCGAAAGATGTAAAGATGTGGGGTTTTTCCCCCTCTCTACCCCTTTTTCTTCACTCTTTTATCACTGGGGGTGGAGGGGCAACTTGTCAAAGAAAAGGGGTGGCTCCCACCCTAAAGCTGCAGCCTTGTTTTCCCTGGGAGGGAGACAAAACTTTCTGCTGAGCTTGACTTCAAAGGCAGACGTCGAGCCTGCAGAGATTCATTTTAGTAATTCATGTGCAGCTGCATTAGTTAGGGGCTTCACAATGTTTTATCCACTTGTCACGATTAGACATTATTATTATTGCTGAAAACAGAGATGGCTGAGAGATAATAATTTTTTATGAACCTCCCGTCAGAATTAATGTCGGCTCCATACTTGCCCATTTGCTGAGTTTTAAGCTAATCATTCCTTATATGTGTTTCAAGCCTTTAGTGAAGTACAAATAATTTGAACTAATTAGCTTATTAAAAGAAGGGAATGAAAACAAATGGCACATGAATGAATTGTGGGAATTGTATGGAATTAATATCTCCCTAATACATGTGGATTTGGGAAATTCATTATGCATTCGTAAGCAGACCTGATGAATCACCTAGCTAATTCAGGAGTAATTAGCCATGAACTACTGACACTGAGTTTAAGGTGTGACCAAACTAGTTGGCTTTATCCTAAGGACTCAATTATGGTCTCCAAGGCATGGGGAAATGCTGCTGTGTGCCTGTAAAATCAGTCAGTGTTAAGCAGGGCTGTGGAGAGACCTGCTGTGATTTATGATGGTGCTGAGGAGATGAGAAGGGAACGTGTCCACACTTCTAGCTCCAGGATGCTGATGGACTATCACACTCTGCAATAGTCCTAGCCACCCAGCAGCTTTTAGGGGTGTTGAGGCATGTTGACTTTTTATAAGGGATTGTTGGGATAGGACAAGAGGTAATGGCTTTAAACTGGCAGAGGGGAGATTTAGGCTGGACATTAAGGAGAAATTCTTCACTATGAGGGTGCTGAGCCCCTGGTTGCCCAGGGGAGCTGTGGCTGCCCCATCCCTGGCAGTGTTGAAGGTTGGATGGGGCTGGGAGCACCCTGGGCTGGTGGGAGGTGTCTCTGCCCATGGCAGGGGGTTGGAATTAGAGGACTTTTAAGGGATTCAGTGGCAAG
Source organism: Florisuga fusca (assembly GCA_038090715.1). Taxonomy (NCBI): domain Eukaryota; kingdom Metazoa; phylum Chordata; class Aves; order Apodiformes; family Trochilidae; genus Florisuga; species Florisuga fusca. The sequence continues at coordinate 5,217,968 of JAAWXA010000044.1, forward strand.
GGAGAGTTGGAGGAGGCCTTGGTGTACAGGGAGTGGGAGGGATGGAGGAAAGCACCAAGATGTGTTTTTGGTGGCATAACAGGAGGGTGGGGGAAAGCACTGAGGGGTGTGAGGGACAGGAGGAGCTGGAGGTGGGAGGAGGGCAGAGCGTGGTGGGACAGTGACCTTTGTGACAGGATTGGGGCTGGATGCAAGCAAGGTGTTTGTGTTTGCCAAGGGCAGAGGAAAGGATGTTGTGGTAACAAGGGGTGGGAGATAGATTTCAGAGCCTGGCTGAGAGCTCAAGCCTGTGGGTGGAGGAAGAAGAGGGGGAAGAGGATGCAGAAAGGCTGTGAGGGGAGAAGACCAGGATGAAGCTGCTTCCTGAGTGGCAGGAGGGTGACAAGGTGCATGTGGGAGGAAATGGTCCACCCAGATCTTCCCATCCCTAAACTGAACCTCTGCTGAAGATCTGTGACTCATCTGCCTCCAGGTACAGAAGTAGTGTTTGCTGATAAGATTATCCAGGGATTAATTGTAGAGGGAGAGGAGCAGTGTAGATCAGTCATCCCTTGAGAATAGACATAGATCAACACCATTTAGAATTACTTCTGGGTGTTTAACAGCCGTGGATCACCAGAGTACCTGAACACCTACCATGTAAAACCAACAGGCTTGTTAATTATGAAAAATAATTCATGTCACATCAGTGTAAACCCATGAAATTCTCTGCATGCAGTCCAGAGGAGGCTGCAGTGTGCCTGTGCTCACTCTGGGGCTAGGGGCCATCAAAATATCTTTTTCCCATTTCCTCCTGCACCTTCTCCAAACAGCCCTGGGGAGGGAAGGCCTGAGGGGCAGCAGTTGCCCTGTGCCCATCCCTCCCGTGGTGCAATCTCGTCTCTTTGCTGCTGGAAGCACCAACAGCTTCCAGAGCCAGCAGCCTTCCTTAAGGAACCCTTTTTGATACCTTCACTGACACTTTTCCCTGCAGCCATCTTGCAGAAAGCTGCCCCTGGTCCCAGTGCAGTGTGAGAAGCTGGATTTGCTCCTGGAAAAGTCCATATTCAGCTCTGCATCTCCAACAAGCCATCCCTGTAGGAACGCAGAAGGAAATCCAGGGACCAGGCTCCATCATTTTAACGCTTCGGCTACACTTCCCAGGGCCCTCATGTGGTGCTGCCTAAGAGAAAAAGCAAAACAAAACAAAACAAAACAAAACAAAACGGGAAATCATATTCTGTGCACACCAAGAGCTCCAGCTCACTGTCTGGCCCCTCCAAGCAGGGGGTGGTGGGCAGGTACTTGCGATGCCGCACGCGGATGTGAAGTGCAGCGCAATCAGGAAGAATAAACAGGAGCAATTACTTCTGGCTTCGTGGTGATGGAGGACTGGAAATTAGCAGTGGAGTTAAACACTAATAAGATGCAGAGCACTCTGTAAGCCTGCAGAATTTCATAGAGTTAGAATCCAGAGTAAATAAAATTACAATTTAAACAAAGGTAGATAATTTAATTTGGAGGCACGGGGCTAACACTGGGAGGGATTGGCTAACAAGATGCTGGGACAAAAGGTGAGAACCCCCCCATGAAGATGTAGAGGATGGGTTTCTGGGCTTGACAGGGTGAATTGGGTCTGGGTGGTTGGAGACTGAGGTGACCTCCAGCATCCTTTGAGCATCCTTTGCCCTCAGCTGGGGTTTGCTGAACCTCAAAGATGAAGGGAAGTCTGGAGGCTGAGGGCTGCAGAATGAAGTCATGTTAGGTGCTTTCACCACTGCCTTTGCTTGGCCTTTTTAGCTGTCAACATTTTGTTACTTCAGTTGGATTTCTAAGAAATTAATGAAGTCAGAGTCGTGATGGAACAGCCACCTACAAACACGGGTGTGACACCCTTCCCCAGAGCAGCACCCCAGGCTCAATGCAGCCACCACCCACCCGTCCATCCATCCATCCATCCATCCATGCAGAACTGCCCAGCATGCCTAATGCCAACTTCCACATCAAAACCTCTGCAAGATCTTTGGTGCTCTCAAGCCTGTCCCCTGCCTTGGGTGCCCTCCCAGGTCATTTCCTCTCTAGTTCTTTCTTTGTGTTAAGCCATGAGGTCTGTTCTCCATCCCTGACATCTTCCAGGGGTGAAGAAAAACACCTTTACAGCCATCTGCCCTCACAACCCTTTTGCACCCAGAGGTCTCAGACCCTGGAAACCGAAGTTTGTGAGGAGCAATTGTCTGCTGCATCCCCGTGTGAAATGTCCTCGTTCAGTTCCATGCTGATGCCAATCTTCTAAGGCAAAGCAGATCTTCTTTCCAGCCCATTGTATTCCACTAATTTAATTCCATTCTGTGTGTCAAATCGCATTATACATTCACACCAACAGAAGATCTATTTTTTCCTCCTCTTCTTTATTAATATTAAGACATTTATTTGTCATTTTTTTAGTGAAATTGGAAAGGAATCAAAACCTTATTTTCTGGAAAAGAGGAGTTCTTTGCAGGAAGGCTCAGCTGCAGCTGTCTCTCTCTTATGTGCTGGCTGGGGTTTTTCTGCAATTTTTTTCCTCCCATTTCCAAAAACTTTTGCCCATAAGTCCCCTCCCTGTCCCCCTGCTGGACTTCAGGTAGCAGATAAGTTGGGTATGCAACAAGGTGATGGGCTCTGTGTTTGGAAATGTGCTTTTGTCCACCAGGACCTGAGTGTCACCTTGGTGGGAAACAGACAACTGCTCTTGCTTCTATAAAACCATTTCAATGGCATTTTGGGGAGAGGATTATGATTTGAGCCACCAAATGACTGAGAAACTTCGATATTTTGTGGAAGACTCCATTTTCCTCTGAAATTCCTTTGATGAGCAGCCAGGAGGATGAAGTGAGAAGTGGTAGGAACCATCAGAAGCTCATGGGAGCTGGGAATGTTATTCCTCCAGCTTTCAGCCCAGTGGCTTTGTCCCCCTTTGCCCAAGCAACGTCACCCCTGACATCTCAGGTTCACTCCTGCATTTTGCAGCTGAATTCAAAGATGTTTTCAGTTTAGGAGGGAGTCTGAAGGGAGATTGTTCCATGCTGTGGCCAGGGAGGAGCTCATCATGTTGCAGAAGATGCTGAGCACTTCTTTCTCCTCTGGCATTTGAGAACTGAGTGGTTGGGTTTGGGTTTTTCCTTTCTGTTTTGAAGCTCTTTGAGGGAAGGTTCTTTGGAGAATCAGATCCTTTTGGAAGGAAAACATGGTTCAGCTCAGGCTGCTGGGGATTTGTCACCTCTCTTCCAGCATGGGAGCTGATGGAGTTAAGCACATAAACTGGAATTAAAGCAGGTGTGGAAGGGACGTGCCCATCCACGCAGCATTCGTGCAGCATGGTGGCTGCTCATAAAGAGCTTGGGTGAGTTTATGGCATCTTTGGCTAATGAAGTGTGCATCTGCATTGCAGTAAGATCAGAGCTGGCTTTGCAGGGAGCAGGAGCAGTGCTGGAGCAGAAGGAGCATCTTGGGGACACTCGATTTGCTGCGTAGGTTGATGCTGTTGGACACGGGCTGCTCAGCCTCCAGCAGATGGTTCTGTAGCACTGCAGCACTCAGCCTCACAGCAAGGGCAGGTTTGGTCACAACTGTCACTCCCAGCTCTCCGTGTGGCTTTGTAGCAGCAGCTGTGGTCAGTTGGGTCCTTCTCAACGATGCTCAACTCGTGTATAATCCTGGTAGGATCCTTGGCTCCCCTGAGTCTCACAGCTGATGAACCTTTGGGAGCCCCCAGGTTTGGTTCCCTCTTGCAAGACCAGTGAGGTGAGAGCTTTCCCTTTCCAGCTCCACTCCTTTTTTCTCCAGCTTTTCTGCTTGGTTATGGACCAGCCCACCACCACTAAGGTGCCACATCTGTTTGTCTTATTCCTGGAGCTCAGTCACCCAACCAAGCTGACAGCTGGCATTTATTTTTTTATACCATTCTCCAGCTCAGCTCCGTTCACCTGAGCTGCAAGACAACCCAGCATTTCGTACAAAAATAAATATTGGTTTTTTCCAAGAAAGCAATAAAAACCCACAAATCTACATTTTTTTTTATTTTCCTGCTGTATCAACATAACCTGATAGAAACCCATCGCTTTGATGAGGTCTGCATGTTTCCTCTCTGGTTTATGGCATCATATGATTATAGAGTTGAAACAATAAAAGCAAATCAAAGCCCTTTGATACCATGAAAATGAAACGTTTGGGGTTTGGCTCAAATGAAATAAACTGCTGAAGCTGCACTGAAGTGCTTGGATTTTAGGGATTGTCTTGTGGTGCTTTCTGAAAAGAGCTTTACATTAAGTTTAGGTAAATTTTAAGCCATTTCAAATAAGCAAAAAATAAACCAACAAACTGATGTTTTGCTTTTGAGAAAGAAGAGATAAAACCTTCCTAATTTTTCTATAGAAAAAGAGTCTTTTCAGTTCCAAGTGTTTCAAGCTGGTCAACAATTTGGGGGCATTATCTGACTCTTCACTTTTCAGCAAATGAGGTTTCTGATTGGAAGGAACTCGCCCATCTGTAGGAGAGTGTCCTATATAGCAGGACTAATAATGCTGGCATGAATAATTCATAGATCTTTATTACATAGAAAAGGTGTGTGTGGAGTGTGATGCACACACAGATGCATCAAAGAAAAGTATATTCAGTTCAAAAATATTCAGGTTTCCTGGGGGGTTTTGGTGTGCTTGGGTTAGACTCCTCCATCTTTGCAGATTAACTCCTGTCCAGCAAATCAACCTCCAAACTCGACTTCTGTTTGTCTCTGCCTGATCTGTTGGGAGATTATTAATATCATGTACCATTCAGTTAATAGGTCAGATGTGAGACCTTATTACAGCTGGAGGATAAATTGCCTCACTGGTAGCATAGAGCTTGACCTTCATGGGCTTCCGAGTTCAATATTCAGCCTTTTGTACCTTCAACCTTAATTACTGTGTGCACGAGCACTAACACTGCCACAAAAAAAAAAAAAAAAAAAATGCATTTAGCCAGGACCCTGCTTTCCATCATCTCTTTGCAGAGAAGGGCACAGCAAAGTCTTTTTCAGGGGACAGGGTTTGCCCCAGGGTCTTGTTTATTTCTAGTTCTTCTGTTAGTTCTTTTTTTCACCCAGAAATTGGACCCGGGGTGGGGT